>CM076573.1:234689345-235217356 GCA_034641835.2 Pinus albicaulis
GATGGCGGAGATTACAATCGCGAATCACAATCGGGGAGTGTAGTAGGTGGCATAGTTTTAAAAATTGCGATTGCGATCGGGGCGGACTTGAGATGACCGTCGGATTAAAGGTGAATCGATGGTGGGAAAAGGTCATCGGGGGGTCACAAAGGGCTGCTGCAGGGCATGCGAGAGATTTTGCGCGGGCCGTCAAATATTAATAGGATCGACGGTGGTGATCACTCCCGAGACCCATAGAACAAAAAGGTCATCGCATCAGAGTTTTGCTTTGTTTAACATAGGAATGTGCTTCCGTCTGTCTCTCTGATTGCGATAAGCGCTTTACGGGCTAGCACTTGGTTTTAGCCCCTGGGTCATATGGTGAAGTGGATTTTTGGGGCTAGGCCGAAGGGGGCTAGCCTGTTTATAGAGGAAAATGGGTTTTTTAGTCTTAGGGACAACGTTTTAAGGCTGAAGGAGGCTTTCGGTAGAGGTAAAAGAGGGATTTAAAGTCAAATGAAGGATATTCACTTGGTTCTAAGGATGGAAATGGATGGTTTTAGGGGATTTAGGGAGGGATTTTGGGAATCAAAAGGGGAAATTTTAAGAGTGGGAAAAAGGTTAATAATGGGGAAATTTGTAGAGTTACAAGGGAAAATGGGGGACTTTCTGAGCACAATTTTCCATAGGCAGTGAGGCTTAGCGAGTGGGAACAGCAGTGAGGATCTTTTTAAAGAAAATGAACACATGGGGGCTTCAAGGATGATGTGTTTTCGGAGGAGATGCATTCGTTGAAGGCTCAAAAAAAATTTAGGCACCTATTTTCTCAACAAAAATTTCATAGGTGGCTAACAACACGGTCCTCCAAAGGCTACGAATTGGGACAGTTTTGAGTATTTTTGTATATTTCTGGCATATTTTAGTCTAGCGGAGGGGTTTTGGGGTGGGTCAAAGCCCCAAAAGCATTGTAATGGGTCAAAGGGTAGACCTAGAGTTCGCAAACCACGGTTTACGGAACATAGGAAAGATTATGCTAGATCGTTATAAATAGAAGGACATTTTGAGTCATTAGGAAGGGATGAATAATGATTGATGCAAATTATGAATTAGTAGACCTGTTTGGGTTATTGGGGGAAAGGAATCCTGCTGAATGTGTGCGCAGAGATCCTCAGTCCTGCTGTGTGCGAACCCTGCTGCTGTGTGCGCAAGTTGGGTTTTGGGTATTGTAAAAGGATCTGAAGGATTAATTAAAGTGGAAGGTTGTTGGAATATCTAAATCTGTTAATGAGAATCTATGATATCTGCTATGTTATACATGGTTTTGCGTTAAGCTACAAAATTAACTGTGTTATTTGCCTATGCTGCATTGACATCTGAGCTGGATCTGTTTGTTATACTTTATGCAAGAATATCTGTGATAGTTGCGTTATTGTTCTGTGAATTTATGATCTGTTGATTACTGTGATTATAATTGGTATTGCACATGTGGATGCGAAGGGATCCATATATTTGGGTTCTGTGATATACGATCTGGTAATTGACTTACCTACCCTCTCCCAGGGTGTGGAAACCTGGTTCCAACACCCTCCCATACTGCTTCGGGTGAGACTTTGGCCTGCGCAAGCAGGTCACTACCAAAAGGGCCAGTAGTATTGGGGTTTGTTGGAAAAAATTAACCTCCGAACCTGGGTCAGGACCCCTCGAGCCAACACCATACATCATCAAACATTGCCACCGACAGGGGGCATACATCTTGACGGAACCGGACGGGACCTGCCTCAACAACCCCGTCAACATCCTTTACCTCAAGAAGTTCTACCCATAAGGGCAAAAACGACCCTTCCCTAGAGTGAACGTACACAACCTCAACCACTAAAATATTTTTGACCAAAAGAATTATTTAAAAGTGCTGAAAGTGCCATCATGGATCACCAAACTAAACTCTATTTCGGATTCGTTGCTGGAGCATCAAGATGGTCTCAAAGTTTAGCCGCAGCTGCCTGGGTCATCTATCACCCTGACTGATTGCCACTCTGATCAAACGGTGTGTGCATCGGTTCAAAAACAAACAATTAGGTAGAATTTGATGCTATCATCAGACTTATGTGCGATGCCCTCCATCAGGGTATACGCCATATTCACATCTACCTCGATTCCTAGTTAGTAGTGTTGCAATTAAACCAAACATTTGAGACAAGAGATACACATCTATTTAGAAAATATTTACGTGCAAAAATATTAAGTAGACAATTTGACTATATCACATTCACACATGTAGCAAGGATTCAAAACCAAACAGTTGATCACATAGCTAAAAATATCCTAGACTGGAATGCATCTCGAATAAACCATCATACATAAAAACCAAAAATATATATATCCATCATCATAACATCATACATAAACCGAAATAGGTGACACATCATATAGAGCCGCAAAAAATATCTCTCTCATATATATATATATATCACAATCAAATATGTCTGAGTACAAAAAATAGTGTCATTGGCCCAACTGCCAGCCCAAAGATACAAAAGTTGTCAAAAATAAGGGAAGCATCCTCATAATGGGTGATTTCCCTATGTACAAGTATACTCTAGGGTGGTGCCCCCTCAGGAGGGGCACCTAGACGCACAACCGCTCTCGATGCCACCACCGGAGCTTCTATCGCAATCGAGATTTCCACCCAACGTAGAACGGGCCAATACTTCCTCTCGCAGGCCATCACTGTCTCCAACCAGACCTCCTCGAAATCATCCATAAATCCTCGAGCAGGCACCCCCTGGGTCAAGCGGTCCACTCGACCCCAGGCATCCTTAAGAGCTGACACCCAAGCAGTCATCTCCTTGATACGAGCCTCTGCCATATCCGCACGAGCCCACTTAGCTGCAGCCTCTGCAGTGACAGAGCTGCTCCCCTCTCCTAAAGGGCCATAACCACCACCAGTTCCCCTGGCAACACCTCCTACCTAATCACCCTTGGGTCGTCATAGAGGATCGTGGCCAACCAATTGAGCCATGGGGTGACCCACCTCGCCAACATCTGCAAGAGTAACCAAAACAATCTCAATGTCGCTAGTAAAACACATAAGTACATGTACACTCAGATAAATGCAGAAAATATACACAACATAGCTGTAGGCCCCCAAGCATAACCAAAAGGGAGACCCATGTCTAGATCCCTCTGGAAGTCCATCCCCGCATAAGGGAATGGCAAGAACATCTGCGGGTTGGCCTCGAACCAGGCCTCTTTCATGGCATTCCAATAACGCCCCACCATGCCACCACCGCCTTGCGGTATCACCGGAGCCCACCTCCTCATACGAGGCTCCTGTGGCACCCTAGGAGGCACCACCACTACTGGCCTTAGCAACACTACCCTCTCGTACATAATGCTGCACAAGATACTGGCATACACAAACGACTTAGATCCATGATGGACCTTGTTGAGTTGCGTCACCATCCCGTCGAAGCAGAAACAGGAAAAGTCGTAAAAATGCCCGGACCTCAACCATCGCAGGACTCCAACCTGTGGGCCTAATGCCCGATGTGGAGAAATTGACCCTTCCAGTCGCACAATCACCGCCAGAGCACATCGCTCTACTAAATCTATCATGGATGCAATGCTGATGCACCCCTCAATAAGAGGCACCCCACCACAGTGGCATCTCCGAAATATCTCCAAGTCTACTCTCCTGGAAAGGAGTGGATATCTCAGCGCCTCACTCTGAGGTAGTAACCCGGTCAAAAAGTACACATCCGTCTCAGGACGGATGACTAGGTTCATCCCCTGCAACACAAACATGTTGTGCCTCCTACGCCAATGTCGGATCAAGTAGCATAGTAGTTGGTCCTGCGATTGAAGAAGCTCGTTCTTCGCAAACTTCAGGAGCCCCCATAGCGCCAGCTGATGGCACGGCCCAGAATCAGGAGCCAGTGAAGTTTGAAGCTCGGGCCAATCCCGCTCCCTCCACAATAACCTGTCATCGAAATAGGTACCCATCAGTACAGAAAAAAACACAAAAATAGGCAAAAATCCAAAATATTTTTCACCTCGGCTTTGCGCGCCTGTCCCTCAGACAGGCGCACTTAGCGTGCAGCTGTATTTTGCACAGGTGTGCTTAAGACACGCCAAAATGGGAAACAGAGCGTTTTCGTTCGCTTATCCCCTGAGAATGCACACAAGGAGAGTGTGCCTTTGCCCTGATCACCTGCGCAGTCTAGGGAAAAATTCACCCAAAATCCATACAAACCCAGTTTGTACGGACCCAAGCAACATCAAACTGAAAAAATTAAAGTGCAGGACGTCATGGAGGTTACCTGGGCATGATCTCGCGAATCCTTGGTGCTCAGGCTAATCGCAACAGCAAGAACTGCTACGCATAATCCTATGACCTCTCAAAAACTCAGCAAGTACAAATGAATTGAATTAGGGCCATATCCACCTATATATCGCCCTTTTCAAAAACTTCGGAGGACCATAACGAGAGATGAGAACGTTCATTCTCTGAATTGTAAGTTGCACCACAATCAACACTCCATGATGAACAGAGGCAATGCCACACATTCACACTCCTGAAAAAATAAATTTTCAGCACCGACAGGTATGCCCTCTCTCATATTCTTCTTTAAAGCTCATGATTTTCAATAAATTTTGATAAAGAAGATGCTTTCACTTGGGGTCGTTGTTTTTGAAGGAGAAGCTCGCAAAACCATTTGCAACTCCATTTACATAAAGTTCCAGAGCAGGTATCATTCTACCCCCAGCATGATAGAGTCCCATAAAACACTGCATATCCTGACATCATTTCTTCATAAGAAATAAACCATAGGATCCTCATATCCGACCGTGTTTATCATCACCTCACCCTGCACATGGTAAACATCCTCGTTGGTCGGTAGAGCCTCCCCTCCATGGCGCTCGTCACTCATAGTAGACCATATATCACAACAAAAGTGTCGCCATGGCCGTACCACTTCAGTCCGGGAAGCACCTCATGCCCATCCATCCACCATGCATAAGGACAAGTTTACCACACAAGCTAAACTCTCTTCGCGGATGATAAGGTTGTACAAGAAGATCAAGGGTGCACTACCATGCCTCGCATTTGGCCCACCATACCTCCACCAACATAATCCCATCTGCGATACTTTCTCATCTGCTTCATCAACCCCGCACATGAGACAAACCAATGGGACCCCCACCCTCAGCAAAACACCTTCCTCAAAACATCAGTGAGCGAACACTTTCATGTTTTGGGGTACCCATCTCTGTGTTTTGTACAAACCAAACCCCATTATTTTATTATGTTGGTAAGTTTACAAAGACCCCGAACGGTGCACTACGTCATTCACCCTCTCATTTCATCTTTTATCCCACGACAATAGTCCCTGAACACCCTTGATCGGATTATAATAACCCCACGCACAAGACACCTTGACATTCATAGCCAGTTTATACCCACCCTGGAAGTCCTACTAACTCCAGGGATTTCCCCATTAGAAACAACTATGACTGCCACCAAGCTGCTTAGTATACTCCGAACTTGGGCCACTGAATCCCCATCATCATTTTTCAGTCACCCCTCGCCAACATTCTTATGTTACAACCATCACATCCAGGTCCTCGATCCCTCATATTGGCGGCCCCTCGTTCGGTTGAGGCTTCCTTTTTTTCGACTTCGACACCTATTTTCAAAAAAGGAAGATGTACCTTGGATCACCCCTCTCCATACAAGGGGCATCCTCGGGTGGCACTGTGGGAGACATCATTGTCCATAGATGTCATCGATCCTCCTGACATTCGATTACGACAAAAGCTTTCAGGTCAAGATGGTATCGTACCTTACAACCATTGCACTTTGATCAAATCCGTCGAAGACCCATGCCTCCATAAGCGTCTCTGTCAAACAATGCTTACACGAGAAGGTCCCAGCCAGGACCTATGCGTACAATGCGTAGCTATACGCCATACCAAGTTTATGCATATGGGTACCATATTCCACCTATTTTCAAAGAAAAAACACCCTTGAGGGCGTCAACAGTCATCGTCAACAACCGCTAACATCACTACCATATTAGTGACATAGACAGAACATGTATATGTCAACTAGATTTGTTTAAATAGCCACAACATTACGAGCATGGGACATGCCCGCCTCGTAGAAAATTTGTATATATATTTTCTTACAGGGGTTCCTTAGGACATGGTAATTCTTGGAACCGTTGTAGGGTGTTTTCAATTCCAAGCTTGTTGTAGGTCTCTCTCTCTCTCTCTCTATGCACGATACAGAAAAGAAACTATAATGTATTTCGGCTATACAGTTCTTCCTAGACCTCACACATTAGGGGGCAAATGTTAACATTGTAAAATCGTACAACAGAAGACGACATTAATTAATTTCAGGAAAAATAATTTACAAGGCTGGAAGACATTACAAAATCTGGAAAGTATTTAAAAATCTCTAAAGTCTGAGGAAAATCAAATTTGAACAAGTCCTAAATGCTCTTTGCACGAATAATCCTTCGTGAAGAGTGCCTTTTGCGCGCCTTTTTTCCCGATATGCACACAATCCTAGGAGTGGCGAAATGTCACTATTCGAGACCAAAAAAAGAAAAGGATAAGTGATTCCTGATTTGAAGCTACCTAAGGACAGCCACCAACGCCTCCTTAGACACCAAGTGAGCACACAATGGAATATTTGGAGCACACAAAGGAATCATACCCCTCTCTTGGGTCACCATCCACAATTTACCAAGAGAGGGAAGGGAGGATTTGTGAACACATTGTTATGTGGGCCAAAATTGCCCAAGAAATACCAGCAGTGTGTGAGCCGGAGCTGAAGATAGAGGGGACTTAATTTTTTGCCATCCAACAAGTTCAGTCCAACACAGTAGAGAGAGAGGGAGACTGCACTGAGGAAAGCTTGGGATAAAAAAATCCTTGCATCGGGACCTAGAACCCATGGTCTAGGGGCCTTTTGGCAAGAGGGTAAAGTTTCACTCTTATTACTACCAACGCTCAATAAGAGGGGCCTAGAGCCACCATTCTTATTATTTTTGTCATTTGACTCTTTTCAGAGCTCGTTTTTATTTGTTTTAGTTTATATATGCGTGCTATTTCTCTATCTAGTATGCTTATTATTCTAGCTTGTTCCACTAACTTGCTTGACTCCACTTCTTTTTCTGCCTGTTACCAATAACTTAAGTGGGTAGACCACACCCCTTAAGTTGGTGTGATTTCATACATACATGCACCAAACACACTCCAACAATCATCATCAAGAGGTTTTTTTTATTTTGGCTCTCCTTTGAAAGAGGAGCCTTCTCATCTTTTCCATTTGATGGAAAAGAGGGCTTATGCTGAAAAGTTACCTTTGCTATTGGCAAGGCATCTTGAAGATCTCTATCCCTTTCAATGGCATCTTGAAGGGCAGTGGGATTGGTAGAATTAACCAACCCATGAAGAGGTTCATCTAAACCATCAATGAACATATAGATCCTTCTTGCTGCAGATAAATCAGGAACCATAACAGAAAGTTTTAAAAACTCAGAAATGTAAGTTTCTAGATTACCTGATTGTTTAAGCTTTGCAAGCCCCATGAATGGTGCTTTGGGATCTCTTATATCAAACCTCTCCACCAACCTCCTTGTGAACTCTAAATATGCAGTCACATTGGCATGACCCAATGTAGACAAGATATGGAACCACCAATCACGTGCTTCACCCTCAAGGTGCAGCGCTGCTATCTTAATGGCCTCCATCTTTGGAACTTTGTTCAACTGGAAGTAGATGTCAAGCTTCTCTACCCATGATTTGGCAGTGAATTTAGATGACCCATCAAATTTGGGTAAGAAAATCTGCCCATAGTGCGGTGTAGATCATGATTTTGAATGATTCCTCCACCTCTATTGTGATGCCTGGGTCTCCTATTGTCCTTGATTTGACAAAATTCTTGAAAACTCAAGTGGTCCTTGAATCTCTGAGTTTGAGACTCATACTCCATGAAATAGTCTTCAAGGTATTCTTGGTCTTGAAACCCTTCATTTCCCACTACTAAGAATGTAGGCATTGTAGAGTGTTGGGAAACTTGTTGTTGCTGCACTGGTTGATCACTCCAGTGATGAGAAATTCCAGAGCCTTCACCATGTTGAAATCCTTTAGGTGATTCCTTATATCTTTCCATCCTCATCTCCTTTATTTCTCTAGCAATATCTTGCATAAATTTGAGAAGAATCTTAGGAAACTCTTTCTCTTCATCTTCTCCTCCAGATAAAGGGGTTTTACCCTTGTCTTCTTTGTCATTTGTATAGTCAAACTTTCGATGTATTCTTATTTGATACCTCTTCTCTATATTAGTAATAGGATCTCCTTCTTCAGATGACATATTGGATTTTCAAGATGCACAGGATGCGCCAATATTATGCTCCGATACCACTGTAATATTCCCAAATGGGAAATGCAGGAATATAGTGCAAAACCATGGAAAAAGTAGTGTAAACATTAGATCAAAATAGGAGAACAATATGGAGACCTTTAATTCATTATAAAAGCAGAAAAATATGCATAATAAATGGGCCATAAGATGTACAATGGGATAGAAGAAGCCTCCAATGGACAAAACCCTTAAAAGAGGTGCTCTTACTATATATCAAAATGTTGGAAGACTGCTACAATGTTGTTTAAAAGGAACTGATACAATAAATGAAAATACAAAATAACATGGGCTGATATATGCCTCAAAAGATAGATCTAATACATATCTAGGCACTATACAACCTCCAATGAAGAACCCCTCAAGGGTTTTCAGCAAAACATCGTGTACAGCATCTGAATCAAAGCCCTAGGGCTGAAGATTCACTGCAACATATAGATATGGAAAGTGTGGTTGATATGATATAAGAAATAGTGTAGCCTCCTCCAATAGATCTCCTAGATGAAAGGCTGATCCCCTCACCAGAAAATATCCTCCCCAAATGGTGTGCCAAAACCACTTTGCAAATCCTCCCTCAAAATAACGCAGATCTGCAAGAAACTGCGCTGTAGGGGCAAATAAATGTGTGGCCTGATGCCAAGATCTGAAAATATGCACAAGGGCCTTCCTTACTATCCTCCCAATGGAAAGGAACCCTTCTCCATTGAAAATAAGTACTGAAGTGACCCAAAGATGATATCCACTGCTGCAACCTGCAAAACAACTCAACCCTCAACAGGATCCGCTCTGTAGATGTGAGATGAAGCTTGGCCAAATGCTAGATAGTGGAAGTGAAGTACAAGACTCCTCCAAGAGCTTAAAAATGGGAGAGGTGGGATTCCCGATCAAGAACAACCAGTGCTAAACAACACAAAAATATCAACGAAACAGCTAGAGAAAGCTATATGTCTAAACATACCATATATTCAGAAATATCATATATCAATACATAATGAATATGGTTGCCATCCTCTTACTTTTATAAGATATGAGCTTCCAAACCCTAAGCCCCATTCATTTATGACCCTACTTCCATGCAATGTGTCTCCATATAAAACTACGCTGTCCCTCATTGATTGCCTCTCCTCCATGACATCGCTGTTGATTTGGTCAAGGTTGGTCCAATTAAGATGTTCCAGCCCCTTTTCACACCTAAGGGTGCTTAATTAAGCCGCCAAGATGTTTTACTTTTACATTGGCATTGATTTATTCATTATTAAGGAGACTTATGGACCTCCATTGTCCTCTTATTCATAAAAAAAGACAACAAAACAAAATTTAATATTTCAACTAGCTCATGGCTAATTGGGAATATTACAGTCCTCCCTTCCCAAATGTTGCTTATCCTCAAGCAACTGACAAGGTGAGTGTTGCAACTCTTCTCCTCCACCATTGGTGACACCATCATGTGATAAGCTTCCCTCATAAGCTAAGTGTCTCCCAATCCATCCCTCCATGAAATGATCCTCCAAGGTTCTCATGAGATGCAAATGATTCATCCCACAAGGAAGTAATAGATCCAATGAAATAAACATGGTTTTCCCAATGTTCTCCCTGAAACATGTAGCATAAGGAACATGGAGAATCTCTCTCCCATAGGGCACATACATTCCTTCCATCCTCCCTCCAATCATTCCCATAAAAAGAATAAGTACATCATCAATGTATGGTATCAAAACTAAGTACATACAAACAAAAATATGCAAATATGGAGGTGGGTCATAGTACCACTTGTGGAACCGGTGCAGTAAATATCCTGACTGCATCAGATAGTGATATGGTAAGTGGTTTCCCCATAACTTAATTTCTGGCCAAGTCTTCTCACATTGGTTAAATATGTGAGATATGTTTGGTGCTTTTGGAGTGCACCCACAATGATACAACATCTCCCTATATCCTCCAAGGGAGTGGCCATGTTTAGAAATGTTTATGGCCCAAAGTTGGCCATGAATTTTATAGGGAAGAATGCTCCTCCTTGGAGCTATGGCCTACATATACATGGTAAAGAAATTCAAGTAATCATCAAATGAAACATTATGTTCATAAGCATGTTCCTTAACAAAATTTCTACTCATACAAATGGAGTGGTCCATGGATAGATCCCCTCTCATTCCAAAAGAGGAAAGAGGTGGCTGTGATAACTCCTTCATTGAGTTATGTATCTCTTCCAACTCCACATGGTTCATGCATCCTTGAAAATGCTGATATAGTTCCTCTTCAAAGCCTTCCCAAGTGTAGCTCTCCATGATAGTATTGTAGGCCCTCATGGAATAAGTATGGCTGAAAAGGAATTCTTCATGTGATATTTGTAGTAACTTCTCCTTGAGCTTGGAGGCTCTAGATAAGAAGATCCTACCATGATAATATATGACTTCATCTTGGACTAAATAGCCCTCTTCATGTAGCTGGTCATCAAGTATCATGCATCTAAAAGGATCTTTGGAATAATCCACCAACAGTTGGGATTTCCAATATGGATCAATCTTCCATAGTGAGAGCGCTGATGATCTATCACAAAGAACATATGTCATATGGATGCCCTTCTCCTTGACATCTCCCATGCCAAAGGTATATGTTGCGAGGTTGCTATCCTTCCCATGCTTCTCCTCCCACAACGCAAAATTTGAAATGAGACTGGGTAATGATGATGTTGGGAGAATGTCTCCCTCCTCCTTGAGTCTACCCAAGACTCTAAGTGCTGTATCATGGCCTCCTAATGCTCCCATTCCTCCTGGATATATGAATGGTGCATCATGATGTGAGACATGTCTCACCAAATCTGTATCAGGTGGCCTCCTAGTTGGTTGTTCACAAGATAGTGATGTCTCATGGACCAATCTCATATGCATAATAGATGGGACTATCATGTCCCTGCTTCCACCACGCAAATCCAACTCTGTTTCTTGTGTGGAAGTTTCCTGATATTTGGGTACCACTCTTAAATATGCAAGAGTCCCTCTAATTGGAGCAATTTCACCATCCTCACCTCCTGGTGGTGGTGAATCATCTCTTGCTATTCCAGCGCTGTGACCTCTTCTTGGATCATCTTCTTCTTCCTCCTCATCATCTGAGAAGACCTCTATGTAGTGTGCCTTTCCTGCTACACAATTTTGTCTAGGTGCCCAAGATTCTTGGCATGTGAAGCAAAGCTTCCTTCTCCTCAAATATCTTCGGACATCATCATCAAGAGGTTTTTTATTTTGGCTCTTCTTTGAAAGAGGAGCCTTCTCATATTTTCCCTTTGATGGAAAAGAGGGCTTATGTTGAAAAGTTGCCTTTGCTTTTGGCAAGGCATCTTGAAGATCTCTAGCCCTTTCAATGGCATCATGAAGGGTAGTGGTATTGGTAGACTTAACCAACCCATGAAGAGGTTCATCTAACCCATCAATGAACATATAGACCCTTCTTGCTGCAGATAAATCAGGAACCATAACAAAAAGTTTTAAAAAATCATAAATGTAAGTTCCTGCAAGCCCCATGAATGGTGCTTCAGGATCTCTCCTAGTAAACCTCTCCACAAAACTCCTTGTGAACTCTGAATATGCAGTCACATTGGCGTGACCCAAGGTAGACAAGCCATGGAACCTCCAATCATGTGGTTCACCCTCAAGGTGCAGCGCTGCTATCTTAATGGCCTCCATCTCTGGAAATTTGTTAAACTGGAAGTAGATTTTAAGCTTTTCTACCCATGATTTGGCAGTGCATTTAGATGAACCATCAAAGTTGGGTAAGAAAAATCTGCCCATAGTGTTGAACCCTTGGTTAAACTGAGAGGGGGGGGGGGGTGAATCAGTTTAAAGCAGTCATGGTCTTGTAAAACTTTATTTTACACTTAGTTACATCTTCATTTCATGATCAACTTAATATACAATGGAACAACAATCTTAATAAGTGAGCAACATGTATTAAGGAGATTAAATACAGAATATCAACATATAATCATCATGCACATAGACAACAGATATAAGTGGAAACCCATAAGGGAGAAAACCACATATTATTATTGTTGTGATGAAAATGCAAGCTCCAACTCCCTCTCACCACTGATTTTCTATAGGCTCCAACCTACAGGAGGCTACTACCTCAATTCTGCAAGCTACAACTTGCAAGGAAGCTCTAACTACCATCTATTTTCTATAGGCTACAACCTACAGGAGGCTCCTACCTCAGCCAACTACAACTGGACATCTATCAAGCTACAACTTGATATGGAAGCACTAAATTCCTCACTGTACAATAAAATCATATGCTGATTTACCTGGATATCAGCTCTGTTTTCCTCCTTCTTTACTGTTGTCCTTCCAGCCTTCAAATTTGCTTTATATCATCTCTAGATCTTCACAACTCCTCTCTCTGCTCCTTCTTCTTCTTACACTCTTTGACCTCTTTCTCCATTCTCTCTCTCCCTATGCATATGCTCGTAACATTATTTATAGGGATCAGCTCATAACTGTTTGCATTCCATAGGGAATTCGAAATGAACATGTATGACTCTTTGCCTTCCCCCTTCTCATTTTCTTGTCTAGCACATTCAGAATGTATTACAATGGAGTTTTGCTGTGCCTATGGAGACTTGCCTTTGCATCACATACAATAAAAATAATTAAATCATTTACATTTACAGATACAATAATACATTTCACTTAGCCCTTTCAGCTCTTGGTTCGCCATACATTTGTCTTTTCTACTGTTGTCACTGTCTTTTCAATTTCTGCTGTTATAGTCTAGCTCTGCTGCATAACTGCTCATTTTGTCTGACTTGACCCATTCTATTGCGTTTCTAACAGTGTCATCATATATCCTTTTGCCCGACCATGCCTCTTTTTCTTGTGCCCACATCATTCAAACTTCATCTCTCTTCTAAACATTCGATTCTGCCCTTTTTCTCTGTGTCGGGTCCTTACCTGAGCCTTTCTACCCGCATTCATACTTTCCTTTTTGTTTTACGTTATAATCCTCGTTTTTCTCTCCAAAACGATTTACAAAGGAAAATCCACATACTCCCGGACTTGTAATGCTTTAGGCTTCGCATTTGATCTTTATCACGTCTGCTCTCTATATCGCACTTCGGCGATTTAGATATCCCATGTGCCTTCGTCCATCTGATCTCCCGATATGCGATGTGCGATGGGTCCCACTAGGCTGTATCTTAGTGTTTCGGCTATTTCTCTTTTTCTTCATTTCTATGTTGCTCTTTCATTCTCCGGATGCGATTTCTCAAAGGGAAACCTTATACTTTCGTAAATTTTTCGTTTCCACCAATCTTGCACATTTATCGATGCCCAAATTAGCACTTCTAATCTGCATTGTAGATCTCTACTCCATGATCCAACGATTATCGCTTTATCGCACTTTGGCATTTCAAACGTTCTTTGCTATATGGCTCCTTTTCTTTCCGATGCGATTTACAAAGGGAAATCATATACACCCGGACTTGAAATATCTTAAATAATGGTTCTGAGCTGCATCGCATCCGGCTCCTTTATCGCAATTTGTCCTGGGCTTGCGATGAGCGATATGCGATCAGGTCCCACTTGACTTTATCGCTACTTCGCATCGAAACTCACATGACTTCTAAGATTGTGCGATATCTCTCCTGAGCTTTGCGATCTACGATATGTGATGAACTTCGCATTGCCTCCATCGCATCACATTCATGAATCGCATGGCAAGTTCTATAACTTACAAATTCTTATCACATAAGCATCACCGATGTGCGATATTGCGTTGTGCCGCCACGTGTCCTTTCGCATCGGCACATCGCATTGCTTCTATCCTTCGCATCGCAACTTTGCTCTTACAATATTAACCCCTCCGATCTTGTGATTTGCGATATCTGGGCTAGGTCCATGTCATCTCCATGTCATCGTGCCACGTCACCTTGCCTTTTCATCACCACGTCACTGCCACGTCATCTTGTTTTAAAAAATGCACCACGGAAGCTAAAAGTCCCTTTTCCCTTTCAAAACATTATAATCCACTTTTATAATATTCGGAAGAAAAATCGCCTTTTTAACCTTTGGAACAATATAACTCACTTTAACCCAATGTTTTAAACTCTTTCGGAATGAATATCAGAACCTTCGGAGATGTTTAATTTACTTTTAAACAAAGGTTAAAATCCCCTCGGTAGTGTATTTCCGAACTTCAACCACTTTAATAAAACTACATTGAAATATCATTAAACCTTCGGAAATATTAAAAAACCTTCAGAATCTTTAGACCTTCGGAAATAATTCCGGACTTCAAACCCTTAATAGAACTTCATTGCATACAACGTCGGGTCCTTACCTTGTTTAAACTCCCACACAACTTTTAACGCGAACTTCGTCGGATCTTCCACAGATCTAATCGGACAACAATCGCGCTCAATTGACCCCAGAACTTTATCACCCAAAAGCAACGTGAAATGGGTGGTATTGTGCTCGTGACGTGTTGCAATATCATTCGATCGCGTTCGAAATGGGAAAAAATGCTCACAACTCAAAGGCTGTGCGACAACAGTGTCTGGTTTCCTTCAAAACCACTTAACCTGCAAACTCTGTTTAAATTGCGTTTGAAGCCGGATTTCCGCCGGATTTCAGTTTTAACTTCGATTTCTCTGGAACCTTACTTCTCCATCTTTACACAGAGGCTAATAAACATTCAAATCCTCCTCCACTCCTTTACATAGAATTTAATTCTACACACTTCACAATCTACACAGAAAGACCATAAATTCAATGAATTCAAAGAGATGAACCCTTCGGGAAATTTTCCAAGTATATACAGATAAAAAAATTTCTGCAATTTATTAAAACAGAGGCCAAAATCCTCACAAACAATTCTTATATGGTTTAGCCTCTATATTCAATTTCTGTGGTTCTTATCCATCATTTTCCATTACAGTAAAAACCCCAAATGGGCAGCCGCAACCCACTGATACATTAAACCATTTGTGACATCTCTGCAACACTTCCATCTGAATCTAATTTGCTCCCTTGTCTTGGTGCTGCTCCTTTGTGATCCTTTGCCATCAATGACAATATTTCCAACAGTCTCCCCCTTTGGCATTGATGGCAATACTCCAATGCTTCCTCAAGGACTTCCTCTGCTTGCCTTTTAGAAGACCCTTTCTTCTTTTGCTTGCTTTTCCTCCCCCTTTGAAACCAATGGCAAAGGGTTGCACTTTTCCCAGTGTGGTTTCTATCTTTTCATAATACTTTGATCTTAAGGACCTGTTTCATGCACTGCTCCATTGCTCTAGCTCTTTTGTGACAATTTATTGACTGCTCTCCCCCTGGAATGATGCTTTCTTGACTGATACAAACTATCACTGGACTTCTGTTCTGATCCCATTTCTTGTATGCAACCCTTATTATTATTAATTTTTATTTTATTTTATTTTTTTATTTATTTTGTTATTTTGTTTTTTTTTCCATCACATCAGAGAGTAACATCTGCAGACACTACCCCTAGCTTGTCTCTTAGATATTCGAATGGTTCTTTAGCAAGAGGTTTTGTGAATATGTCTGCTGTTTGTTCCTTAGTTGGTACATATTCCAACTTTACTAATTTCTGTGCTACTTGTTCTCTGAGGAACTGGTACTTTATTGGGATGTGCTTTGTTTTTGAATGAAGTACAAGATTTTTTGATATACTTATTGCACTTGTATTGTCACATTTGATAGAAATAGGTTCATCAACGCTTACCTTCATTTCTTGGAGAGTTTGTTTCATCCACATTACTTGTGTGCAACATGTTGCTGCTGCTATGTATTTTGCTTCTGCTATAGAGAGAGAGATAGAATTTTGCTTCTTGCTTAGCCATGCCACCATACTTTTTCCCAAATAAAATGCACCTCCAATTGTGCTTTTCCTATCATCCACACATTTGGCCCAATCTGCATCTGTGTATGCTGTCAATGTGAAGCTTTTTTCTTTTGGATACCATAGGCCATAATGTGAATTACCTTGTAGATATCTAAATATTCTCTTGATTGCAAGTAAATGATTTTGTTTTGGTGCTGCTTGATATCTTGCCACAAGTCCTACTGCCAACATAATGTCTGTTCTAGAAGCTGTTAGGTATAGCAGACTTCCTATCATGGATCTGTAAAGTTTTTGATCTACATCTGTTGATCCATCATTAGCACATAGTTTGCATCCAGTGATCATGGGAGTTGACACAGGTTTGCAGTCTTCCATTTAAACCTTTTCAACATTTCTCTTAAGTAATTTTCTTGCGAAATGAATATTCCTGTGTTCTTTTTTTGAATTTGAAGTCCTAAATAGAAGGTGATCTCTCCAATCATTGACATCTCAAACTCTGATTTCATTTCTGAAGCAAATCCTTTTGCTAACTCATCTTTGTTGCTTCCAAACATGATGTCATCTACATACACTACTACAATTAAGAGTTCATTTTCATTAGCCTTTATGTACAAATTGTTGTCTACTCCTCCTTTCTTGAACCCTTTTTTTTTCATTTGTCCAAATTTCTTGAATAACATGCACGGTGGAGTTTGTTTCATTCATATGTTATTTTCTTTAATCTACACACATAGTCATGTTTATCTGTTAATGAGAGTCCTTCAGGTTGTTCCATGTAGACTTCTTCCTCTAGATCTCCATTCAGGAAGGCAGACTTCACATCCATTTATGATACCTAGAAATCAGACAGTATGCAAGGACAAAAATATCATTGTTTCCGATTCTGCTGTATAGTAAGGCAGGTTTCATCATAATCAAGATCTTCAATTTGTGAATATCCCTTTCATACAAGTCTGGCTTTATTTCTGATTACCTGCCCTTGTTCATTCATCTCATTCTTGAATATCCATTTTGTGCCAATGAAATTTTTCCCAGTGGGTCTTGGAATTAATTCCCAGGTTTTTTTTC
Organism: Pinus albicaulis; assembly: GCA_034641835.2. Lineage (NCBI taxonomy): Eukaryota > Viridiplantae > Streptophyta > Pinopsida > Pinales > Pinaceae > Pinus > Pinus albicaulis. The sequence continues at coordinate 234,706,678 of CM076573.1, forward strand.
TCAATTTGGTCCAGTTCTTCATTCATAGCATTTACCTAGTTTTTGTCTTTACTGGCTTCTTCGAACTTCTTTGTATCTATTTGAGATAGCATGGCTAGGTATACTTCTTATGTCTGTTCAGCAAGCTGTCTTCTTGTCTAGACTCCCACACTCTTGTCCCCAATGATTTGATCTTCTGGATGGTTCTTTTGAGTGTGTCTTGAGGGACCTTTTGAGTTTAATTCAATATCTTCTGTTGTCTTGCTATGTTCATCATTGTCTTAGTTCTCAGCTTCATGATTGTTTGGAGGATTGGCGCAGCTTGTGTTTCTTGTTCTGTTTGGTAAATCTTCATCAAATCTTACAACAATGCTTTCCACAATTTTGTGCAGTCTTTTGTTGTAGCACCTGTAACCCTTACTCTTGGATGCATATCCTAAAAATATTCCTTCATCAGCTCTTGAATCAAACTCCCCCAGTTTTTCATCATTATTTTTTATGAAACACTTGCTTCTAAATATTCTAAAGTGCTTGATTGATGCTGGTTTACCATGCCATAATTCGTAAGGAGTCTTATCACAATTTGGTCTTAGATGAGATTTGTTGAGAATGTGAAAAACTGTGTGTACTGCTTCTGCCCAGTAGGTTTGGGGAATGTCACTTTCTTTCATCATAGCTCTGGAAATCTGTTGTACTGACCTATTTTGCCTCTCTGCCACTCCATTTTGTTGAGGTGTACCTGCAATTGTAAATTGTTGTTTTATCCCATGCTCATTGCATAATTCTGCAAAATCATAGTCTGTGAATTCACCTCCTCTGTCTGATTTGATGCACTTTAGCTTGAATCCTATTTGATTTTATGCCAATGCATTGAATATCTTGAATTTCTCAAGTGCTTCATATTTATATTTGAGAAATGCTACCCACATCATTCTGGAAAAATCATCTATTATCAGCATGAAATAAGATTCTCCGCTTGGTGCTTTAGTTCTTGAAGGTCCACACAGGTCCATGTGTACAAGCTGAAGAGGCCGACTTGTAGAAAGTATCTCTTTGGTCTTGAAAGATATGCGGGTCTGCTTGCCCAGTTGGCAGGATTTACATATGGTATTTGAAGGCTTCTTTATTGCTGGCATATCTCTGCTTGCATTATTCTTGCTTAGAATGATGATGTGGTAAAAGTTTAGGTGTCCCAGTCTTCTATGCCATAACCATGATTCATCAAGTTTGCTTATGTGGCATGCTTCAGTCTCTTCTTCCACTATATAGACATTAATTTCTATTCTAACACCTTTGATCAAGGTCTTTCCTGTGGTGCTTGATCTTACCTCACAATCTTGGGCTCTAAAAAGGACCTCACAACCTTTATCACACATTTGACTAGCACTTAGCAGATTGGCTTTCAACCCATCCACAAATAGTACATCTTGAGCCTTTCCTCTTCCATTATTCAGAATTACTGAGCCTTTTCCTTTGTTTTTCCCTGCTTTATCATTGCCGAATGTTACATTTCCAGATTTCTTTTCATCAAAGGTTACAAACTTGCTTCTATCTCCAGTCATATGCTTTGAGCATCCACTGTCCAAATACCATTGGATTTTCTGATCTTGGGCTATTAGAGCCAGATCACACTTATTCAACTTCTTTTTCCACTGCAGGCAGCTATTGGTTTGGCACCTTTTCTGAGAAGATGGACCACATTCTATGAGAGGACATTTGGAAGACATGTGTCCGATCTTATGGCATACAAACCATTTGATTATATTTTTAAATGGATTATGTGTACGAGTGAAATCTCCATTGTTCATAAATATCCTTGGGGTTTTGAACATTAGTCTTTGTCCATATGTTCTTCACTCCATGGCTTTATGGCCAAACCCCTTACAACAAAAACAATACCCATGGAAACGATTAGTGTACCTAGTGAAGGGTTGTCCTCTCCATTTGTTTGCTTGAGGTAGTCTTTTCAATTTCTTCATTTTTTGCTGGTTGAAATTGATTATCTTTTTCTGACAGTATGCAGCAATATGTCCCAGCTTGTGGCAGACAAAACACGTGATATTTCTCATAGGAGGAAAGAATCTCTTTTGACAGCTTCCGAATTTATTCAATTCATATTCAGGATTCTAAGAGCCTTTTTCAGCTGACTGTTTCTTCATTTCATTCTTTGTCTCTTGATGTTGTTGCTTGTTTCTGTTTTTTTCATCACACATCAAGTTCTTGCTAGCTTCTGCTTCTGTAGTTCCTTTTTGAGCTGCTTCATTATCCTTTACAGCTTTTACAAAAATGATATTCTTGTTATCTTCTACCTTGGACTTACTGGTTTCTCCTTCATATCCTATCCCAACCTTTATGAGAGGAGACCTTTGAGCATTAAGAATCTTGTCCAACTGTTCAGTGCTTGTCATTCGAGGAGTGTTCATTGATAATTCCCTTTAAGTGTTTTCTAGTTTCTTTCTCAGCATACCACTTCTTCTTCCAATTTTTCTTGCTCCTAATGTTTATCTTTAATTTGCTTTAGCAGAATGTCTTCCACCTTCTTAGCTTCTTCAAGTTCTACTTTCAATTGAATGAGGTCTTCTAAATTTAGTACCTCTTTTACACATTTGAGGAGAATGTCTTTCTGTTTTCTGTACTTGAGTTTAAATCTGCCTATTTCCTCCAGGGCACTTCTTAGCTCCCCCTCAGGATCTACCTCACCTTCTTCCTCATCTTCTAGAAGGAATCCTGCAGAATCTTCCTTGGCCATCAACACAAATTCAGAGGTTCCTTCTTCATTTGAGGATTCATCTGAGTTTTTAGATGCACTGCTATGTTGCTGAGCATAAAATGATCTTCTATTGAATCTCTTCCCTTTCTGCCAATTATTTGTTTTGGTTTTCTCTGTCTCTTGAGTCTGATTCTTTGTTTTCTTAAGAGGACACTTAGATGCATAGTGCCTAACTCTTCCACAGTTAAAGCATTTAAATGGAAGTTTACCTCTATACTTGCCTAAGCCTCTATCCAATCTTCTGACAAATTTGGCCTCTTCTTCATCAGAGCAGGAGCATGTATCTTCTTTTTCTTCTTTGCTCTTCTATGTCTTAAAGGCTGCCTCCCTCACATTTGACTTCCTCTGTGGAAGTCTCATCTCATAGGCTGTTAAGTTTACAAGTAATTGGTTCATGGTCAATGTTTCCCAACCAGTTTTTTCTTCTATGGCAGAAACCTTGGGGTTAAACCTGGATGGTAAAGATCTCAATATCTTTTGAACAATTACACCTTCTCTAATGGTTTCTCCTAGAGATTTCATGTTATTCACAATTTCTGCAACCCTTAAGAATAAGTTGGCAACATCTTCTTCTTCATTCATTTTTATATTTTCAAATTGAGCTCTATAGACTTGCAGCTTGGCAACCTTCACCTTTTTATCTCCCTCATGGATACTTTCTAATGTATCCCATATTTCTTTGGCAGTCTTGTTGTGCATTACTTTAATAAATTCTGCCTCACATAAACCACTTAAGAGAGCATTCATGGCTTTTGCATTAGCTACAAAATATAGTTTGGCATCTTTCTCTGAGTCAGACTCCTTTGGGGCATATCCCAATTCCACAACAGCCAAAAATTCTATTCCTAGAGACATTATGTACGTCCTCATTCTTATTTTCCAGAAGGCATAATTTGTACCAGTGAATAGAGGGGCTTTATTTGTTGAGAATCCTTATAAACTAGTCATCTTGGGGACCAAGGATCTCCTTCCAGTTGTTAAACTGATACAGAAGGAACCTGCTTTGATACCAATTGTTGAACCCTTGGTTAAACTGAGAGGGGGGGGGGTGAATCAGTTTAAAGCAGTCATGGTCTTGTAAAAATTTCTTTTACACTTATTTACATATTCATTTCATGATCAACTTAATATACAATGGAACAACAATCTTAATAAGTGAGCAGCAGGTATTAATCAGATTAAATACAGAATATCAACATATAATCATCATGCACATAGACAATAGATATAAGTGGAAACCCATAAGGGAGAAAACCACATCTTATTATTGTTGTGATGCAAAGGCAAGCTCCAACTCCCTCTCACCACTGATTTTCTATAGGCTCCAACCTACAGGAGGTTACTACCTCAATTCTGCAAGCTACAACTTGCAAGGAAGCTCCAACTCCCATCTATTTTCTGCAGGCTACAACCTACATGAGGCTCCTACCTCAGCCAGCTACAACTAGACATCTATCAAGCTACAACTTGATATGGAAGCACCAACCTCCTCACTGTACAATAAAATCATATGCTGATTTACCGGGATATACACTCTGTTTTCCTCCTTATTTACTGTTATCTTTCTAGCCTTCAAATTTTCTTTATATCATCTCTGGATCTTCACAACTCCTCTCTCTACTCCTTCTTCTTCTTACACTCTCTGACCTCTTTCTCCATTCTCTCTCTCCCTATGCATATGCTGGTAACATTATTTATAGGGATCACCTCATAACTGTTTGCATTCCACAGGGAATTCAAAATGAACAGGTATGAATATTTTCCTCCCCCCTTCTCATTTCTTGTCTAGCACATTCAGAATGTATTACAATGGAGTTTTTTTGTGCCTACGGAGACTTGCCTTTGCATCACATACAATAAAAATAATTAAATCATTTACATTTACAGATACAATAATACATTTCACTCAGACCTTTCAGCTCTTGGTTCGCCACACATTTGTATTTTCTGCTGCTGTCACTGTCTTTTCAGTTTCTGCTGTTATAGTCCAGCTCTTCTACATAACTGCTCATTTTTTCCGACTTGACCCATTCTATTGCGTTTCTAACAGTGTCATCATATCTCCTTTTTCCCAACCATGCCTCTTTTTCTCGTGCCCACAATGTTCAACCTTCACCGCTCTTCTAAACATTTGATTATGCCCTTTTATTTGTGTTAGGTCCTTACCCGAGCCTTTCTACCCCCGTTCATACTTTCCTTTTTATTTTACATTATAATCCTCCTTTTGCTCTCCGAAATGATTTACAAAGGAAAATCCACATACTCCCGGACTTGTAATGCTTTAGGCTTCGTCTTTGATATTTATCGCGTCCGCTCTCTATATCACACTTCGGTGATTCAGATATCCCATGTGCTTTCGTTCATCTGATCTCCCGATATGCGATGTGTGATGGGTCCCACCAGGCTGTATCTCGGTGTTTCAGCTATTTCTCTTTTTCTTCGTTTTTGTGTTGCTCTTTCATTCTCCTGATGCGATTTCTCAAATGGAAACCTTATACTTTCGTAAATTTTTCGTTTCCACCAATATTGCACATTTATCGATGCCAAAATTAGCACTTCTAATCTGCATCTTAGATCTATACTCCGTGATCCAACAGTTATCGCTTTATCGCACTTTGGCGTTTCAAACGTTCTTTGCTATATGGCTCCTTTTCTTTCCGATACGATTTACAAAGGGAAATCATATACACCTGGACTTGAAATCTCTTAAATAATGGTTCTGAGCTGCATCGCATCTGGCTCCTTTATCGCACTTTGTCCTGGGCTTGCGATGAGCGATATGTGATCAGGTCCCACTTGACTTTATCGCTACTTTGCATCGCAACTCACATGACTTCTAAGATTGTGCGATATCTCTCCTGAGCTTTGCGATCTGCGATATGTGATGAACTTCGCATCGCCTCCATTGCATCGCATTCATCAATCGCATGGCAAGTTCTATAACTTACGAATTATTATCACATAAGCATCGTTGATGTGTGATATTGCGTTGTGCCACCATGTGTCCCTTCGCATCAGCACATCGCATCGCTTCTATCCTTCACATCGCAATTTTTCTCTTACGATCTTCACCCCTCCGATCTTGCGATTTGCGATATGCGGGCCAGGTCCACGTCATCTCCATGACATCTTGCCACGTCACCTTGCCATGTCATTGCCACATCACTGCCACGTCATCTTGCCATGTCATCTTGATTTAAAAAATGCACCACGGAAGCTAAAAGTCCCTTTTCCCTTTCAAAATATTATAATCCACTTTTATAATATTTGGAAGCAAAATCCCCTTTTTAACCTTTGGAACAATATAACTCACTTTAACCCAATGTTTTAAACTCTTTCGGAATGAATATCAGAACCTTCGAAAATGTTTAATTTACTTTTAAAAAAAGGTTAATATCCCCTTGGTAGTGTATTTCTGAACTTCAACCACTTTAATAAAATTCCATTGAAATATCATTAAACCTTCGGAAATATTAAAAAACCTTCATAATCTTTAGACCTTGGGAAATAATTCCAGACTTCAAACCCTTAATAAAAATTCATTGCATACAACGTCAGGACCATACCTTGTTTTAACTCCCATGCAAATTTTAACTTGAACTCCGTCGGATCTTCCATAGATCTAATCGGATGGAAATTGCATTCAATCGACCCCAGAACTTTATCACCCAAAAGCAACGCGAAATGGGTGGTATTGTGCTCATGACGTGTCGCAATATCATTCGATCGTGTTTGAAATGGGAAAAAATGTTCACAACTCAAAGGCTGTGCGACAACAGTGTCTGGTTTCCTTCAAAACCACTTAACCTGCAAACTCTGTTTAAATTGCGTTTGAAGCCAGATTTCCGTCGGATTTCAGTTTTGACTTTGTTTTCTCTGGAACCTTCCTTCTCCATATTTACACAGAGGATGATACACGTTCAAATCCTCCTCCACTCCTTTACACATAATTTAATTCTACACACTTCACAATCTACACAAAAAGACCATAAATTCAATGAATTCGAAGAGATGAACCCTTTGGGAAATTTTCCAAGTATATACAGATAAAAAAAATTCTGTAATTTATTAAAATAGAGGCCAAAATAATCACAATCAATTCTTCTATGGTTTAACCTCTATATTCAATTTCTGTGGTTCTTATCCATCGTTTTCCATTACAGTAAAAACCCCAAATGGATAGCTACAACCCACTGATACATTAAACCCTGTGTGACATCTCTGCAACAATTCCATCTGAATATGATCTGCTCCCTTGTCTTGGTGCTGCTTCTTTTTGCTCCTTTGCCATCAATGACAATATTTACAACACATAGTGCGGGGTAGATCATGATTTTGAATGAATCCTCCACCTCTATTGTGATGCCTGGGTCTCCTATTGTCCTTGATTTGAAAAAATTCTTGAAAACTCAAGTGTTCCTTGAATATATGAGATTGAGATTCATACTCCATGAAATAGTCTTCAAGGGAATCTTGTTCTTGAAACCCTTCATTTCCCACTGCTAAGAATGTAGGCATTGTAGAGCGTTTGGAAACTTGTTGTTGCTGCACTGGTTGATCACTCCAGTGATGAGAAATGTCAGAACCCTCACCATGCTGAAGTACTTTAGGGGATTCCTTGTATCTATCCATCCTCATATCCTTTATTTCTCTAGAAATATCTTGCATAGCTTTGAGAAGAATCTTAGGAAACTCTTTCTCTTCATCTTCTCCTCTAGATAAAGGGGTTTTACCCTTGTCTTCTTTATCATTTGTATAGTCAAACTTTCAGTGTCTTATTCTTTGATACCTCTTCTCTCTATTAGTGAAAGGATCTCCTTCTTCAGATGACATATTGGATTTTCAAGATGCACAGGCTGTGCCAAGATTATGCTCCGATACCATTGTAATATTCCCAAATGGGAAAATCAGGAGTATAGTGAAAAACCATGGAAATAGCAGTGTAAACATTAGATAAAAATAGGAGACCAATATGGAGACCTTTCATTCATTATAACAGTAGAAAAATATGCATAATAAATGGGCCATAAGATGTACAATGAGATAGAACAAGCCTCCAATGGACAAAAACCTCAAAGGAGGTGCTGCTACTATATGTCAAAATGCCGAAATACTGCTACAACGCTGTTTAAAAGGCACTGCTACAGAAAATGAAGATACACAATAACATGGGATGATATATGCCTCAAAAGATAGATCTAATAAAGATCTACGCACTATACAACCTGCAATGAAGAACCCCTCAAGGGTTTTCAACAAAACACCATGTACAAGATCTGAATTAAAGCCCTAGGGCTTAAGATTCACTACAACATATAGATCCAGAAAGTGTGGCTGATATGATATAAGAAATAGTGCAAACTCCTCCAATAGATCTCCTAGATGAAAGGCTGATCCCCTCACTAGAAAATCTCCTCTCCAAATGGTGTGCCAAAACCACCTTGCAACTCGTCCCTCAAAATAACGTAGATCTGGAAAGCAATTGAGCTGTAGGGGAAAATAAATATGTGGCCTGATGCCAAGATTTGAAAATATGCACAAGGGCCTTCCTTACGGTCCTCCCAATGGAAAGGAACCCTTCTCCACTAAAAATAAGTACTGAAGTGACCCAAAGATGGTCTCCACTGCTGCAACCTATAAAAAAACTCAACCCTCAACAGGATCTATGCTGTAGATGTAAGATGAAGCTTGGCCAAATGCCTGATAGTGGAAGTGAAGTACAAGAATTCTCCAAGAGCTTCTCAATGGAAGAGGTGTGATTCCTGATCAGGAACACCCAGTGCTAAACAACACAAAAATCTCAGCTAAACAACTAGAGAAAGCTATATGTCTAAACAAACCATATATTCAGAAATATCATATACCAATACATAATGAATATGGCTACCATCCTCTTCTTTTTATAAGATATGAAATTCCAAACCTTAAGCCCCATTCATTTATAACCCTACTTCCATGCATTGTGTCTCCATCTAAAACTGCGTTGTCCCTCATTGATTGCCACTCCTCTATGACAACACTGTTGATTTGGTCAAGGTTGACCCAGTCAAGATGTTCCAACCCCTTTTCACACCTAAGGGTGTTTAATTTTAATATTCCCAAATTTCCACATCATATTTGGAATATTAGAGTCCTTTATTTTCTTAATAAATTAAGTAAATAAAAGGGTGGAGGGACCCACAAACCTCAAAGATGAATAAAATCCACTTTTATGTGTGTATGTGGATATTTTAGATCTAGATCTAGAATCATGGAGTAGTGGAGCAACTCCATTAATGGAGATCATGTCTCACTTATGAGATAGATTATGGAGGATGAACCAGTCAAATAAGATCATACATCTTAAATATAAAATCAATCTTTGATATGGTCAAATGAGATCATAATGCATTCGAAGAAGATCATTAAGCACTTATGATAAGATAATGAAGGAAGTGATGCATTTAATGCATGCATGATGGAGAGGGTGATCACCCCATATGAACATGATGGAGGACATGGATCATGTTGATTCACTCAACATTGACCAAATCAACAGTGCAGTTAAACATGGAGACTTTGTCCACATGTACAACGCATATTTGGAGTGGGCCTAGGCTATGGAAGGCTCATGCATATAATGAAGGAGAAGGCACAATGGAAGGCATGATTTGGATTATTCATCTCTTGATCTGTTTAGATCTAGATTTGTCTAAGGACATTTCTATGCAAACTTGGGTTTTTTAGCAGAGTTTGCAAGTTGTTCCCGAGCGGGAATCCCACCTCTTTCTTTGAGTAGCTCTGGAAAGAGGATTGTTCTTCATTCCATATCAGGCATTGGTGCCATCTTCAGGTGGTTGTTTCTAGCATTCAGCTAGGAAAACAGTGGCGGATTCATCCTACCACTTTTTTCTTCAGATCAAGCCTTTCAGGAGTAGCAGATCTATATCCGATATTCAGGCCTTGGGGTTTCACCTCCATGCAGCAGCAGTCCCTCCAAGGATTGCGCAGTACAGTCCTGTAGATCTATTGGAGGAAGGAAGTTTCAAGTATTTCAGCTAGAAATCCTGTGAGGCATAACCTCCTCACATTGGATCTATTGTTTCCATCACTTAGGAGCTTATTTGACATATCTAGTAGTAGGCGAAGGAGCCTCCCTCTATGACAACGCAGTTTTCTGAAGTTTTTGTTCATCTAGAAACTATTTTCAGTGGAGGAGATTGGAGGATATAGATCTTGAGCTTTCAGCCCAAGGATCTAGTGAAGGGATCAACCCTTCTTGCATAGATCTGATTGTACATCATTGCAGCCATATTATTATAAGATCTAGCTTCAGATCTGAATTCCCTACAACATATATGTGAAACCTAAGGGGAAGGTTGTATTAGACTTACAGATCTGAGAAACCCCTCCTGGTTTATCTTGGGAATCCATCATAGAGCCCAGATCTACAATTTCAGCATCGTCAGAGCTCCCATTATGCCTAGATCTGACTTTTTATTTTACAGGCAGTTGCAGTCCCTATATTTGTAGCAGGGATAGCATAGTATACCTTCTAGTAGAGCAACAGTTACGCAGTCCCTTTTGGGATATCATTGCAGGGTCATTCTAGGCTACTTTTGTAACTTGAGTGTCTCATATTTTGAGCACTGTTGTACTTGCTTTTTCACCTCCAAATTAATAAAAAGGGCTCAACTATTTTTGTGCATTCTTTTGTGTATATATATCTATTGTTTACTTTGCTGTAGTTCTTATATTGTGTTTTAGTATTACTGCATTCTCCCTTTTGGGATATTACAGTGGTATCAGGGCATGATCTTTGGCTCAGCTTGTGGACACTTCATCTTTTGCATCTAAAGAAGAAGCAGATAGATGAGATCTATCATGGAGGAAGAAAATTCTACCACTCATGTCTGTAGATATATGCAAGATCTCCCCAAGGAGGTCAATCAAATGAAAGAGGAAAGGCATGAAGAAGATCCAAGAAGAAGATGTGATGAGGAAGGTCTAAGCACTTTCGATCAGCAAAGAATAAAACCGGAGAATCCTAGATCTCCTCATAGATCCACTATGCCCACTTTCTTTGGAGAAGGTGAGAGGTGTAGAAATGGAGAAAATATTGAACCTGAGACTCATGAGACTCTCAGTATATATCTTGAAGAGTACAAAGCACAGTCTAGAGCATTCAAGGAGAAGCTAACTCTCCAACAATTCTTCAAAATCAAAGAAGAAAGAGGATCCTATAGTAGCAATAGAAGAAAGAGGCATAATAGATTCTATTTGCCTAAATTTGATGGATCTTCATCAAGCACTGTTAAGGCTTGGAGGAGAGAGTTAGATGCATTTTTTAGGCTACATCCTGTAGCTGAAGGAGAGGCTGTTCAAATTGCAGCACTTCATATTTTAGATGAAGCTAATGAATGGTGGTTTGGTCACATGGAGCATGCAAAGGTGACTAAATATTTAGATTTATTTCACAAGTTGAGGAAGAAGTTTGATGAGAATAAGACAAAGATGTGCCACAAAGAGACATTTCCTAAGGGAACAAAGGAGGATGTCATTCTTGTCACTCTGGACAAGGAGTCACTACATTCACCACCAGCTGCAGAAGTACTTGCATCCGGAGAAGAGACACTTGCAACCTTGCAAGGTGGTCTTAAGCTCTTGACACATAGAGTCCCATGCATGATTCAGGAGGTGCATGTGGAAGAGGAGGAAGATTCTAGCGCTGGTACACTTGGAGAAAAGTAGCCATCACTCTTACCAGCAGTTGGAGACACTATTGCCTCGGTTGGAGGAAATCTTTTGTTCTGGCAAGAGGTTCCCACACATCAATTGATCCAAGGTATGCATGACATTTCATCACATACTATTTCATTAGATCTTATTGAAACTTATGAGGACATACCATCAGAGCCAATGCATAAACAAGGGTTAGAACATAGTGTTGATTTGAAGCAGCAAAATATCACAGCGCAGAGTACCCTTGATCTAATTAAAAAGGAGGGTAAGAAATATCCCAGTTCATCATTGTTGAGATACATTCAAACCTTTGAGTTGAAGTGTAGAGTTTCAGAAAATGGGATGGGCATAATCCTGTGTACAATAATTGGTTATGAGATCAGTGTTGTGCCTTGCTTTGAGACAACACATATATTATCATGCAGATCTACAGTGCTGTCACTTAGTAGCTGTGAAGATAAGGAGGTCCCATCATTCTTGGAGTATTATGAAGGTAGATTCACTCATGAAGAAATGGAGGTAAAGATGATAAATGGTAGACATCTTGAGATGAGAAACCTTTTCTCCTTTCTAGATGACCCTTTCTCAATGAGCATCTCACAACTCAAAGAGAAACTTATACCTGAAGTAGATCCAAAACATCATTGGTTTTGGAGGGCCTTTGGTGAAAAGAGAATCTCATTGGAGGTGCACTTCAACATTTCATGGAGTGCAAAGTTCTTCATCAGTTTGGGGAAGATGGTATTCTACAAAGGGAGGATACCACGATGATGCAGCACATCACTCATCATCCATATTGGGGTGAGTGGGTGAGGAAGATAAGCAAGGGGTTGTATGACCACTTTCAGGTTTATGACATGGGCCAACAAGCTTGGTTACGTTGGTTTCCCTTGGGAGATTTCTTTCACTACCCGAAGGCTCCTATCTCTTTGATCCATGCCTTGAAAAACAATTATGAGATGAAGAAGGAGGCATGGCTGCGCTGGCTGCTCTTGGGTGAGTATGGTAACACCCAATAGTTCATATTTTTCTGGTTCATGCCTTGTGTATCAATGATAGAATGCAACAAGATAAGGCATGTTCATTTTGGTTTCCCTTGAGAGATATTGGCCACCACATGACATCTCCTATGTCTATGTGTTTTGTATTGGGTAAAACCTGGCATGATGCTCTCATGATTTGTATTTATGGATTTCATTGTATTGGGTTGAAATGACATTCCACATGTCTATCAGTATGTTTTTTCTTCATAATTCACATGAGGAGGAGAGAGAGCAACAAGATCTCTTGTTGCTTTGGTTGATTTTGGGGGAGTTTGGCTTGTCCATCTTACATAGAGGAGATGGAGGATGGCAGAAAAGGGCCTTACTCTGGTGGTTACTATTAGAAGAATATGATTTGACACATTTTTCTATCCATATAACTCCTTCCCTTCTTCTTTTGCATAACGTTGGAATGATGCTTGGATCCAACAAAGCCAACAGGGCTAAGGATGAGAGCATATCAATGCTCAATCAAATTCATACATCATGGGATGAAGAGATGTAGTTTGAGATGGAGCTTTTCCTTTGTGGAAAGAGCCACTTTATTTGATGTATCTCATGTATTAATGATGGTGTTGGACATCATATGATTATCACTTGGTACTTCATGGTGGAAGAAGGACATCTAACTACACAGTTGGAGGTCATTCTATGCTCTCTTGAGAGACAACTTTGGAACCAAACATGTATGACAGATTGCAGAAAATGGAGGAAGCCTTCCTTATGTGGATGCAATTTGGAGGGGAATGGATGGCTTTGCATCTACTTTTGGAGTTGCTTGAGGACAAGCAACATTTTGCCGCCGGGGTGGGGTTGGACTGTAATATTCCCAAATTTCCACATCATATTTGGAATATTAGAGTCCTTGATTTTCTTAATAAATTAAGTAAATAAAAGGGTGGAGGGACCCACAAACCTCAAAGATGAATAAAATCCACTTTTATGTGTGTATGTGGATATTTTAGATCTAGATCTAGAATCATGGAGTAGTGGAGCAACTCCATTAATGGAGATCATGTCTCACTTATGAAATAGATTATGGAGGATGAACCAGTCAAATAAGATCATACATCTTAAATATAAAATCATGAGGATCTTTGATATGGTCAACTGAGATCATAATGTATTCGAAGAAGATAATTAAGCACTTATGATAAGATAATGGAGGAAGTGATGCATTTAATGCATGCATGATGGAGAGGGTGATCACCCCATATGAACATGATGGAGGACATGGATCATGTTGATTCATTCAACATTGACCAAATCAATAGTGCAGTTAAACATGGAGACTTTGTCCACATGTACAATGCATATTTGGAGTGGGCCCAGGCTATGGAAGGCTCATGCATATAATGAACGAGAAGGCACAATGGAAGGCATGATTTGGATTATTAATCTCTTGATCTGTTTAGATATAGATTTGTCTAAAACTTGGGCTGTTTAGCAGAGTTTGCAGGGTGTTCCCGAGCGGGAATCCAACCTCTTTCTTTGAGTAGCTCTGGAAAGAGGATTGTTCTTCATTCCATATTAGGCATTGGTGCCATCTTCAGGAGGTTGTTTCTAGCATTCAGATAGGAAACTAGTGGAGGATTCATCCTACCACTTTGTTCTTCAGATCCAACCTTTCAAGAGCAACAGATCTATATCTGACATTCAGGCCTTGGGGTTTCACCTCCATGCAGCAGCATTCCCTTCAAGGATTGCATAGTCCAGTCCTGTAGATCTATTGGAGGAAGGAAGTTTCCAGTATTTCAGTTGGAAATCTTATGAGGGATAACCTCCTCACATTGGATCTATTGTTTCCATCACTCAGGAGCTGATTTGACATATCTAGCAGCAGGCTATGGAGCCTCCCTCTCTGAAAGCACAGTTTTCTGAAGCTGTTGTTCATCTAGAAGCCATTTTCAGTGGAGGAGATTGGAGGATCTAGATCTTGAGCTTTCAACTCAAGGATATAGTGAAGGGAACAACCCTTCTTGCATAGATCTGATTGTACATCATTGCAACCATCTTATTATTAGCTTCAGATCTGGATTCCCAACAGCATATATGTGAATCCCTAAGGGGAATGTTGTCTTAGACTTATAGATCTTAGAAACCCCTCCTGGGTTATCCTTGGAATCCATCATAAAGCCCAGATCTACAATTTCAGCATCATCAGAGCTCCCATTCTGCCTAGATATGACTTTTTATCTTATAGGAAGTTGCAGTCCCTATATTTGCAGTAGGGACAATGCATTATACCTTCCAGTAGAGCAATAGTTACACAGTCCCTTTTGGGATATCATTGTAGGGTCATTCTAGGCTACTTTTGTAGCTTGAGTGTCTCATATTTTGAGCACTGTTGTACTTGCTTTTTCACCTCAAAATTAATAAAAAGGGCTCAGCTATTTCTGTGCATTATGTTGTGTATATAGATCTATTTTTTACTTTGCTGCAGTTCTTATATTGTGTTTTAGTATTACTGCATTCTCCCTTTTGGGATATTACATTAATTAAGCTGCCAAGATGTTTTCCTTTTACATTGGCATCGATTTATTCATCACTAAGGAGACTTATGGACCTCCATTTTCCTCTTATTTTTAAAACAAGACAACAAAACAAAATTTTATATTCCAGCTAGCTCATGGCTAATTGGGAATATTACATAGAAATTTCTCGTGTCATGTTGAAAGAACAAGTTTTGTTGAAGATAAGAGGGTCTGTAAAGAAAACATTGGAATTTCTTTACAAAAGAATGAAAATTCAGAGATGATAAGGATTTTCTAAAGGGGTCAGGGGATTCCTGTATTTCTGAAACACAAGAATTCAAGCATTATGATGATTCTAGTTAGAAATTCGTTGCAACAACTGAACTACACGCTGAAATCCTGGAAGATCATTACAATTTTCATAATTTTAATGATTTTGTGAATAAAGGAGAAACTAATGGAGCTTCTCAGGTGTGTTTATAGGAGGGGGAAGATTTTTGTCAATAATTGGAATTATATGAAGAACAACAACATTATGAGGAACAAACCTTAGATTTATCTTTCCGGCCTAAATGGTTATCAGCAGAAAACAACAATCAATATTCTCACATACAACCTTAAATTGAGGAGTCAAATAGTGAAGGAAGCTGCCCTGTTCAAAGAAGTATACATTAGCAAGATGTTCAAGAAAAGGAGGCAATCGAAAATTTGTCTCATTAGTTCTATGATCTAGTGGCTGTCTATATGAAAACTTTCTTTTGATAGGAACACACATTTATGCAAGGGTATGTGAAAAACTCTGTATCTGGAAAATTTTCATTGTACATCCCTGTTTTGATTTTCAAATTTCCATAGTATGGGGGCATTAAGTCTAACACAGTGATTTGGATTTATGCAAGAACGCAAAAAAATACACATATAACCGTAAACACAGAGATGCAGTGAAAATAATGCTTCATTTTATTAAAAAAATAATGACTCAAATATGGTTTAATAGAAATGAACAGCTAGGGTGCTGGTGGGCTTATCTCTGAGAAGACATGTGGCGGCTACAGGCCGCTGAACTGTGTTACATTGAGGCTCTGAGTAATATTATAGACATCATGGAAATGAGCGGGCGAGGGCATTGGTAGTGTCTCTCTGAGAAGAGATGTGATGGCTACAGGCCCCTCCACTATGTTACAATGAGGCTCGTAGGCATTTTTATTGTTGAGAAACAATGTAAGCCTGAAACGTTAAAAAACCTAACCCTAGGAGATGAAGTGCCAAAATTGTGGGCCTCGTTTGGGTAAATTGGTGTTTCAACTTTCCGAGGACATAACTTTGGCATACGATCTCCGTTTGACACGCTCAATATCTCGTTAGAAAGATCTATCTGAGGAGTAAAACTTTTGGTGTGGGAAACAACAATCCATAGACCCATGTTGTTCCCGTTTTTTCCAAAAAACATCATTTAGGGCCTCAAAACGGCTTCAGAAGTTCAGGACCCGAAAAAATGCTAAAAATAGTAAGTTGTGCTACAACTTAAAAATGGAAAGAAATGATAGTGGGGGTTCAAATGGAATAGGTGGGTGGCCACCAATATCCACATGGATCATCAAGGCCCCAAAACAGCTCCGGGAATGTAGGACCCGAAAACCTGTTAAAAATAGTAAGCTCCTGGAAGTGAAGAACTGAAGAGTTGATGG
This sequence comes from Pinus albicaulis, assembly GCA_034641835.2. Taxonomy (NCBI): domain Eukaryota; kingdom Viridiplantae; phylum Streptophyta; class Pinopsida; order Pinales; family Pinaceae; genus Pinus; species Pinus albicaulis. The sequence goes on from CM076573.1 coordinate 234,723,353, forward strand.
TGTGGGTCCAAATGGAACAGGTGGGTGGCCACCGATATCCACCTGGTTCATTCCTCCCTCCTTAGGAAGCAATGGTCCCCATTGCATTAAGTTCCTCCATGGGGGAGGGGGGGGGGGGAATTCTGCTGAACTTGGTATTCGATTTGTCCAGGATGTCGTAGACCTATTGGCAGATGTGCTAGATGTAGATGTGCCATCGGTGGGCAGCCATTGAAGGATCTGGGCAAAGTTATCCATCATCGCGTTCCTCTGTTTCTCGACGGCCTCCCCGAGCAAGATTTTGATAGGATCTCCTGCTCCCTTGTCTTTCTTTCCTTCCGCCATGGGGGGTCATTGGGGTTTGCGAGGTTGAAATCCTTATAACCTGGTCTCGTTGGGGACATGAAAAGAAAAAAATAGAAAGAGTAGACCCTTATGATACCACTGATCCGGATTTATGCAGGAATGCAACATAATACACATATAACCATAAACATAGAGATGCTGCGAAAATAATGTTTCATTTTATTAAAAAAAGAATGAATAAATTATGCTTTAATAGAAATGAATAACTAAGGTGCTGGTAGGATTATCTCTGAGAAGAGATGTGGCAGATACAAGCCGTTGAACTGTGTTACATTGAGGCTCAAAGGCCTATTACAGACATCATGGAAATGAGCGGGCAAGGGCACTGGTAGCGTATCTATGAGAAGAGATGTGATGGCTACAGACCCCTCCAATATGTTACAATGAGGCTCACAGGCCTATTTATTGTTGAGAAACAATGTAAACCCGAAACGTCCAAAAAATTAACCCTACGAGATGAAGCACCAAAACTGTGGGCCCCGTTTGGGTAAATTGGTGTTTCAACTTCCCAGGGACGTAACTTTGGCATACGATCTTTTTTTGACGCGCTCAATAGCTCGTTAGAAATATCTATTCGAGGAGTACAACTTTTGGTGTGAGAAACATCGGTCCATGGACCCAAGTTGCTCCCGATTTTTCTAAAAAACGTCGTTTAGGGCCTGAAAAGGGCTTTAGAAGTTCAGGACCCGAAAAATTGCTAAAAATAGTAAGTTGTGATGCAACTTAAAAATGGAAAGAACTGATGGTGGGGGTTCAAATAGAATAGGTGGTTAGCCACCAATATCCACATGGATCATCAAGGCCCCAAAACAACTCCGAGAGTGTAGGACCCGAAAACCTGCTAAAAATAGTAAGCTGCTGGAAGTGAAGAACTGAAAGAGTTGATGGTGTGGGTCCAAATGGAATAGGTGGGTGGCCACTGATATCCACCTGGTTCACACAAAGATGTTGGATTGGTGCCATTGGAAGGCTAACTTCACCTGATTGAGTTCAAACATGAATACATACATAGGAGTTGTGGATAAATAAGCTCAGAAGTTGAGCATTTTCAGTTGTAGTATTTCTATTTCAGTATTTTCAGCTTAAGAATAAAGGAATAAGTCCAAAGTGTAGCAGGTTTCGGGAGGATTTCATACTGGATCAACTCACATTTGGGATTGACTCCATGCCCAATAAGCACTACTAATCTACAAGTGCTCTTTGACTCCATGCCCAATGAAGGCTATTGTTCTACACGTGCTATTTGACTCCATGCCCAATAAAGGCTACTGATCTACAAGTTCTCTTTGACTCCATGCCCAATAAAGGCTACTAATCTACAAGTTCTCAACACTTTGCTACCAAAGTACTGTCCCCAATTGGATCCAGATGTTGTAGCATAATTTGACTTAGCTAAAAGTAAAGAGAGGTACTGAGTAATTCAAGGTTGTTGAGGAACAATTTTTAGAATGTCAAGAAGACCTGCAATATTCTCAAAAGGATAACCAGAAGCGCAACGAGGATTCATCATCACATGTGCACTGGAACCAAAGTCAGGGAAGCAGCAACAGCATTGGAAGCACAATCTAAGTGAGAGGAGCATCAAAGAAGAAAAGCTCACAACAAGGGTCAAGTCGGGCTCATTCGCAAGCTTAGGAGAGACTAGCGCAGTAGAACACAGGATAAGCTCAGGAGGGTTACACCATGGAGAAAACAAAATAATTTCCCGAAGGTGGAGAAATGGCGCATTTCCCTTAAAAACTTAAGAGTTTTGGAGGAGGCGCAAAGGGAGAAACAGATGGTCAAGATCAAAGCGCAAAACTAGAAAAGAGAGATGAACGGTGAATATCGTATCGCATATCATATTTGGTAAAGGATACAAGTTTTTGACATGGTTAAACTTGCGATATTGCGATGCAATGCGATCGCATAGCGCACTGCAAGGTTTGGAGGAAAGGCGCTAAAGGAATATGTTATGATCTCCGAAGTGTGAAGTGAGGTAAAGCTCCATATCGCTGATTGCGATTTGTGATTGGCCCCACCTCTGCTTGCCATGTTACCTTCTGCCCATCGCAATTCACACATCGCACATTTTAACACATACCTTCCATGTCTCATAATAAATCTACCGATTTGCGATTGCGATTTGTCCCACTTTTTCTTTCCACATCACCTTATGCCCGTCGCACTTCGCACATCACACATTTTAACACTTACCTTCCATGTCCCATAACAAATATACTGATTTGCGATTTGCGGGCATATGTAATGGAACAAAGTCTGAACGCGAGCAAAGAGACTCGGGTAAGTGACCGACGCAGAGAAAAGGAGAAGAGAAGACTAAACAACAACAGGCACATGCAGAAGAGGTAGAGTCGGGTAGCATGTGACATGATGACAACATTCAAAACACAAAAGCATGGGAAAAGTCGGGTGGAGATGCGTTTATGAATAACTGTTAGGAAATCACAGCCGAAACAGAAGGAGACACATAAACAACAAATCAGACTCAACAAAAGTATTATATTCCAAGTGTATTTTGTTTTCTTTGTTAAGATTGAAGCTACAATGGTGTCCTTGATTGCAATGTAATAAGTAGTTTAACAGTTTAGGTAATTTAGGAGTTTCAAGAAGCTTGAGTAGTTACAAACTACAGTTACTTGTATTTAAGGGAGAGAGAAAGAGGCAAGGAGGGTTCTGAGTTCTGGAACTCTTGGGGGACTACATTTTGTACTTCTTTTTCTGATGGGTAAATGAAATAAGTAGTAATTTTCTTGTAACTGTTGATGGTGATTCGTGTTTCTTGTGCCATTTTGTGTCCTTTCTTCTTTGAATGAAGTGGAGTAAGGTAGCAACTGGTCTCTTAATTACATCTGTGAGTAACAGTTAAATAACCTTAATTTGCGCTCCTTTACTCCATCTCTTCTCCCTTCACAAATTCTCTTTAAAACTTAAAAGTAATAGATTCTGTGTTTACAACATATTATTTTGAGTTTCCCCTCTCTTCAGAAACTCCCGATGAAACTTTAAAGTAATAGATTCCGTGTTTACAACATATTATTTCGAGTTTCCTCTGAAACTTAAAAGTGGTAGATTCTGTGTTTTCAGCATATTACTTTGAGTTTCCCCTGCAGTTCTTCTTTTTATTCAGATATCAGCAGTGAATGGAATTATGGAATCTTTTATTATTCCAGATCATTAAGGGTTTTAGAAACTAGTCTCCAGAGGGATATATCAAAGAGCTCATGATAAAATCATTTATGTGATACACTTTTAAAATGTCTTAAGCACCGATTCCTTTCACAATTGAGGGATTGTATCTTAAGATACAACAAGAATCAACTGCTCTTGAAGTATAATTCTCTCCCTCTTATCTTCATACATCTCTTGCACCATATAATTCATGATGTAGAGCTTCTGCAACATTTCTTTATCAAAGAGTTTTGCTAAGGAAGATTGACTAGAAACAATGCTTGATGAAGCTTCTATCACACTTGTAATGCATAAAAATATTCTTTCCTGTGATTTGAGAGCGGAGTCCTCAATTTTACCTCCTCTTCACACAGATAAAATTTCACACAGTTAATTCTCCTTGCACAATTACAAAACCAATATCTAATTATTCTAGATAACCTTGGCTAAAATGAGCTAAACTGTGCTCTGATACCAACTTTATATGAATATGGTCAAACTAGTTTTTCTGTGCTAGCTCCCTCATCAATATTAAATAAATGTGTTTAAAATCGTCTCAAATTAGCGAGTTATGTGCAGGTTTACGTGTCAAGTTTTGTGTCTTTTATGAGAAAATTATTATGTAAATTAGCTATTAAAAAAAAATGTACAAGTAAATTGCAGATAAATAACACACAACAAACACATTACACAATAGTTGATAATGGATTTTACCCATCCTGGGCTACTTCTCCATGGACCTGCTTCAACTAGCTAGGCCCTCTTTGGATTAATGGCCAATTATATGATTACATGCACCTATAGTGCTCCAATGAATTTGCAACCTGCTCCATTGGATTGAGAAGACCCAAAAACCTCAGAATAGACTCTTCAAGCTCTGCAAATTGTTTTAAGATGATTTAGGCATGGCCTCATCTCCTGGTGGCCCTAGGCTTATTTAATCTTCAAAGTGGAAAAATCACTTCCAGAAATGATCCAACGCCTCTGCAACCTGCACCATCATGCTCAGAGCACAAAATAATCTGGGAATGACTCTTCTTGAGCCAAAATTGGTCGAAATATCCTCCTGTTATGCCTCATTCAATTATGGCCTAGGAAACCCCACTAAAACTGGAGAAACTCTAGTTAAGTCTGCCAAATTTGGACCCACCAACTTCTCCGCAAAGTTAATCTTGGGTTTAATTAACATTAAGTGGAGTTTAATTAACGTTAACTGGAAGCTTAGCGCATTAAGCACATTTAACATAAATCCGAATTAGGAAACTAGATTAGTGTAATTAAATGGTGATTAGGGGTTAATAACCCTGTTTTAAGCTTTAATCCACCATTTATGTTGGGCGCTTTGCCTGGTCATTTGTGTGAGGTCTGCCCCCCATTAACTCCACCATAACATATTTCAATATTTAAATAAACATTTTTTGCATATTATATTAAGACCAAGCATGTATAGGATGTGGTAAGGCGTGTGGTTTAGGTGGGGGAGGTCCCGGTTTCAACCTCGACCTCCACCCTTCCGCCTACGAAAATTTTTCCCCACTATTAAAATGAAATTCAACCTTATAAAATTTTGACCATATACAAATGAAATTCGACCTTATAATATAAAATTTTGGCCTTTGGGAGTGGCACACGTGGTGGCCTCCGGGCTAACCACGTGTTAGCGATCAATTGGTCTTCCAAAAACCAATTAAATTGCAACTAGTCACAACCAATCATAATTCGACACTTGTCATCCTGTCATTGGGCCAGGGGAAAACTCAAATTTTTGGCCTTTGACCTTGTTTAATCCTTCTTCTTTTTAAATTCGCCTGTTTGGCACATCGAACAACAGACTCTAACTTTCACATATGAACTCTGTTTTGAGTCGTTGAAGACATTGTTGGTATTCCGAAGAGAGCCACTACCTCATCAAATTAACCTCCTCAATAAGGCGACAAAGGTTAATGTGCAAGATATAAATCTACCTTTAATCAAGTTTCTTTTTTTGCAATTTTTTTTTTGCCCCCAATCTAGATTTCGATCACTCCTTCCCACTGACAGGATTTTGGACCCACAAAAGCTAGTTATCTCATAAGAGCTGAATACTCTTATCTTTCCCAAGTTCTATCAACTTTATTCTACTTGGAAAAATCTCCATGAAAACCACTTGGGTTCACTGACATGGCTTGCCTTGCAAATGGCTTGGCACTTCAACCAATGTCCGCCTTTTGCTACTGACCCAATCCAACACTTGCTGGCTACTTGCTGACTAATAAAACACCTTGCTGTACCAAAGTGATCCCTAGGCGCTTGGAAAACTAACTAATGGCCTTCCCATTGAGAATCATGTTCCTCCTTTGCACAAACATGCATTTGATGCAAGATTCTCCTTGGAAACCATTTTCCCTAAGCCCATCTGAGTGAACTACAACAATGAATTCCAATATCAGTAATCATAAGAAAATAAATGACCATTATTTTTACCTCCACGGTTCCAAATTCCACATCTGGAAGAATGCATTCACCATCTATTTCACTTCTTGGCGTTAACACATAAAATTGAGATGCTGCTCATGCCATGATTTGAGAATGAAGTCTAATCATGAGCCTCTTGCTCAAGAGTGGACCTTCCCAAAATCCTGCGACATCTTGTCACAAACACAACCATCAATCTGAAACACATCATGCAAGAAACATAACTTGACGACATATCCATTTTCTCCTTCAAAGAAAAAAATGTCACATCATGTGAAAATCTCCATGTAATCTTACATCTAGGTGTAAAAACCATCGACTAAACACAAGTCGACAAAACATGCCTCTTCAAAAAACTGGCTCTCCAGTCAAACAAAATCATGTGCAAATTTCCATCTTTGCTGCATCTAAGTGAGTCAACATAAATCTACTTTTCAAACACCTTCCTGGCATGAACATGCAACATGCATTCAATTGGCAAAGAAATGCATCAAATAGGCAAGATTTGAATCAATCATCAAAAGACATGCAAGGCCTTAATTGGTAAGAAATCTAACCATCTCTTACCAAACCATTTCAATGGCGCATCTTTCAGTTGCACTTCATCATGTGTATCATCCTAACCCACATCAATTATGGAATCCTATTTTTCATCCTTGTCAAGATCTCTTTCCACCTTCTTCAAATTTCATGGTTGACTTGTTGGATACAAAGTCCAACACTTGTCTACAAGATGACTCTGCTTATGGCAATGAGTGAAAAACAATTGCATCTTATTTTCAACATGATTTCCATTATCCAATGGACCTTTGGATTTCTTTCTCCTGTGTTTAGAAAGTTTCCTGTGCATGGGTAACTTCTTCCAACATCTTGAAACAGTATGGTTATTCAAAACACAAAAGGAACATGTAAAATTTTTCCAAATCATATGTGAGAATTTTCCACGTTTATCCTAATCCAAAGCAACTTGATTAAAGGAATATTTATAGATTGAACATTCACCCATGTCACCTTCTTGAGGAGGTGAATTTAATGAGGTAATGGCTCTACTAGGAATACCAACAATGGCTTCAATGACTTTAGAGCTTCAACATCCTTGTGTTTTCCATTCTCATTTGCTGCATGCTTATGAGCATCTTCTTACAAAATGGGTGTAAAAAATTTGCATTCCTCATGAACATAATCTTCACAAGTTTGAGGTAATGAACATGTAATGAAAGTACTTCTTGGAACACCTTCATGTGCCTCCTTGGCTTTTTAGCATTCTCCATCATGTTTTCCATAACCAAGACCCAAATACTTAGGCATTTCCTCAACGACAATTGGCTCAACTATGCCTTGTGCATGTTTGCATAACCCTTTACCTTCATAACCCATTTTCATCAATAATTTGGACCCTATTCCTCTAGTGTGTCTTTCAAAAAAACCTAAACTTCATTTTTAGAGGAAATAAAAGATAAACTTGAATTGCAGACCTCTTTTTCATGCACATACTTGGCTTGTGTTTCCTTGGCATCATGGAGGTGAGTCTCCATATCATGAAACTTTGCTAGGTTTTCATTTGCAATATGGAGTTGAGTCTCCATCTCATGCATCTTTTCAAGAAGCTCTTGCTTCTCTTCCTTCATGGAAATCAACTGCTTTTGAAGTATAATGGTCTCCCTCTTATCTTCATACCTATCTTGCACCATATCATTCATGATGTAGAGCTTCTGCAACATCTCTTTATCAAAGAGTTTTGTTAAGGAAGATTGACTAGAAATAATGCTTGATGAAGTTGACATCACACTTGTAATGCATAAAAATCTTATTTTCTGTGATTTGAGAACTGAGCTCTCAATCTTGAACTTCTCGTTACACACATAAACTTGCACATAGTTAAATTCTCCTTGCACAAATGAAAAACCAATAGATAATTCTCTAGCTAACCTTGGCTAAAATGAGCTAAACTGTGCTTCGATACCAACTTGATCTAAATATGGGAAAACTAGTTTTGTTGTGCTAGCTCCCTCATCAGTATTAAATAAATGTGTTTAAGATTGTCTCAAATTAGCCAGTTGTGAAAGTGTTTATGTGTCAAGTTTTGTGTCTTTTATGAGTAATTTATTAAGTAATTTAGCTGTTAAAAACACATGTACAACAAATAAATTGTAGAGAAATAACACACAACAAACACGTTACTCAGTAGCTGATAACAGAGTTCACCCCTCCTTGGCTACATCTCCACGGACTTGCTTCAACTGGCTAGGCCCTCTTTGGATTAATGGTAAATTATATGATTACATGCACCTATTATGCTCCAATGGATTTTCCACCTGCTCCATTGGATTCAGAGGACCCAAAAACCTCAATTTAGACTCTTCAAGCTTTGAAAATGGTCTTCAAGTGGACTAGGCATGACCCCCTCTCCAAATTTCAGATTCCTTGCACAATTTAGCTCATTTTAGCCAATGTTAGCTAGAAGAATTAGCTATTTGTTCTGTATTTGGGCAAGGAGAATTTAACTGTGTGCAAGTTTATGTGTGTGAAGAGAAGGTCAAGATTGAGAGCTTAGTTCTCAAATCACAACAAAGAAGCTTTTTATGCATTGGAAGTGTGATGGCAACTTCAACAAGCATTGTTTCTGGTCATTCTTCCTTAGAAAAACTCTTTGATAAAGGTAGGTTGTAGAATCTCTACATCATGAATGATATGGTTCAAGAGATGTATGAAGATTAGAGAGAGAGAATTATAATTCAAGAGAAGTTGATTTCCATGAAGGAGGAGAATTAAGAACTTCTTGAAAAGTTGCATGAGATGGAGACTAAACTCCATGATGCCAAAGAAACTTTAGCCAAGTATTTGCATGAAAAAGAGGTATGCAATTCAAGTTTATCTTCTATTTATTCTCAAGATTAATCTGTAGGTGATTTTGAAAGACACACTAGAGGAATAGGGTCCAAATTATTTATGAAGATGTGCTATGAAGGTAAAGGGTTAGGCAAATATGCACAAGGCATAGTTGAGCCAATTGTTGTGGAGGAAAGGCCTAAGTATTTGGGTCTTGGTTATGGAAAAAATGATGGAGAATTATCCAAAGCCAAGGAGGCACATGAAGGTGTTCCAAGAAGGACTTTGGTTACATTTTCATTACTTGACGGTTGCAAAGTTTGTGTTCATGAGGAATGCAAAAGTTTTACACCCACTTTGCAAGAAGATGCTCATAAGCATGCAACTAATGAAAATGGAAAACAAGAGGATGTTGAAATCTCTAAAGTCATTAAAGCCATTTTTGGTATTATGAAGAGAGCCACTACCTCATCAAATTTTCCTCCTCAAGAAGGCGACAAAGGTGAACGTGCAAGGTATAAATCTTCCTTTAATCAAGTTGCTTTTGATTATGATAAACATGGTAAATATTCATATAGGATTTGGAGAAAGTTTACACGTTCTTTTTTGTGGTTTGAATAACCATAATATTTCGAGGTGTTGGAAGAAGATAACCATGCACATGAAATTTTCTAAATAGAGGAGGCAGAAAGCCAAAGGTCCATTGGATAATGGAAACCATGTTGAAAATAAGATGCAATTGTTTTGCACTCATTTCCATAAGCAGGGTCATCTTGTAGACAAGTGTTGGACTTTGTATCCAATAAGTCATCCACGACATTTGAAGAAGGTGGAAAGATATCTTGACAAGAATGGAAAAGAGGATTCCATAATTAATGTGGGTCAGGATGATACACATGATGAAGTGCAGCTGAAATAAGCACCATTGAAATGGTTTGGTAGTAGATGGTTAGATTTCTTATCCAATTAAGGCCTTGATTGATGCAAATCTTGCCTATTTGATGAATTTCTTTGCCAATTGAATGCATGTTGAATGTTTACGCCAATAAGGTGTTTTAAAGTAGAGTTATTTTGACTCACTTAGATGCAGCAAAGATGGCAATTTTCACATGCTTTTGTTGACTTGAGAGTCAGTTGTTTGAAGAGGCATGTTTTGTCGACTTATGTATGGTCGATGTGTTTGTACACCAAGATGTAAGAGTACATGGCGATGTTCACAGGATGTGAAATTTGTTTCTTTGAAGGAGGAAAATTATATGTCGTCAAGTTATGTTTCTTGCATGATGTGTTTTTGAGATTGATGGTTGTGTTTGTGACAAGATATCACAAGATTTTTGGAAGGTCCACTCTTGAGCGAGAGGCTCATGATTAACCTTCATTCTCAAATCATGGCATGAGAAACATGTAAATACTGGGGGATGATGGAAAAGAGGGACAAGATGCCAAAAATTTTGCAGCAAACACAAAAACCATTGTAGATCATTTTACGTGTTGACACTAAGAAGCGAAAGAGATGGTGAATGCATTATTCCAGATGTGGAATTTGGAACCATGGAGGTAAAAATAATGGTCATTTCTTTTCCTATGATTACTGATATTGGAACTCATTGTTGTAGTTCACTAAGATGGGCTTAAATTGGGAAAGTGGTTTCCAAGGAGAAGCTTGAATCAAATGCATGTTTGTGCAAAAGAGGAACATGATTCTCAGTGGGAAGGCCATCAATTAGTTTTCCAAGCACCAAGGGATTGTTTTGGTACAACAAGGTGTTTTATGAGTTAGCAAGTACAGCAAGTGTTGGATCGGGTCAGCAGAAAAAGGAGGACATTGGTTGAAGTGCCAAACCATTTGCAAGGCAAGGAATGTAAGTGAACCGAAGTGGTTTTCATGGAGATTTTTCCAAGTAGAATCAAGTTGATAGAAATTGGGAAAGAGAAGAGTATTAAACTCTTATCAGATAACCAACTTTTGTGGGTCCAAATTTTTGTTAGTGGGAAGGAGTGATTGGAATCTAGATTAGTTGCAAATTTTTTCCAAAAATTAAAAGTTCTCAGAATTGCATCAAACCAAAACGACCAGGTAGGGCTCGTCTCCAGGAATCCGACACACTTCATTTCATCGAAAACTGACTCCGTATGTGAAAGTTAGAGCCTGTTGTTCGTTGTGCCAAATAGGCATATTTTTTTAAAAAAGGGGTCAAACAGGGTCAAAGGTCAAAATTTGGGTATTTATCCTGCCCAATGACAGGATGACAAGTGTCAATTTCTAAGTGGCCCGAATTTCTGGGAACATGGCAATTTTTATTGGTTTAATTTTTAAGCCAATGGGAAGAGGACACGTGGCAAGCCCAGAGGCCGCCACATGCCCCCCTCTAAGGCCGAATTTGTAAGGTTCATGGTATAATTATATTATTTTATGGTGCAAAAATTAGTGTTGGCAGAAGGGCAGAGGTCGAGGTCGAACCAGTGACCTCCCCCGCCCTAACCACAGGCCATACCAATGGGCCACTACGAAAGTCCTTATAAGACTATGCAACCGAATTCTATATAAGTTTTTAAAAAAATTTGGGAGGAGGCGTATGGGGGAAAACCCATTACCATGGGACCATGCCCCAGAACTAGGCAAAGCACCCAAAATTTTTGGTGGAGGATTAAATTTTAAAACAAGGTTTAATTAACCTTAAACCCGTAATTATGTGCACCCATCCAAAAATTAATTCAGATTATGATAAGAGCGCATTGTTAGCGCTAAGTGTGCCTTAATTATCAGTAAAATAGATTAAGACTCCACTTAACCACTAATTAATCCGCAGTTAACTTGGCGGAGTTTTCCATTTTCGGCGGAGCTCCAGTTTTGGCGGTGCTAACTGGAGATGTTCTAGTTTTAGTGGAGTTTTTCTAGGAAATATTGAGGAAGCCATAACTTTGGCATATTTCGACCAATTTTTGGTCAAGAAGAGTCATTAATAGATTATTTGGATGCTCTGAGCATGATGATGTAGGTTGCAAAGGCATGGGAGCACTTTTGTAAGTGATTTTTTCACTTTGAAGATTAAAGAAGCCAAGGGCCGCCAGGAGAGGGGGTCATGCCTAAACCATTTGAAGACCATTTTAAGAGCTTGAAGAGTCTATGTTGAGGTTTTTAGGTCTTCTGAATCCAATGGAGTAGGTTGCAAAGCCATTGGAGCACCATAGGTGCATGTAATCAGCATTTTTACCATTAATCCAAAGAGGGCCTAACTAGTTGAAGTAGGACCATCGAGATGTAGCCCAGGAGGGGTGAACTCCGTTATCAGCTATTGTGTAATGTGTTTGATGTGTGTTATTTCTCTACAATTTACTCACTGTACATGTGTTTTAGCAGTTAATTTAGTTAAGAATTTTCTCATAAAAGACACAAAACTTGACATATAAACCCACACATAACTAGCTAATTTGAGACGATCTTAAACACATTTATTTAATACTAATGATGGAGCTAGCACAAAAAAACATGTTTGGAAATTTTTTTATGTATTGGCTGGGTGGAGGTCGGGGTTGAACCCGCGACCTCCCCCACATAACCCATGAACCTTACCATTTACTCTACACAACAGTTCTTATAAGGTATGGTGCGCGGTATATATTTAAAGTTAAATATATGGTATGGTGGGGGTAGGGCGGGGACGAGCCCCCGACCCATATAGCTTGGTGCGAAGACTGTGGCAGAGCACCCATCAATTATGGAGGAGGATTAAATTTTAAAGCAAGGTTTAATTAACCTTAAAAACATAATTATGTGCACTCATCCAAAAATTAATTCGGATTATGATAAGAGTGCATGATTAGCGTTAAGTGCACCTTGATTAGTGCTAAACTAGATTAAGACACCACTTAACCACTAATTAATCCGTAGTTAGACATTTTCGGCGGAGTTCCAGTTTTGGTGGTGCTAACTGGAGATGTTCCAGTTTTAGTGGAGTTTTTCTAGGAAATATTGAGGAAGCCATAACTTTGGCATATTTCGACCAATTTTGGCTCAAGAAGAGTCATTCCTAGATGATTTTGATGATCTGAGCATGATGGTGTAGGATGCAAAGGCGTTGGAGCAATTTTGTAAGTGATTTTTCCACTTTGAATATTAAATAAGCCTAGGGCCACTGGAGGGGAGGTCATGCCTAAATAATCTGAAAACCATTTGCAGAGCTTGAAGAGTCTATTTTGAGGTTTTGGATCTTTTGAATCCAATGGAGTAGGTTGCAAGGCCATTGGAGCAATGTATGTGCACGTAATTAGAGAATTTACCATTAATCCAAAGAGGGCCTAGCCAGTTGAAGTAGGTCCATGGAGATGTAGCCCAGGAGGGGTGAAATCCATTATCAACTATTGTGTAATGTGTTTGTTGTGTGTTATTTCTCTACAATTTACTTGTTGCACTTGTGTTTTTAAAAACTAATTAACTCATGAATTTCTCATAAAAAAATCAAAACTTGACCTATAAACCTTCACATAATTGGCTAATTTGAGATGATCCTAAACACATTTATTTTAAACTGATGAGGGAGCTAGCACTACAAAAATAGTTTTCCCATATTCAGATCAAGTTGGTAACAGAGCCCCCCACTCTCCAAGGCCGAATTATTGGTTAAGTTTAAGGTGGAATTCATATTTGAATGGGCGGAATTTTTTTTTTATGTATGGCTGGGTGGAGGTCGGGGTCGAACCCGCGACCTCCCCCACCCTAACCACAAGCGCTACCACCAAGCTAGAACAATGTTTCTTAACATATCACGACCGCATTTGTATTTAAAGTTTTAAATTATTTCGGCGGGGTTTTAAAAGGGCCAGACCTGAAGGGCCAACCCTTACCACTAGACCATGGCCCGTGACCAGGCGCAGAGGTCTAATTTAATGGCAGAGGTTTAACATATTAAATCCGGATTAATAACCCTGATCACCGTGTTAGTGCATATCCAAATTTTAAAATAGATTTTTGTTAATCGTGCTTAGTGCGCTAATTAATGCTATTAAACCACCAATTAACACCAATTAAACCCACACTTAATAGTTAGTTAATCCGCAGTTAACTTGGTGGAAAGTTGGAGGAGTCTGCAATTTTCGGCAGAGCTCCAATTTTGGCGGGCTTAACTGGAAGTTTCTCCAATTTTATGGATTTTTTCTAGGAAATATTGAGGAAGCCATAAATTTGGTATATTTCAACCAATTTTGGCTCAAGAAGAGTCATTCCTAGATGATTTTGATGCTTTGAGCATGATGGTGCAGGTTTTAGTGGTGTTGGAGCAATTTTGTCTTTGATTTTTCCACTTTGAAGATTAAAGATGCTTAGGGCCACCAGGAGGGGAGGCCATGCCTAGATCATCTGAAAACCATTTTCAGAGCTTGAAAAGTCTATTTTGATGTTTTTGGGTCTTATGAAACCAATGGATTATATTGAAAAGCCATTGGAGCACGATAGGTGCATGTAATCAGAGAATTGACCTTTAATCCAAAGAGGGCCTAACTAGTTGAAGTAGGTCCATGGAGATGTATCCCAGGAGGGGTGAACTCCGTTATCATCTATTGTGTAATGTGTTTGCTGTGAGTTATTTCTCTACAATTTCCTTGTTGTAAATGTGTTTTTAAAAACTAATTAACTGATGAATTGCTCATAAAAAACACCAAAACTTGGCACATACACCCTCACATAACTGGCTAATTTGAGACGATCCTAAACACATTTATTTTATACTGTTGAGTGAGCTAGCATAGTAAAAATAATTTTCCCATATTCAGATCAAGTTGGTATCAAAGCAAAATTTAGATCATTTTAGCCAAGGTTAGCTAAAATAATTAGATATTGGTTTTGTATTTGTGCAAGGAGAATTTAACTGTGTGCAAGTTTATGTGTGTGAAGAGAAGGTCAAGATTGAGAGATGAGTTCTCAAATCACAACAAAGAATATTTTTATGCATTACAAGTGTGATGGAAGATTCTTCAAGCATTTTTTGTAGTCAATATTCCTTATAAAAACTCTTTGATAAAGAGATGTTGCAGAAGCTCTACATCACGCATGATATGGTGCAAGAGATGTATGAAGATAAGAGGGAGAGTATTATGCTTCAAGAGCAGTTGATTTCCATGAAGGAGTAGAAGCAAGAGCTTCTTGAAAAGATGCATGAGATGGAGACTCAAATCCATATTGCAAATGAAAACCTAGCAAGGATGCATGAGATGGATACTCAACTCCATGATGCTAAGGAAACTCTCGGTAAGCATGTGCTTGAAAAAGAGGTATGCAATTCAATTTTGTCTTCAATTTCCTGTCAAGATGAATTTTCAGGTGATTTTGAAAGACACACTAGAGGAATAGGGTCAAAATTATTGATGAAGATGGGCTATGAAGTTAAAGGAATGGGAAAACATGCACAAGGAATAGTTGAGCCAATTGTTTTTGAGGAAAGGCCTAGGTATTTGGGTCTTGGTTATGGACAACATTATGGAGAATGATCCAAAGCAAATGAGGCACATTAAGGTGTTCCAATAAGGACTTTCATTACATGTTATTTATCTCAAGCTTGTGAAGTTTGTGTTCATGAGGAATGAAAAGGTTTTACACCCAATTTTTAAGAAGATGCTCATAAGCATGAAACTAATGAGAATGGAAAAAAAGAGGATGTTGAAATATCTAAATTCATTGAAGACATTGTTGGTATTACGAAGAGAGCCACTACCTCATCAAATTCACCTCCTCAAGAAGGCGACAAAGATGAATGTGCAAGGTATAAATATGCCTTTAATCAAGTTTCTTTTGATTATGATAAACATGGTAAATGTTCACATAATATTTGGAGAAAGATTGCATGCTCCTTTTGTGGTTTTAATAACCATACTGTTTCAAGATGTTGGAAGCAGATAGCCATGCATAGGAAACTTTTAAAACAAAGTAGGCCGAAATCCAAAGGTACGTTGGATAATGAAAACCATGTTGAAAATAAGATGCAATTGTTTTTCACTCATTTCCATAAGCAAGGTCATCTTGTATACAAGTGTTGGACTTTGTATCCATCAAGTCATCCACTACATTTGAAGAACGCGGAGAGAGATATTGAAAATAATGGAAAATATGATTCCATAATCGATGTGGGTCAGGATGGTTCACATGATGAAGTGAAGTTGAAAGAAGCACCATTGTAATGGTTTGGAAAGAGATGGTTAGATTTATTATCCAATTAAGGCCTTGCATTTCTTTTTATTATTGATGCAAATCTTGGCTATTTGATGCATTTCTTTGCCAATTGAATTGATGTTGCATGTTTATGCTAGGAAGGTGTTTGAAAGTACAGTTATGTTGACTCACTTAGATGCAGCAAAGATGGAAATTTGAACATGCATGAGTGATCACCTTGTGTTTTTTTATTGCTTTGTTTATCATGTATGTTTTCAACTTGAGAGTGTTGATAAATTTGTACATGTTTTTGTTTGACTTGAGAGTTAGTTATTTGAAGAGGCATGTTTTTTCGACTTATGTTTGGTCGATGGTTTGTACACTGAGATGTAAGAGAACATGGCGATGTTCACATGATGTGACAATTTTTTGTTTGAAGGAGCAAAAGGATATGTTGTCAAGTTATGTTTCTTGCATGATGTGTTTTTTAGATTGATGGTTTTTCTTGTGACAAGATGTTGTAGGATTTTGGAAGGTCCACTCTTGAGTGAGAGGCTCATGATTAGCCTTGGTTCCCAAATCATGGAATGAGCAGCATGCCAAACTAGAGGATGATGGAATCAAGAAGCAAAAAGAGGGAAAAGATGCCAAAACGTTTGCAGCCAAAAAAACAACCATTGTAGACCATTTGATGTGTTGACGCCAAGAAGCGAAGGAGATGGCGAATGCATTCTTCCGGATGTGGAATTTGGAACCATGGAGGTAAAAGAGTGGTCATTTATTTTCTCGTGATTACTGATATTGGAACTCATTATTGTAGTTCACTCAAATGAGCTTAACTTGGAATAGTGGTTTTCAAGGAGAAGCTTGCATCAAATGTTGGGATTCAACAAGATGATGAGCTTAGTGAAAATTAAGCACCTTCACTAAGTGGGGCCCACAGGCTATTTTTAGGTGTATGCCTATTTTTAGACATGGTGAGCATATTCTATAAGTTTCAGGATGCTATTTGTAGATGGTTGGTAAAATGTGGAAAAAAATGAAATTCTATTTTTAGAATACTGGGCGAAGTCTATTAATAGATTTTCGATCTAAAAATAGATGCATGTCGATTATTATTAGCTCTAAATAATAATCTGACAATAAACATCAACTTATTCTCTTGAAGCACTTTATTTTAGTGAATAGATTTGGCAAATCAGTGGGCTGAAGGAATTACACAATTCCTAGGGTTTATTGGTGGCTCATGCATGAGGACTCAGTTAGAACTGAAGTGGCAAAGTTATGATAGAGTTGGAAGAGTAGTTTATGGAGTTGTTATTTAGTTTAACTCAGTTAAGTGAGTTAAAATTAGTTGAGCTAGTTGTATCTAGTCTAACTGAAAGATACACTAGTGAGAGTTAAGTAAATTAATTAGTTAAGTAATTCACAACTAATAATTCACTAACAACTAAACAGAAACAACAATTAACTATAGTGCATGTCAGTTCCAGTGGAGACCTAGTGGAGAGATAGGTGAAAGGGTGATATGGACTATCTGCTGTGACTATAGTGATGCATTGATTACATCACACACACATTGAATATTCCAATGAGGATTGATTAGTCAAGGCAAGACCAATTCAAATTCATTCAAGGGTCTCCTTCAGCAGGGATTGCGCAGTGGAGGCAGGCTATCAAGTGGCAAGAAATCAGTGCATGGATTTGAAGATTTCTTCATGTTAGTGTGTGACGATTGATTGTACTGAGAGCTTGATGTACTAAGCTTTGTATGAGATTGTTACATGATATCCATGATAAATAATATATGATAGTTGGGGTTTTTAGCTTCAGGATTTCCCGTTAAACAAATGTGTTATGTGCGATTTTTTTTATTGCTTGATGTGTTTGCAATTGAGTTTTTAAATTTCCGCAAAATATTAATAGTGGAAGGATTATGTATTTAGTAAGAAGATAAATATTGTTAGATCAGGAGAATCTAGATATATACATGCATATGTTATATAATTTCTACATGGTATCAGAGCAGAGTTAATTCTTGAAGATTGCAATTGTGAAGAATTATTGAGTTTGTGCTGGTGGACAATTCGAATTTGCTGTAGAAAATTCTTGGTGCGATAGTTGAGTATACATTGAAATGTATTTCAATGGGTTGTGATTGGAGTATGCCCTTGATGGAAGCTTGAATTACATATACTAAAAGGATAGGATGGAAACGGTGCTGGAAGATAATGGACTGAAGGAGTTCATCGATAGCGATGTTCCTAAGCCGGGATCTAGCGATGCTGCATTACTTGATGCATGGAAAAATAAGGTAGCAAAGACAAGAAGAATTCTGTTGGAAGGTATGAAGGACCATGTTGTGTCCATCCTTCATGGGAAAGCCACTCCATTTGCAATGTGGAAGGCTTTGACAGATTTTTTCCAAAGCAACAGCGACCAGAGGAAGTTGGCACTGAAATATAAGCTCAGAAAAATAAAAATGGAGAAGGGCGATAGTATTCCAAAATATCTCACGAAGTTTGTCTACTGTAGGGATGAACTGGGAAGTGTGGGGATTACTGTTGATAATGATGAATTGGTGAGCTTGGCTCTCCTTGGGCTTATAAAGAGTTGGCATAGCTACGAAGACTCTGTCAATGGACGAGAGAAACTGCCGGGTTGGGAGTGACTTTGGTTGGATCTTGTATAGGAGGAGATAAGGCGAAGTACCAGGGATGACTCTTCATCGAAGAATGATGATGAAGAGAATTGCACTTTGGCTGCCAAAGAAAGGAAAGGAAAGGGGAAGAAATCCCATCCAAAATCCGAGGCTAAAGGCAAGAAGCTGGATTTGTCCAAAGTGAAGTGCTTTCACTATCACGAACATGGGCATCTAGCCACTAACTGCCCACAGAAAAAGAAGAACAAGAAGGTTGTTGGAGCTGCAGTTGGAGAGGCCTTAGCCTCACAATTTGAACTTGATTTCTCTTTGATCACATGCTTGGTTTCAAGCTCAATGGGATCGGTGTGGTATCTTGATAGTGGTGCGTCTTTCCATATGACAGGAGACAAGGATTTGTTTAGTGACTTGGAGGAGAAGGATCCCCAAATGAATATAGAGATGGGCGACGATGGAAGATAAAGTGCGACTGAAATTGGAACCATTACCTTTGAGAGGGATTCAGGTAAACCATTTCTGTTGATATATGTTATGCATGTTCCACGTCTGAAGAAGAACTTGGTCTCGGTCGCAATGTTGGAAGACAAAGGTTATGACGTTGTTTTCAGCGAGGGAAAAGCTTTCCTACGACATAAAACAATAGGTCAAACCAAGAGGATAGGGATTCGAGTTAAGAATCTCTACAAGCTGGAGGTGTATGGCTGCGCTGCAATGATGGGCAAAGCAGAAGAAGTGGTGAGTCGGGATGAGGGCGAATTATGGCACAAGAGATTGGGCCATCTTCACCATGTTGCCTTGAAGATTTTGCAGCAGATTTATACTGGACTTCCCAAGGGTACTCTTGCGTAGTCAGATAAGTGCAAGGGTTGTACTATGGGTAAGTTTGTGAAGACCACCTTTCATGATAAAGAGAACCGTGCTTCGGTGATCCTGGAGAGAATTCACACAGACGTGTGTGGACCTTTCTCGGTTGCTTCAACAACAAAATGAAGGTATTATGTTATATTTTTTGATGAATATTCTCGTAGATGCTGGATCTTCTTCATGTGGAAGAAGAGCGAAACATTCTCAAAGTTCTGTGAGTTTAAAGCATTGGTGGAGAAAAATTCAGGGAAGCAAGTGAAGGCTCTACGGAGCAATAATGGTGGTGAATATATCTCGAACGAATTCAAAGACTTCTGTAGCAAAGAAGGAATTCGAAGAGAGCTCATAGCACCTCATAACCCATAGTAGAATGGGGTTGCAGAGAGGATGAACATAACGATTGTGGGTGCTGCACGAGATATGCTACATGACCAGGGCCTACCGATGCACTTTCGGGCGGAAGCATGCAACGCTGTGGTTTATGTTCAAAACCATTGTCTTCATAGAGTACTTGGTATGAGTACACCTGAAGAAGCTTTTACTGGTAAGAAGCTTGATATTTCTCATTTGAAGATTTTTGGCTCATATGTTTACATTCATGTGACAAAGGACGCCAGGAAGAAGCTGGAGCCGACTGCAGAAGTTGGGATATTTGTGGGGTACACAGAAACACCCCATTAATATCGTGTGTATTTGTGAAATAGTCGAATGACTGTGGTGCGACGAGATATAAAATTCAATGAGGTGAAAGCCACGAAGTTGTCGCTTTAGAGGGAGCTACACTTGCATGTAGAGGAGGAGCTACTTGTTCCCAAAGATGAGCCTCTAGATGTGGATCAGCCACAGGAGGAGATTCATGGAGTGGAGGAGTCCACTCATGCAGAACCAAACATCAGAACATGCAGAAAGGGTACCATATAATTTGAGAGACTGAAGCTTGATGCGACATAGAATGTAGGAGTCCCTACATCACAGTGTAGACAGAGACAATCACTTAACTGATTTACTGGATACATGGCTCTTATGAGCAAGTGTATCGTGACAGAGCCATCTTCTTTTGAAGAAGAAGCACAGGAGCCCACATGGGTAGATGCCATGGTGGAGGAGAATGACTCCATTGTTAGAAACAATGCTTGGGAAATTGTTCCAAGACCGGTGGGTAAATCAGTGGTAGATTCGAAATGGATCTACAAGGTAAAGCAAGCTGCTTATGGGAGCATTGAGAAGTATAAGGCAAGATTTGTTGCACGGGGCTTCTCACAGATAGAGGGGATTGATTATGAAGAAACCTTTGCACCTGTCGCACGGTATTCTTCCATAAGGACCATCCTTGCTCTCTCAGAGAAAATGGGTTGTCACATTCATCAGATGGATGTGAAGACTACTTTCCTTAATGGGATCATTGAGGAAGAGGTGTACATTGAGCAGCCTGAAGGATTTGAGATCTTCAGCAGTGAGTCACATGTGTGTAGACTAAAAAGAGCATTGTATGGGCTGAAGCAAGCACTACGTGCTTGGTACACACGTATCGACAACTATTTCACTGGACTTGGCTTCACCAAGAGTGAGGCAGATGCAAACCTATCCAAATTGTGGTGGAGGGTAAGATTTTAATCATTTTTCTTTATGTTGATGATTTAATACTAATGGGTGATGAGTAGTTGATACACTCATGCAAGGCATGTCTTGCAAAGGAGTTTGAGATGAAGGATTTGGGCCTCCTTCATTATTTCCTTGGATTGGAAATATGGCAGCGAGAAGGTGAACTGTTTGTGTCTTAAGGAAAGTATGCTTGGGAGATACTTGAGAAGTTTCACATGCAAGGCTGCAAGCCTATTGATACTCCTCTTCCAGGAAATTGGAGGAAAGAGGATGCTACATTGGTAGAGGTAGTGGATGCCACTGTTTATCGATAGTTGGTGGGTTCGCTCATGTATTTAGTTAATACAAGATCAGACATACGCTATGCGGTGAACCAGCTTTCACAAGCGATGGTTAAGCCTACCAATCTCTTTTGGAAGGCAGGAAAGCATGTCCTGAGGTATCTCAGGGGCACATATGAGTATGGATTATGGTACAGACAGATGGATGAGGTGAAGTTGCATGGCTTCACGAATGCAGATTGGGCAGGCAGCCCAACGGACAAAAAGAGCACATCAGGAGGGGTTTTTAGTATTGGATCTACAACAGTTTCTTGGTACAATAGGAAATAAAGATCCGTGGCACTCAGTTCAACAGAAGTAGAATACATGGCAGCAAGTCAAGTTGCATGTGCGGCTATCTGGATGAGGAAGATCTTGGTTTGTTTGTTCGGTTCACATTTAGGTCCTACAATGATACATTGTGATAATCAAAGTTGCATTAAACTCTAGATTAATCCTGTGTTTCATGATAGATCTAAACATATTGATATCTGGTATTATCGTATTAGAGATTTTGTGCAGCGGAAGATAATGTTTCTTCAGTACATTCCTACGAAAGATTAGGATGTAGACATTCTGACGAAGGTGCTCGGTAGGAGAAAATCTGAATACCATAGAGGCAGGATCGGGGTGAAGGATAATCCCTATCTTGTTGAGAGGGAGTGTTGAGATTCAACAAGATGATGAGCTTAGTGAAAATTAAGCACCTTCACTAAGTGGGGCCCGCAAGCTATTTTTAGGTGTATGTCTATTTTTAGACATGGTGAGCACATTCTATAAGTTGCAGGATGCTATTTGTAGATGGTTGGTCAAATGTGGAAAATAGATGAAATTCTGTTTTTAGAATATCGGGCGAAGTCTATTTATAGATTGTCAATCTAAAAATAGATGCATGTCAATTATTATTAGCTTTTAATAATAATCCGACGATAAACATCAAATTATTCTCTTGAAGCACTTTATTTCGGTGAACAGATTTGGAAAATCAGTGGGCTGAAGGAATTATGCAATTCCTAGGGTTTATTGGTGGCTCATGCATGAGGACTCAGTTAGAACTGAAGTGGAAAAGTTATGACAGAGTTGGAAGAGTAGTTTATGGAGTTGTTATTTAGTTTAAATCAGTTAAGTGAGTTAAACTCAGTTGAGCTAGTTGTATCTAGTATAACTGAAAGATACACTAGTGAGAGTTAAAAGAATTAATTTGTTAATTAATTCACAACTAATAACACACTAAAAACTGAACAGAAACAACAGTTAACTACAGTGCATGTCATTTCCAGTGGAGACCCAGTGGAGAGATAGGTGAAAGGGTGAGATGGACTATCTGTTGTGACTATAGTGATGCATTGATTGCATCAAACACACATTGGAGATGCCAATGAGGATTGCGTAGTCAAGGAAAGACCAATTCAAATTCATTCAGGGGTCTTCTTCAGCAAGGATTGCGGAGTGGAGGCAGGCTATCAGGTGGCAAGAAATCAGTGCATGGATTTGCATATTTCTTCATGTTTGTGTGTGATGATTGATTGTATTGAGAGCTTGATGTACTAAGCTTTGTATGAGATTGTTACATGATCTCCATGATACATAATATATGAATGTTTGGGTTTTTAGCTTCAGGCTTTCCCGTTGAACAACTGTGTTGTGTGCAATTGTTTTTATTGCTTGATGTGTTTGCAATTTAGTTTTTAAATTTCCACAAAGGATTAATAGTGGAAGGATTCTATATTTAGCAAGAAGATAAATATTGTTAGATTAGGAGAATATGGATATATACATGCATATGTTATATAATTTCTACATCAAATGCATGTTTGTTGAAAGGTGGAACATGATTCTCAGTGGGAAGGCCAACAATTGGTTTTCCAAGCACCAAGGGATCACTTTGGTACAACAAGGTGCTTAGTCAGTCAGCAAGCAACTAACAAGTGTTGGATTGGGTCAACAACAAAAGGATGACATTGGTCAAAGTGCCGAGCCATTTGTAAGGCAAAGCATGTCAGTGAACCCAAGTGGTTGTCATGGAGATTTTTCCAAGTAGAATCAATTTGATAGAACTTGGGAAAGAGAAGAGTATTCAACTCTTATTAGATAACCAAATTTTGTGTGTCCAAAATCTTGTCAGTGGGAGGGAGTGATCAAAATCTGGATTGGGGGAAATTTTTTTCTAAAACATCAAAGTGCTCAGAATCACACCAAATGAGAATGACCGGATTGGGCTCTTCGTGATGAATCTGACACATTTCATTTCATAAAAAACTGACTCGTATGAGGAAGTTAGAGCATGCTGTTCAGCATGCCAAACATGTGATTAAAAAGAAGGGTGGTCAAACAGGGTCAAAGGTCAAAATTTGGGTATTTATCTGGCCTAATGATAGGATGACAAGTGTTGAATTGTGGTTGGATGTGACTTATTGCAATTTAATTGGTTTTTGATGAACCAATTGGATGCTGACAGGTGGCTAGCCCGGAGGCTGCCACGTGCCGCCCCCAAGGCTGAATTATTGGTTAAGTGTAAGGTCGAATTAATATTTGAATGGGCAAAAAAATTATTATGAATGGTTGGGTGGAGGTCGGGGTCAAACCCATGACCTCCCCCGCACTAACCACAAGCGCTACCAGCAAGCCACAACAATTTTTCTTAACATATAACGACCGTGTTTGTATTTGAAGTTTCAAATTATATCGACAAAATTTTAAAAGGGCCAACCATTACCAAGGGAACATGGTCGGTGACTAGGTGCAAAGCTCCAACGTAATGGCGGAGGTTTAAAGTATTAAACCCATATTAATAACCCTAATCACCGTGTTAGCGCATTATTCAAATTTTAAAACAGATTTTTGTTAATCGCGATTAGCGTGCTAATTAATGCGCTTAAACCACTATTTAACGCTAATTAAACCCAGACTTAACAGTTAGTTAATCCGTAGTTAACTTGGCAGAGTCTTCCATTTTCGGCAGAGCTCCAATTTTGGCAGGCTTAACTGGAAATTTCTCCAGTTTTAGTGGAGTTTTTCTAGGAAATATTGAGGAAACCATGACTTTGGCATATTTCAACCAATTTTGGCTCAATAAGAGTCATTCCTAGATGATTTTGATGCTAAGAGCATGATGGTGTAGGCTACAGAGGTGTTTGAGCACTTCTATAAGTGATTTTTCCACTTTGAATATTAAAGAAACCGAGGGCTACCAGGAGGGGAGGCTATGCCTAGATCATCTGAAAACCATTTGCAGAGCTTGAAGAGTCTATTTTGAGGTTTTTGGGTATTCTAAATCTAATGGAGCAGGTTTAAAAGACATTGGAACACTATAGGTGCATGTAATAATAAAATTTACCATTAATCCAAAGAGGGCCTAGCTAGTTGAAGCAGGTCCATGGAGATGTAGCCCAGGAGGGGTGAACTCCGTTATCAACTATTGTGTAATGTGTTTGCTATGTATTAATTATCTACAATTTAGTTGCTGTACATGTGTTTTTAATAAATAATTAACTCATGAATTTCTCATAAAAAACACCAAAAATTGACACATACAACCTCACATAACTCTCTAATTTGAGACGATCCTAAACACATTTATTTTATACTGATGAGGGAGCTAGCACTATAAAAATAGTTTGCCCATATTCAGATATGTGGTAAAATACATACATAAAATTTCCACATTCCAATCAAGATACAAACAATGCAATTGAATCTTACCATCGGTATATCAAGGAAAGGTACCTAAGTGAGAAGAACAATGCATGCCATAGACGGTTTGTTTGGTTAATCTATGTGTTGTTGACAAAGGTTGTATTATATTACAATAATATGCAACGTTTAAAAGAATTTGGTTTTTTTTCACCCAGAAAAATTTAGTTACAATTGAATTCATCCAAGTGTAGAGTTAACCAAATACCAAATGAAGATTGTGTGCATCATGAGAAGCGTAACAATGATTATTGGGTTCGTAGCCAAAATGTCATGAGTATCCTTATTTGGTATATGCGCATATCTTCCATATATGTGCAACTTCTGTATATGTGCATATATTTAGTATATGTGTATCTTACTTATATGCACATATCTTCCATATATGTGCATATATATAAGATATGCACATATATGGAAGAAGCACATATACATAAGATATGCACATTTATGAAATTTACACATATACATAATTTGTGCATATATGGACATGTGCATATCTTCTGTATATGTGCATATCTTCTATGCATGTGAAACTTTTGTATATACACATATCCTATATATATGCATATACAACAACCAGCATATCTTATGTGCCTATACTAAAGAAGTGCATATACGGAATAAGCACATATATGAAAGACATGCACATATACAGAATATGTGCATATATGGAAGACATGCGCATATACGAACCCTACGCATATATAGAGGCTGGATTTCTGCACAACGTTCGTATAAGCGAATATCTTCAGTATATGCCCAAATTCTGTAAATGCGCATATGTTTCGTATATGCACAACTTCCGTATATGTTCATATCTTTTGTATATGTAGATAAATTATTTATATGCACAACTTCAGTATATGCGTATACACAAAATTTGTGCACATATGTAGAAGCTATGTATATATAGAGGTTGAAGTTGTGCATGGGTATGTGCATATACAAAAGATATGCACATATACAAAAGATACGTGCATATACAAAAGTTGCACATATATAGAAGATATAAGCATATACAAAAGATATGCACATTTACGGAAGATATGCTCATATACAGAAGTTGTACATGTACGAAAGATGTGCAAGTACGAAAGTTGCACGACTTTTATATATTTGCATATTTTGTATCACGTATCTTCCATATATGCATAGCTTATGTATATGCACATATCTTCCATATATGTGCATATCTTCCATATATGCGGAACTTCTATATATGTGTATGTCTTCTGTGTATGCACAACTTTTGTAAATGCACACATCTTTTGTATATGCGCATATCTTCTGTATATGCACATACCTATACACAACTTCAACCTCCATATATACACATTTTCCACTTATGTGCATATCTTCCATATGTGCACAAATTTTTTGTATACGCATATACGGAAGTTGTGAAAAACTCCAACCTATATATATGCACAAGGTTTGTATATGCACATGTCTTTCATATATGCACATATTTTGTATATGCGCATGTCTTTCGTATATGTGTTTCTTCCATATATGCACTTCTTCAGTATAGGCACAAAAGATATGCAGTTTGTTGTATATGCATATATAGAAGATATGTGTATATATAGAAGTTATGCATTCACACAATATATGCACATATACAAAAGTTATGCACAAATTCCATTTATGTGCAACTTTCATAAATGTGCATATCTTTCATATATGCACTTCTTCCATATATGTGCATATATTCTGTATATGCACATATATGGAAGATATGTTCATATAGGGAAGATACGCATATACAAAGGATATACACATATATAGAAGTTGCTAGAGACTTCTGTATGCATATTACATAAGTTACAAACAACTTATATATATGCTCAAATTTTGTACTTGTGTATATATAGAAGATATGCGCATATACATAATATATGCGCAACTTACGTATATACGAAAATTCTATATGCATGCATATACAGAAGTTGTGCACAACTTTAACCTTCTTATATACTCTCATCACTCGGTAAGTATATAATATAACATTGAAAAAATATAACATGAAATCAACATCATGAATTTAAAAGTCAATGAAGATGTTGTCATAAACACATGTATAAATTCATGTATTTGTATTCAAAATTGGTCCAACTATATATACGGAAGTTGCACATATACAAAAGTAGTGCACAACTTCCTTAATATGCATAGATGGCAATGTCCATACATGCAATTTTTGTATATGCACATATCTTCGGTATATGCACATATCTTCCTTATATGCGCAACTTCCATATATGCACATACAAAAGCTGGGCATATATAGAAGTTGTGTGCAACTTCTGTAATCAAGGAAAATTTTAGGGGTGAATTTTACCCCAAAGGCGAATTTTAAGGGATTTTAAATTTTATTAGGGTGAATTTTTTATATAAAACCCATTTTCTATAGTTTAATAAAGTTAGCCCAATAAATATTTTAAAAATAATTAATTATTAAATATTAGCCCACCAAAAAAAGGGCGCATAAAACTGGAAACATGAAATTCGCCCCCGATTTTTTTTGGTTGGAGCAGATTTCCATGGCATTCGCCTGGATTTACAGGGTCGGAGGGACGGGTTAGAATGATTCGCCCCATTAGGTTGCTGTTCTAAAGAATTCTGGAGTGCTTTACTAAAGAAGTTTGAATCTCAAAGAACATAAACCTTAAATCTTTTATAGCAGAACCGGCATTCAGAAGAAGACAAATTCCTCTCAAAAATTAAATGCGAGATGTCAGTGATGACAGGAAAACCAGTATGTAGGTTCATCGAGGCTTGTGAAGTTCAAAGTTCTAGGTTTTTTGACTTTCCGAATTATCATATTCCTTACATGTCTGAGCAGCTGAATCTAAAGGTTTCAACTGAAAGACCTGAGAAGCCTAGCACTGCATGGAGGATTTCTGAGCTGATGCCAAAGAAAAATGATTTGGAGGAGTTAAGCCGGAACAGTGAGTATCGGATTTCTCCTACATGCACTGATCAATTTGATTTGGTCTCCTTTTACCATGAGGTAGAACAAATACTAAAAGTGGTGGCCCTAAAGTCTGGTCACTTGTTGGCGTTCATTCAGAATTTTGATGATCCCTGCCTGTATGTTTATAGTTGCTCGCACATGGGTTTAAAGCTAGATGACTTAAAACCTGTACGAAGATTCAATAGGGGCTATGATCTATTGTCTGTTGACGAAGGTACTCGATTCATAGCCTTGTATGATAAGATATCTTCTAAGGTTGCAGTACACAAGTTTGATGAATCTTTCCGCAACTTAGATTGGACAGGGGTAGATGTGGATCTCCATACATTTTCTGGCATTGGAACCTTAACCTGGATACATTTGATACCGGGAAAAAGGGAATTGATCTTGATTGATGATACAAATAGTGTCAGGGTGGTGGAACTCCATCAGCAGCCGATGATGAAACCCAAGCCACTAATTCTTCCTTCTCCTGTTTCACTGGCTCTTGTTTCTGTGGATGGATCATTTTTTTTTGTCTTCGGTAAGTCCTCAGACCACAATGATGAAGTGGTAGAAGCTAGCAGGGATACGAAGGAAGTGGATGGAAAAGCTATTGACTCTTCTGTCATGGTCGATATATATGTCTTGGCGGATTTCATGAGTCACTTGAGGACTATTCATCTAAACAAAAGCATTAGATATTTGGGAGAGCTTCAAGTGAAGATTGTGAATTTTGGAACATAGAGTTATGTTGTCTTCCTCAGTGCATCAGATCCTTGTAACATTTATTCCTACATATTGAAAACTGTTTCAGCCAAGGATGTTGTCCAATTGCAAGCTATACAAAGTACAAAAAATGAGGTAGCTTAGGTGCCTGAAGAAAGAAGAATTTGTGGATCTTGTCCACCACTGGAGTATATATACCATATATTTGACAAGTTTGCAACCAGTCCTGCCCTGTTCAGTGAAGACAAGAGGGATGTTTTTTCCAATGTACTATTAAGCACCAAAGACATCGATCAAAACTGTAATGAGCATGCATGTAAGAATGTCTTGAGATCTCTTCGTCAACAACTGGAGAAGGAAAAAGGTAAAGATTTCTCAAACATAGAGATTCAAATAGATGTAAAAATATTTGAACCATGGATATCTAGGGGCTCAGTTGATTTAACGGGCTTGAAAACTAAGGCTATGGGAACATGGATTCGCACCCTTGTTTGCCTTGTTCCTATCCAAATAGCCCGAGAATAAAACAATGGACTGCTTGCTCTCAAGGATGGGCTTCAGATACCATTGGAACTGAATTATGAAGACAACTTATCTCTGACAAATTTGATTACTTTTGGCATTTATGATACAGTTCTTAGAAAATGGGAGGGTGAGATAATGGTGATATCATCCATGGGAAAACAGACTAGCGGAAAATATTACTTGTTAAATCACTTGTCAGGGTCTCTTTTGGATGTGGCAGGTGGAAGGTGTACAGATGGAGTGTGGATGAATGCAAGAGCAACAGAGAAGCACATCTACGTCGTGATGGATTTTGAAGGACTGGGTAGTTTTGAGCGAACGGAGCAAGAAGATATGATCCTATTGGTTCTTAATGTAGCCATAAGCAATTTAACAATCTTCAACAAGAAGGTAGCCTCTTACATTTTCCGAGATTTTTTCTGTTTTCTCAAAAATTATATTTACATCACAAAATGAACAGTAAATATGGTAAAGTATCTCCTTTAGGAGATGTGTGATGTTTTAGATCTGAAGGCATCTCATAACAGTGGTAAAATCTCTGAATACACATCCTAAAACTCATTAACGAATGCTCATAATCATCACACATTTAATCTCAAGTAATAAGAAATATTTATGTCATTGCATTTATGGTGTTCTATGTGATTTTGGAGGACTGTAATATTGTTTATAAGGTCTGATATACGCTTTTATAATTCTGATACAAGTCATAATAGTGGTAAGAAGGACATAATAGAAACCTCTAAATTGATAAGAACTCATCTTGTGGCTTTGGTGCATCATCTCTCTTACTTTAAGTTATTGGCAAAGTAATTTTGTGGTTGGGCTAATCATTGTGGAAATATATTGAAATAAAGTGATTATTGTCTTGACTTTGACAAGAAACAACATATTTAGTAGGTTGAAAATTGTTCAAACACTTAATGTTTCCAGAAAAATTTTAGCATGTTCTTTTATTAATTTCCTTACAGATTTATTTTCCTTTTCTGTGATCTCCAAGAGATAGCTTGCCTTAAGAAGCAACTTACAGAGAAAGAGTATCCCTTCGATCTATGTCCTAAGGGTTTGGAATGAAATTTCCACATTGTGTGACTTCCATTTTGAATGGGAGGTTTGGCTTTTGTCTAAATCCTCTCATAATTTTTCCATAACCATGCAGAGCTATTCTTCAATACACAAGACATGAAATGCATAAAGTTCTAGAGTACAAGATGAAAGCATCGCAACAAAACATGCAACGTGCTCAAACTAATGGCCAAATTTTTTCAGTTAGTATGGATCCATATTGTTTTCTATTCAATTTGCAGGGCAACACGAATGTTGAAAAGAAAATACTTGGGGGCATATCAAGAAGTTTCTGGTAGAAAATATCCGTGAAGTGTGTCTAACAGAGTTTATATTATGCTTTTTTTCTTTAATTATATTTTACAGGAATTATGCATGATTCGATGAAAGGTAAGCTACCTCTTTCACGTGTTATGATGGTAATCCCTACTAATTTAGAGAGAAAAATTTGCTGATCAATGTACTTGAAATTATTTACATTTGAAATATTTATTTTTGCTGCTTTGTGGGTATTATTTGTTTCTTATTTCGTATCTTAATAAGAACTATTGTACAAGAGACTGGGATGGTTTCTGTTCTTTTATTTGATTTTCTTATTCTCTGACTTCAAATGACAAAACTATTTTATTTTTAACAGTTGAAGCTGCTTCAACATGACTACAATCAAATGTCTGGAATGTATAAAGTTAAAACAACAGAGCTTGAGGTAAGTGTGCCCTTATGTTCCTATCTTTTACACTTTCACTGCACCCCTTCATACACATTAAAGAGTCTCGTTATATAATGCAACAAAAAGTGAGTGATTTGTCCAAGTAACTGCAAGACAAGCACCAAATTGGAACTAAGGTACATATAAAGCCCATACTGTGATTAGATATTTAATCAGATTTGAGTGAAAGTTTCTCGATTCTATTTCTTTTCAATAATTATTTTGCTGTGTTCTATCCTTAATATTCACAATGTAGATAGGTGTTTGTATTCTTCTTTGGCTTAGAAATAGGACTAGATAGAACTAGAACTTACTTTTAGTGAGGTGTTAGAGAGATTCAAGAACTCGAGCTGGGTACAGTTGGTTTTATTTCAGTTCTCATTACTATAGAGTTTGTTTTTTCATGCATTGGACTGTGAAATCTAACATTCAGAAGAGACATCTTTCTTGTACTTCCTTGGAATTCCTGTAGTGTTATTAACAAGTAAATTCCTGTGAACATCATGAAATTTTCCATGGATAATCAGAATCATGCTGTCATTATTGTGCTGAGAAGAGCATTCTACACCCCAGGGTGGTGAAAGTAGCAGTGTCTCTTTTGGTGTCTTTATTGAGTGTAAAAAGGAATATAATGTCTCAGAGGTGCAAACCACTTTGCAGTTCCAGTTTCTATTATTTCATTTAATAAATACAGATGGGGTTTATTTTTCATTTTGCAGGTGGACTTGGTTGGAGGATACTATGATGCAGCAGAAAACGTTAAATTTGGTTTTCCAATGGCATTCACAACAACAATGCTGTCATGGAGTGTTTTGGAATTCGGTGGGTTCATGGGTGGTGAGCTAGCCAACTCAAAGGATGCCATTCGCTGGTCCACAGATTACCTGCTGAAAGCAACTGCACATCCAGGCACCATATGTGTCCAGGTAAATGCATTTGTAATACATAAGGATTCAACTCTCCACAAACTAAGCCATATCATGCTCTATAGCTATAGCCACTGTTTATCTGACTACCAACACAAGGTACATTGTTGTTTTGCATCTTATGGCTAAAATCTATTTGATGTTCAACTTTTTTCCAGGTAGGGGATCCCAACACTGATCACAAATGCTGGGAAAGGCCAGAAGATATGGACACTTCTCGGACTGTTTATAAAATTGACAGCCAACATCCTGGTTCAGATGTTGCTGTTGAAACAGCTGCAGCACTTGCAGCTACATCCCTTGTATTTCGCAAATCTGATCCTCAATATTCAAAACGACTTATCCATACTGCCATGAGGGTAAATACTAAAATGGTTTCCCCTTTTAAGTTTACATTGTATCCATTCTCTGTAAACTCCCACACCTGACGTTTTTGCCTTGGAATTCTCAGGTATTTGATTTTTCTGATAAGCACAGAGGAGCTTATAGTGACTCCCTTAGATCTGGAGTTTGCCAATTCTATTGCTCATACTCTGGATATGAGGTACTGTTAAATATAATGTCATATTTTGAGCTGATTCCCAGCCTGCCAGATGAAGCTGGAAGATTTATGACTGACTTGCTTTTGGTATCATCTCAGGATGAACTACTCTGGGGAGTAGCTTGGCTGCATAAGGCAACACGCAACCCAACTTATCTAAATTATATTCAATCAAAAGGCTAGTCATTAGGAGCTGATGAATCAGACAATATATTTGGGTGGGACAATAAACATGCAGGAGCTCGAGTCCTCCTATCAAAGGTACAACAACATCCATTTTGTTTTGCTAGGTAGTGACTTAGTGGTCGTTGGCACATTTTTATGTACTCACTGGGTTTGAGTTTGAGCTATTGCATGGTTTGAATTTGTATGCAAGATTTCTTGCTGCGAAATGTGAAGTCTCTTCATGACTACAAAGGGCATGCTGATAATTATATCTGCTCTCTGCTCCCTGGAGTATCTTATTCACAAGCTAAATATACTCTAGGTCTCTGTTTTTTCACTGGCATTGAAGGGTATACATGCTCTCTCCTTGGAGTTTTATTCTGATTTTAACTTTGGGTATATTCTTGTGTAAGCAGGAGGGCTTCTTTACACAATGCTTGATAGCAATTTGCAATATGTTACATCTTCTTCCTTTTTGCTCTTCACTTATGCTAAATACCTGAGCTCCTCCAAACATGTAGTAACTTGTGGGTCAATGAATTTTAGTCCAAAGAGGCTAAGAACTATTGCAAAACGCCAGGTATAGATTCATAGAAACCCACTGATAAATTTTCCTGTTCTTTTAATCAATAGTTATTGATCTTTATGGGGCTATGATTCAATCTTGTGTTTTTGTTTTTTCAATGAAGGTTGATTACATATTGGGGGATAATCCTCTCAAGATGTCATACATGGTTGGATATGGTTCCCACCGTCCGAACCGTATTCATCACAGAGACTCTTCTCTTCCCTACAAGGCAAATCATCCTCAGCCCATTCCATGCAATGCAGGCTTCCAATCTCTGTACAGTAATGCACCCAATCCCAACATCTTGGTGGGAGCTGTGGTGGGAGGCCCAGAAAACATGGATCGATTTCCTAATGACCGAAATGAATACGAGCAATCAGAACCTTCTACATATATCAATGCACCTTTAGTAGGCTCCCTTTCCTATTTGGCCCATTCTACTAGGTCTTGAAGTATCTTGACCTCTGGACCTCCTTATGTAAACCAGAGAAGGAGGATGGATGGAAGAAGTTAGAACTATATTCATGTTTAACTAATTGGTATGATTTCTGTGTTGTAGTGAAGTAACTGTATATCTATAGTAATGTTCTGAATGAAGCATTCTAAGAAATCCAACCTATCTCCTGAAGTATCTTACCCTCTGGTCCTCCTTATCTAAATGAGAATATTGTGTATGATGGTTGTGGATCCTCTTACTTCTTCTTGGTGGTGCAAGGGATGCTACATAATTGATTCGGTGGATTTCATTGTATGTATAGTTTTCACTTAATTTCTACATTCAAATCGATGCGTTGTATTTTCATAATCTTTGACCCTTTGGAATTATTAACTAGTTTTTTCCAAGCATTTAATGGTATGCTAATGGTGGTTGTGTGCATTAGCTGTAGCATAGTTAATTGACAGAAGACAAGGGTAAAGGTTTGTTGTGTGTCTTGCATGCAGCACAAGGTATGCTGACCAATGTTCCTTTCATGGGACTGGTTGATTAGGATACTTGTGGAGCCCAGATTAAATATCCAAGCTTGTTTCTTGAAATTGTTTGGTATTGGTGTGTAACTCAAATTCCAAGTCTCCTCCCTTCATCTTTAGAGTTTCTTGCTGTTGGGATTCCCTATGAAGTGGTGATTTCCTGCTTGACATGGAGGTATATTGGTCATGCGATCATTTGAATTGGGTTTTGCTCCTTGGCTCTAACTGGTACATATGATCTACCAGTCAATAAATATTTCAACAGAGACTATAATTTATCCTATTTGAAGAAAAATATCATCAATTTTTCAAGGTTGGAACTAGGTTTTGTCTTTGCCAGTCGAGAACCCCAGCAGTCATGTTCTTGTCATTGTCCACTTGGTCACATTGGTGGTTGTTGTTACCCCTAATGTTGACATGATTGGTAAATGCATATTTTATGGGTAACTTGTAGGATGATCAAGGGCTACAAACACACACTTATTATTGGTTGAGAGTAGTCCTTCATGTGATGATATTCCTGGATGTTTAGCATAGTGATTCTCCTTGATAATAATGTGGTTTCCTTGGTTGGAATGATGATTCTAGCCTTCACAAGGTTAGATTATCAGTGGAGGTTGCTTCAGTGGTGCATAATGTTCTTCATGAACCAACATCAAGGTGGTCAAATAAT
This sequence comes from Pinus albicaulis, assembly GCA_034641835.2. NCBI lineage: Eukaryota > Viridiplantae > Streptophyta > Pinopsida > Pinales > Pinaceae > Pinus > Pinus albicaulis. The sequence continues at coordinate 234,758,263 of CM076573.1, forward strand.
CACATCTTGGTCACTTTCACCTTGTTCTGCATGGTTAGATCATAAGTATCCTCTGATGTGGTAATACACTTACCTAGTTTCATTCATGTTCATGCCATTTTTCCATAGTTTTACCTAGGCAATTTGTTTTACCTAGGTAGGGAAGACTTGGGAAAAATTGAAAGAAAATTTGAAGGGCCTAGCTCTGTGATAGCATTTTCTTCTCTTTATATATACTAAATTCTAATTTTAGAAAAGTTGTGGGCCAACTTGATACCTGGAAGCTGCTGAAATACATATCATTCTAGAATAAATTCACCATAATTCTTTCTGCAGCAATTAGACAAATCATTAAGACGAATGGGGAATTACTTTTTGGGTCTAGGTGAAGAACAAGAATTGCACATACTTGAGTTGAATTCCCTCAGTTATATGTTGAGGTTGTTTGTGTAAGGACTAAATTTACATTCACAGATATTTACCAGATTGAAGACTGAAAATTGATGCTTTTGTTTGCACTGGTATATTTTTTCCTTGGTGGGTAAGATTAGGTCACTGCTTGGTACTCATTGACAATCTCCTTGGCATTTAGATGTTTGCTTGGCACTTGTATAAACGTAGAAAAAAAGATGATGTTTTTGTTTGCACTGGTATATTGTTTCCTTGGCACATGTATAAACTTTGAAAAAGTTTCTTGCTTCTGTTTGCACTGGCATATTTTTTGTATTTCTAATTTGTGAAATCTATTGTGTGAAATATTCGAGAAGTCAGACCAAAGGTTACCTTAGTAGCCCACATGGCAGCATCTGTTGCAAACTATTATTATATTGTGGATTGGGAATTTCAGACTGATGGCTTTATCCGAATTAAGGTAGGAAACTCTGAAATATTTCCTTGAGAAAGCAACTTGTCAAGTTATTTTTAATCAAGCACATATTAGAAGGGTTAAGCTTTTGACCATTTTATTTGACACACAGGTTGGACTAAGTGGGATCTTGATGATCAAAGGTACAAAATATGAGAATGTCAACCAGATCAAATCTGAGGATGAGATTCATGGGACTTTGCTTGCTCAGAATACAATTGGTGTCATCCATGACCATTATGTTACTTTCTACCTGGACATGGATGTTGATGGTACAGATAATTCCTTTGTTTAGGTCAATATGGCCAAGAAAACGGTGAAGAATGGACAAACTCCAAGAATTTTTTTTTGGAAAGCAGAGAGACACATAGCAAAAACAGAGAAGGATGCCCAAATTAAGCTGAGCATATAGGGTTTAAGTATCTACTAAGCATTACCAATAAAATGAAGTGAATGGAATGATCTCCAATGTTGCAGTTACAGGATCAGAGACATTTTAGTTGGGATTATATATGGTAGGAGCAACAAATTCCTAACTCTTAAAATTTGCACATGTTTCAATCCTGTCTATCTGAAAAGCCTAACAATGTTGTTGTGACATTTGCTTGCAATCTTAGTGCACTTGTTGACATTCTCAGACGGATTGTTACACTATTCTATAAAGCAATCAACACATGAAGGTACAAAACTAGGGCTGTGAGTTGACACTGCTGTCTATTTTCATTTTCAAGATGGTTTAGTGCTAACTGCATTTGGGCTAAGATTATCCCTGTAGCAGTGCTTGAGCCTTGAACTTATATAACATTAATACCAATTAACTAGTGCAGGGTGTGAAACTATGGCTGCGAGTTGACACTGCTGTCTATTGTCATTCTCAGGACGGTTTAGTGCTAACTGCATTTGGGCTAAGATTATCCCTGTAGCAGTGATTGAGCCTTGAACGTATATAACATTAATACCAGTTATAACTGAATATGGGCTGGGACTGTACTTATCTGTGGATATTTCTTTGAAATTTGATTTCAGATGTTTAATACTGTGCTTTTTTCAATCTCTTTATTTTTGAATTTTGTTCCTTCATTTCATTACACTTCAGCTATACCCAAGTTAGAGATTCCTAAGGCATTCCTTTTGATGTAGGGCTATTTGTTGGTGTTTTGACTGTTTCTTTGACCACTTCTCTTCTTGTACACATGTTTATACACTTTTTTTTCTTATTTACTTTCAATCTCTTATAACCACAGTCAAGGTCCAGAAATAAATTTGCATGTTCAGTAATAGCTTTTGTTAAATACATTGGGCCAGAATCTGGTTTCTGCAAGAAAAAATCTCCTGCTAGAACAAAAGAACTCAATAGTTTCCATGTCAAAAGTTTCAGTTTGATGTGATTCTTCCTCTCAAGCAGTTGAAACTTGTTTCTACAGTTATCTCAATGGATACCCGTGGCATGCTATGATGTTTCTTTGACATGTATTGGATCTAATATGAGAGAGACCTTAACAAAATCAATATAGAGTAATGCAGTTGCAATGAATTTTCTCCATGGTTAAAAAGTCTTGTATATTTGTAGTTTCTTCTACAAATTTGGTACTCGGCAACATATTCTTTCCCATCTTTTATTACAATGATGTTTATTATGTGAAGTTAGCCCTCAAATACATTGTTGCATAATAAATTTGCAAGGAATACATTTTTTTATGAATCAGTTGTAAGAGTTGAACCTTGTTGGGGAATGCCCCGTCCTTAACCCGATTGTAGAGATGGGTCCTCGGAGGGCCAGCCACAAAGTGACTTTGTGACTGGGCTTTGTGATGACGTGAATCTACCATTGGGTTGAGGATGGCCATTGGGGAAGTAATGTGGCCATCCCAGGGTAGTTGGAGAAGACAATGAGTTCAACTACAATCATCGCTTTTGTGAACATTATGTGGAGAATAATAGGTCACGAAGGCAACTAGCCATGATATTGTTACTATACACAGATATCAATCTCTGTAACTCATCGGTTTCCTTAAATAAGCAACAGCCCCAAAAGGTTCCTCCATTTTTAACGTTATTTTGTTCTGTTTTCTTCTATAGTGAACTTTTAAGGCTTCCAATATGGGTTTTGCTATGATTGTGGATTTATGGCTGATTTGGATATCAATCAATGCCTAACAATCAATTGATATCTTTTTATGTACGCAAGAAACAGTTAGGTTCTTCTTTTTGATACAAGGAAAATTGTCATAGAACTGAAAATTGATAATAAGGGGTAAAGCTTTGTCCAGGGAAAATTGTCCTAGAACTGCAAAGTGATAATAAGGGGTAAAGCTTTGTCCAGTAACTACTTCCTTGCTTTTTTAACCAGTAATGCTGGCTCAACGTGGCTGGATCCCATTCATATAGATGAATGGAGGTGTGAGATAAATGGGTAAGAGGAGTAAGCAATGAGGTTCTTTAATGGGGATGATAAATGTATTTTTGTCAATTAGGTTTTGAGGTGAGCAGTCATTGTAAGCATGGATCATAATCATGCTAGTGTATAACAGATCATGGATAACCAGAATTCAGTTTGGATTTCTACACCCATTGTTAATTTACAGGATATCCTATATATTTGTATTACCATATTGCCTTCCAAACTTTGCATATATCCCTCCTAGATGATAAATATGCTGACATGAAGGAATGTATGACAAATTTAGCTTTCAATTTCAATATCCAGTGCCTTACATTAGAAGTACTCCAATGTAGTAATAGGGAAATATATCACTGTTATGCTTTTGAGATTTTGGTCTTGTCATAAAATTCATCACCTATGCTTAATATTCAACGGTTACATTTTTACCTTACAAATACAGAAAAATTCATATTAAGCCTACAATTAATACCAAGAAAGTAGAGCATTTTTAGGAGAAATGTTTCTGAATGTGACCAATCTTGAAAAAGAAAGCCTATAATTTAGACCAATCTTGAAAAAGAAAGCCATCCTTCCTTCTTGATGAGCTTTCCTTATATGGTTCTTCAAGATGATGAAAAAATGAATAACTCTATTAGTTCAAGTCAAAACAACCCAATTTTTGATGTGAAAGAACCAATGGTGAATGTAAAGGATGCAGATTATTTAGTACTGGGATGCAATACCAATTCCAAAGGTTGTTCAAAACATCCTTTGGATGATGTTAATACTAGGGCGTTTTCAGCAGAACCTGAAGATGGTGTCACTGACCCAGAACTGGTGGATGATCATGATCTGAGAGGCTTCTCAGAAGAATCAAATCTTAATACCATAGTTTCTCCAGAAGAGCTTACTTATGGCATTAATTCAATGCATGTCTCCAAAGCACCTGTGGATCCTGTTGATGCAGTAGTCTTGTTAGAAGAGCATGCTAACATTGTAGGTCCATTGCAAGTTAACAATGTCCCTTCCCTTATAAAATGAAATATTTCAATATTGAATACGGAAGAGCACAAGACAATGTCAAATAGATACCATTAGGGGAATTTTGAGGTCTAAAATGGGCCTCCTAAGGAAATAATAAAATAATAGTTAAATCAATAAAATAATATTTATGAATTTGTATTTCACTTTTTGCACCACAATTCATGTAACCATGGTTAAATTCAATTCAAAAGTTGTACCAAAATAAAATTAATAAAAAAATTGTATTGATGTGACTATAAATAAGAATGAGTTTTTCAAGAAAAAATCATTATCATTGAACAACTAATGCATTTGTTCTTTGTACTTAAATAACTTAAAATAAAATATAAATATAAATTCATAAATTCTTAATTATATAATATGTTATTAATTAAAATTTATATTATTTAAATTGTATAATAAAATGTAATTAATGTACTATATAAAAATAATATAATAAATGTAATATATTATTTTATGTATAAATTTTATTCAAAAATTGTGAAATGACATTTATTATGAGTACTTTACTTTGACTTTAAAAGTACTTAGAGCACTACCATGGTTAACCATGAGTTTTTATCCACCATTGAGAATATGACAAGTAAGTACCTTTAACTCAAAAAATGCCACCTCAACCATTAGGGATGATGTCATCCCCTAAAATGTGATTGGTTCTCATAAAGTGAGTTTTGATTGTACATTTTCCTTAGGAGGCCCATTTTAGACCGCAAAATTCCCCTAATGATAGGAAACATTGATTTCAGAGTGACTGAAAACTCTTACAGGGACTTTCCTATACCAATAGACAACTGTACAGATATTGATGTCACAAATAAGGCTGCAGCATTTCTAGAAATTGCCAGTTCCCTATCCTTGAAGTTAGTGAGGGAATGTGAAGGAGAATCACATTCTATTTCTATGATGCCCAATTCAGAAACTGTTAGTCAAGTCTCTGAATTTCATGAGAGGCGTGATAATGTAGATTTGGATACTATAAATGTCGGGTGCTTAGATCCAAATCAACAAGATGAGGATTTGTGTGGTGAGGCTGGAATTCAGCAGGATGAATCACCTGGAAATACAGAGACAGCTCTGGAAAATGCAGTTGAGTCAGTTGATTCTAAAGTAGGCATATGGATTTTCAGTCCATATAATCTTCCTGGAAGTACACATTGAGACAATCTAAGTATTTTTTTTCCCTCTTGTTGATGCCTTTCTTGCTCATGTTATATTTCTTGCATGCATTCCTTGTATATGTGGCCAAATTATGGAAATATGTCTCTTTCATAAAGTGATTTTTGTTGTACATATCTTGTTTCTTGTTTTTTTGCATGGTTTTGTTTGGACTGAGAAATTCAATCCACTTGCAGTATATTTTCTTTGAGGTAAGTATACTTTCTCTATTATTAAGTAACCTTTATGTAGTATCAACAATGCTTTAGATTTAGTGATAAAGGAAACACTTGTATTAGAATTGCTAGTCGTCCTATGTTAAATAACATCATCTTCTTCTAGCTATGGTCAAGTTTCTCAACTTTAATAATGTTACGAGTTAATACAGGAGCTAAAAGTTTAATCTCTGTAAGTATGCTTAAAACACTTTTGTATCTTCATTACCATGTTTCCTAGTATGGCCTTCTTGTAGTCACTAACCTACATTTCAGTTAACCCATTTTGAGTATTCATATGAGGTTCCTTCAAAAAATGCCAGTATGATAGTTTTGCTTGAAGTATTGAGAGTTTGATACCCGGTAAAATCTATAGATGGTATTTAGAATGTGATGAACAGACCATGGAACCATGAAATTCAACTATTAACGATTTTTCTTGAGCATCCGTGCTGTTGGTTATGGCTTAAAACTATTTTTTAGTTGGGGTATGATAATTCTTTCAACATGACTAGTAAGCTATCCTCTTAATCCACAATAATTACATTCTTGTTTTCTTTGTTGCGACACACACCCGTCCATTGCTTATGTGCGCTTGCATACTGAATCTTGACACTGAAGAAATTGATTTTAGGGTGAACCTTTTTAGTTTTTTCCTGTTATTGGTGGTTTTGAATCACTTGACAGTAGATAACATGTTGAGTGAGCTCCTTCATGCATAAATTGAATAACTTTTAGATGAAGTTGATCATGCAGCAACATTAAGTCAATGAACTCATACAAGGCATTGCAATTTCACCATTTATTCATTCCACTATTGTTAGTCTAATTTTCAAAATTTTGAAGAAAATTAAGTTTATTTTTCCATGACTCCAGACATTCAGCTTTTTTATACCTTTATTCAGCAATACATTCTATTTTCTAAATGATATTGAGGAAGCTAGTGGATGGAGTGGATCTGAAACTGCCTAATGTTATGAGATACTAATGTTGTTACTCAACATCATATCGGAGTCATTTATGAAAAAGTCATTGGTTAATAAATTTGTGTTCCAATTTTTGGAAAGTTCTAGTAAGTTTACATTATCGCACACTTCCTTCTTTATTGTGATTCCTTAGTTGTTTTGAGGGAGCTTTGAATTTGTATATGTAATTTGCTGCTACCCTAATTACACTAGTGATTATCACCTTATATTTTTAATATTTTGGCATGTATTTATTGCCTAGAGCTGAATTGGTATGTAAACTTGCATTGAACACATTTACTGCTACTTATATATGCCTTGTTATTGGTAATGATTTTTACATTTCTTGATTATATCTTGTTTTCGTAATTATTTACATTTTGAACTGTAAAATTGGCTTAAGATCTGATCTTTCATCTACACTGTGATTCCCTGTTGTTACAACAAAACCTAGCACCCACAAAAAGTATAAAGTCTCAATCACAATGGTGTTAGTTTTTTACAATGCAAGAATATTACCTACTCACTTTGAGTAGCTTTTCCTTTCTCTTTTGGTTGACTCTTCTTCAACTCAAGGGGGCATCCCTAAAGGGTAAGATTGCTAGGCTATAGAATGGGGGCACAAGGTGATTTAATAAGATGAGTGGTGGTTGTAGTGTATGAAATAGGATGAAGAAACAAAAAGGGAAAAAAGCAAGGAATGAATGAGAAGGAAGGAAATTGGTGCCTATCAGTTATGGGCTAATGGAGCCATAAGGCATTTGGATAAATGAGAGAACTTGTATGTCACAAACAACTACTTTGAAGCAGGTTATATGATAGAATATTTCTGTTTATCATTTTCTACCAAGTAGTAGATGAAGAAACAATTTGATACATTCATATTTAAGGTGTATACTTGAGATGAAAAGGGCCTAATGTATGCATTTGATCCTTATGTGTTCGCTGGAAATGTGTTGTAGAAAAGCAGTCTTCAAGGGCTAAATTGCTACTCATCAATCCGTTCATAAGGTGTTGTTTTATGGCTGTAGTATGCTTCAAAATCTGCAACATAGTTGATAGAAGAAAGGGAAACAAGTGCAGAAATAGATAGCCAATGTTAGGGTATTTGTGGTATTCCTGTTCTAATTATGCAATATTTACTGTTCACAGTTATGGTACACATTAGCCAATTGACTGTCAGAGAGGGCTGCATGGGTGCTGGCCATGGACAGAGGGTTGAATATGGTGACAATCAACGCATATCTGATTGTGGGACCTGGTATCACATACAAAAGCTCAGGATCCACCATTGCATATCTTAAAGGTGAGGGTGAGAGATCTGCATACCAAATAGACTCTTTTCTAGAACATACAAATATGGTATAGTAATCCCTTGGAGAGGATCTAATCTATTGGTATAGTAATCCCAATACCGTATCAGGTGTGGAAAACTGAGCACGTTTGGAAACCAAAGCTTTAGGAAACCAAACTTTGGATCAATGTGTCTTCTATCAACATCTTTGGAACATGGACCTCAACTCTGCCCTTTGGCTCTGGATTTGGTTCTAGCTATCCAACTCTATTTCCTGGCTTCACTTGTTTCTATAGTGCGAAAATAGTTAAATTTACTATTGATTCCCAACTCCAAGCAATCTTTAGATTTGGAACTATTTAATCAAAATACATTCCCATTTTATTCAAGTCCCTTTCAGTCTCAGAATTGGCGATAATCTATCTTGGTAGCTATTGTTTCCATTATTAAACCCTCACATTTTATTAGGGAAACATTCATGGGGAAAGATCTGGATGAACAATTACCTGAGATGAAAAAATACAATCTGGTGTGAAGGATCTCATTTTTCTTGAGCTAGCTAGGTGAATATGTCGTCCATAGTAGGTCAAACCATATAAGACACACGAGATTTGAGATTTGAAATGTTTCTCAAAGAGTGCACTGCCATTAAAGCTTAGTCACTCAGCCAAAAAATCAATGCGGAGGAGACTCCAGGAGGTATGCCCCGCCATTCTTTACTTGAAAATTAATTCCTCGAGATCACTAGCCAACTCAAGTTCGTCGAAGCATTAGCCTTTCTTGCATTGAATCTTTAGTGGTCTCAAGCAGTATGCCTGTTCTGTTCATGTCAATGCATCGACTTTAAGCTCAAAGAAATCTGAAATTCAAAATAAAGTAATTAACAATGTCTTCAAGTGGAGGTGGCCATGATACATAGCAAAAATCAACACGATCTAGAATTCAAAATAATGTGGTAGTAAAGAAGATCTCAACCGATTTTTATCTAGTGATTTAAAGCAACAATATGCACAACTTTTTTGTAAATGACAAGTCTTTAATTTCTCCCCCTTTAGCCACTATGATCAAACCTATTATCTAAGCAGAAGCATCGATATCAAATCAAATCAAGAGTCAGTGTTGGCTAATGTTGGGGTTCAAGGTGTTCCTGGAAGATGGTAAAAAAATTGGTTAGTAGCAGAATATCTGAACTTACAAGGAGCTTTTTTTGTTGAATATACTCCCTACAACTCATTACTATGTCACAATTTTATTTCTTTACAGATTTCAGGGGATGAAATAGTATGCTTTTGGAATAAGGCCACAAGTATCCTTACATAAAATTTAGGTTATGAGGCTTTATCCTACATGGATTTGCTGCGAGAAAGAAATTGATGGTAGGTAAGCATCTGGAAGATTTCTTAAATTAGAACCTTCTCCTCATTATCTCTATCAAACATAATTCTGACCTGCGACAATGGACAAAAGTGCTATTGGAAGGGACCAAATTGCTGTATTTTCTGCAAATGTTAAGGTAAATTTGTGGATCACCTCTTTATTACGTGTTCATATGTTATTTTTGTATGGCAATATGTTCTCCAATCTTTAAATTGCCGAGGAAAGTTTAATTCTGGGTCCCTACTTCAGGGTCTTGAGACATGGTTTTCACACACTCAATTTTGAGCTCTTCTTAGCTATATTATGTGGGGGTTATGGATGGTTGGAACAAGTGGAATTTTGAGGATCTGGCAGAATAAGTGGACGGTTGGAATAAGATAGAGAATCTGGAAACGCATATAATTAGAATTTCCTATAAAGAAAGTTGCAAAGATAAAAAGCCAAAGGATTTTAAGATAAATCATAATGAAGCAAGGGTTTTTGATGGAGCAAGGTATTCCAGAAGATGCGGATATGGTGTTGTTTTGTTTTTATCTCACTCGTTACTCTACCTTAAAGTTTGGAGCTGATCAAGGGTTCAAATAAGAGGATAGAACTATTTGCCTTGTAGATTTTTTTGAAGTCTTAGTTTGCTTTAGAAAATGATATCAAATATTTGTAGGTACCAGGAGTTTCAAAGTTGAAAATGGCATTAGTTTATTGAGAAGTGTCAAATTAGATCTTTGCAAATACCAGGAGTTTAAAAGTTGAAAATTGCATTTGTTTAATGAGAAGTGACAAATCACTAATTTATTGTTGTCTCCTTTGCTTCACAGAATTAGGGAGACAGGGTTCACTCTTTGGTCCATTGCAACATCTGTATAGAGAATTTAATAAATCAGCCAATGGACTCTCAAAAAAAGTTATGGCACAACAAAAAGGTTTGCTCTTGTTCAAGGAGTTCAAGGGGGAAGCAAGCTTCCCAGTGAGATATAAAATCCTCTATTGACTTAGAAGAACAATGGGAGGTGCTCTAGTTGACTTGTAACTCTTGTTGTCATGTATAGTGTATACCAATTGCAGAAGATGGATGTGGTATGTATTTGGGGTAAATCCAATGGTTAAGTTCCAATGTATTTAGACTAGTAGTTTTGTATGAAAGTGCAGACTTTTTCATGCATATTTTTCTTTCACACTTGAAATAGAAAACACAGTTTTTTCTTGGAAAAAAAATGTGTGTAAAAGACTAAAGATGTAAAAAACTCAAAGATTTAGAATCCATGAAGGGGGCGTATGAAAGAAATAATTCATACTTTTGATATTTGATATTTGATAGTGAAATTATAATATGTTTTTTTCTTTCTTTTGTAAGTAAGCGAGAGTTGTATTATATTATAAAATTCTGAAGATTACATTTGACTTCAAATTTGCTCAGTTTTCCACACCTCATACCGTTCCGTAACAGGTATAGCGCAATTAATTATTGTTTAGTTATTGAAATCACTGAAGATTATGTATCTTCAAGATTTAAATTGGGTTGCTTACCTAATGATATTTTTTCTTTAGCTATTATGTCACAATGAAATTAATCATACATAGATACTCTCCAAAGATAATCATGAATTCATTATTTATTTGATTTTTTTCATAATTTTCTAACAGATTTGAAAAACCAACGGTCTACCAACAACATCTGAATAATAAGAAGCTGACTGAATTGATGGTTGGGTATGGAAACTGTGCAACCCTAAGCAACGAACTGTAAGGGAAGGGGGGGTTTCCCATGTTACAGCTTAACAACAGCCATGAATGAGGGGCACAAGAAAACTTGGGGAGTTTACATGTTCAAACTATATCCATTCTTGTACATACTGTAATGTAATTTTCACTTCAAGGTTTGGATAGTTGGTAATAAGTCGATTTCCATAACGACCAACATTAAAATTTTAGCCGGTGACTAAGGCTCCCTACCATATGCATTTTTTTTCATTAATTTCTGATGTAAAATCAATTTCCTGATTTTTGGCAAGGACAAGTGCAAGTAAGTTGTTGATGGGTTGTTTGGTGTGTGAATAAAAAGTGGGATACCCCACACTTTGGAATTGTTTTATCATTATTAAAGTTCCTCCTTTTGTTTTACCATTATGGGAAGTTGCACTTTCTCTTATCATGAGTTGTGTTATGAATGGAATGAGAAGTTACACTTTCTCTTATCCTGAACTGTTTTATGAGTGGAGTGCATAATGTTTGTTTGATGGTATTTTTATATATTGGGATGTTGAATTCTTTAATTACAAGATAAAAAATTAAATACTACTTTTCCTGGTCAAACTTTTATTTTTAAAGTTTTTAGTCAAGCACCGTCGTCGGTCAAACTTGTGAGAGGCCACTGTTGTGAGAGGCCTGGATTGTGTAATAGTTGTGTAACTGCTGGTGCCTGTTGGTGATTATATGCATGGAGGAGAGACGACCTCCATTGTTGCATTGGACTGTGGAGGGATGAGTTGAGCTTCATGAATTTATGATACCGCCCCCTCGAATTCCCCGATCCATTCCCACGAGAAAATTCTGCCATGAGCTGAGTCGGTTTGGATGTGCGTAGCAGACATTGAGGCAAAATTGTCGGTTTGGAGGTGTGTTGGAATTGTCGTATTGACTATGTTCATTAGTTATTGGAGTTTTAATTTTTGTTCGATTTGTTCTGCTCATTGAAGAAATCGGCAGAGGCATGGGCCTTTGTGTTGGAGGATAGTTGAAACAAAATGATCTGCAAAGATCCCAATTTTTTGAAACTCCTCTCCAACCTCAATATCAGTGCTAGTAGTAGCATGAGCAACAACACTATTCTTAGCAGAACTAGAAGAACGCGTTTTCCAAACTGCACGAGAACTACTTCCCTCATGAGTCACCATGTGCCATGCTTGGTCTCGGTGGTTCTCTTCCTTCTACTCCTGGTTCAACTACCATATCTTCATTGGAACCAACAACCCAAACTCCACTAGACAACGATTCACCATTTTGTAGTAGTGATTCGCCATTTGTACTGGTGATTCGCCATGTTTTTACAAGATAATATAATCTCGTGAGAGATTTGCCAAAAAATTATATATACATATTATATTATTAATAAAATTGCCTTCCATTTTTCCTTTGTATCATGGGGATTCGCCTATTTATTATATATATAAATTTAGGGGGGTTCTCAAAATTTTCCATGTCTGTAATATGCATACACAACAATCTCTATATATGCGCAACTTTCGTATATGTGCATATCCTCCATATATGTGTATTTTCTGTATATGAGCATTTACGGAAGATATGCACATATATGGAAGTTGCGTATATACAAAATATATGCTCATATACAAAATTTGTGCATGTATGAAATATGTGCATGTACGAAAGATGTGCACCTTTTATATATGTGCATCTTCAATATAGAATATCTTCCATAAATGCACCGCTTCTGTATATTCACATAAATTATGTATATGCACCTATATGTATGAAGCACATATATGAAATATATGCGCATATATGGAAGATATGCCCATATAAAAAATAAACACATATACAGAATACATGCACATATTATGCGGAAGTTGTGCATACATAGAGGACATGCACTTATACAAAATATGTCCATATGCAACTCATATCTTTCGTATATGTGTAACTTCCAAATATGCACATATCTTCCATATATGTGCATATACGGAAGTTTTACATATATAGAGACTAAATTCATGCATAGTTTTTGTATATGTGTAGCTTCCGTATATGCACATATGTGAAAGTTGTGCAAATACAAAATATTATATGAAACTTGTGCATATACAAAGGTTGAAGTTCCACACATATGCACATATTTTTCGTATATGTGCAAATTTTGTTTTCTTTGTATGTGAATCTCCATTTCCTCTGTATTGAGCCCATCATGTCAAGTGTTGAACTTAGAGGCTCTCATACAACTCTATAACGCTCCCTCCCACTTCCTTGGATAACCCAGGTTGCATGGGTGTTACTTTTCCCTAACCCAACCTCCATGGTCTCATTATGGATGTGGTTTTACATAATATTTTCTTCTCCCAATGTCAAAAAAATTAACTTTAGGCTATACCATCATATTCAACTTGTTGATATTTTTCCAATGATACAAATTTTGTCTAAATCTGATATTTGGATCCAAAATTATGCACACTTAAAGTTTTTACATTAAAACCTTACCACACTAGCAAGGAACTGCCCCATGAAACCTTTGACTAGAGTATGTGGTGTTGCAACATCAGTTGCAACCCCCACCATGGCTCTCGCCATGTCACCATGACACTGTGCCTCCACGTGTCACCCTTTTGGCGTGCCATTTCACTCTGCCTCTTGGACCCCATCATAGGTTTCTTTTCCCAAGCAAGCTTCCAACAACTTATCCACCACAAAATTTGAATTCATGTCCACTCTCAATATAATCATCTTTTACAATTCTTATTAAATTACATCAGTTTACATAACTATGTACAAAATAATATTTACAAGAGGGTGAAAAAGGGGATGTTAGTGATTTTATTGTGATTTGAATTTAAAAGTAATAAACAATTTGTATTTCAAAGTAATAAATAATTTTTATAGAAAATTGAATATTCAACCACATATTTTTAAGAATAGAAAGTGAATGTGTGTATAACAGATACCAATTTGTTGACTTTTGACTTTTGATACTTGATTAGAGATTTGTGATTTTACTATTATTTGGGTTTAAAAGTAATAAAAAAACTGGGTTTAAATGTAATGAATAATGTTTATAGCAAAGTGAATATTTCAAACACATATTTATAAGATTATAGATTGACAAGGTATGTAGAGAACAAATTGATTCATCTATATATTTTGATCAGGGTGTCTCTATATATACATATAATTATTTATATGTCTTTGTATGTACATATACATATGTATTTGTACATGTGCCCATATCCATCTAGATAGAATAGATGGATAAATTATAAAAAATAAACAAAAAATTCATAAACTAGAATTCGAGGTTACATTTAAACTTTATAAACTCTTTTTAATCAAATTTTTATGTGGACAAAATCTCTTATCTCACAAACAACCATAAATTTAAAATTAAATTATTATATTTATTATTAAAATAGTTTTAAATTTAATAAAAAAATTAAAAATATATTTGAATTTAAATATCTTTTATGAATTCATGAGATGATATACTTTGTATAATATTCCATATCTTAATAAAATAAAATAACAATTAAAATTAAAATTTTATTTACTACTATAAAATATATTTTATTAAAATATTTTTATAATATATTGAAGTTATATCTTACAAAAATTTAAGTTATAGCTTAATTACAATTATAATTTTATAAAGTGAATCCTGTTAATTTAATTGAATAATATATGGTCATTTTTGAATGATAATGGAGCATATGCTTATGTATGAATTAGATTAGAATGACCATATAAATTAAATTATTAGTAAGTGTTGATAGACATCAAACACTTACCTCAAAATACATTTCACATGCTAAAATTTAAAAGAAAAAACATAAAACTTAGCTTTTATTATTATTATTATTAAAAGAATTAATATATGAATAATATATTTAAAAGAACATGTAACAAGATTATTAACCATGTAGATTTAACACCACTTTACCATGGAGAATCTTAATTTATAAATGGATTTTGTTACAATATTATGGACCAATACCATGGTATGACCCTTTTTTAAATTTATTAATTTAATTAAAACAAAGATAAATATCAACCTTTTAATTTATGAATATTTTAATATATTTTTAGAGGTTAAATCTTTGTCATCTACTTTATAATTATTGATATTTAAAATTGAATTTTGAAAACTATATTACAAAATAAACAATTAAAATAATAATGTATATCAATTTATTATAATAAACATAAATAATGTTAGTGACTTAAATTTAAACCAGCCTAGATCCATCTTAACTCTGGATCTATCAAGCGCCGAGAGGGATCAAATCTCTAGAGGTGCAAACCTCTTTTTTTGAGTGCAAAAATTGAGGAAAGGTTTGCACCTCGAGAGATTTGATCCCTCTCGGCGCTTGATAGATCCAGAGTTAAGATGGATCTAGGCTAATTTCAGTCGTGTGTGGCCAAGGAAAATCTATTGAACATATGATTAATTTGATTAATAATATGAAAATACAGATAATATAAATATAATAATTTTATATATGCTAAATATGTCTGATATTAATTTGGTCATTTTAATTTTAAATTTTTCTTAGTTACCTCGGTTTTTTGAGATGATAAATATTGTATCAAATCTTTCGGTGAATATGTTTTTTGAGATGATAAATATTGTTAATAACTTAAATATGTCTGATATTAAGTTGGTCATTTTAATTTTAAAATTTTCTTAGTTACCTCAGTTTTTTGAGATGATAAATATTGTTAAAAAATTTAATGACGAAATAATTTTTTTGAATGCAAAGTGACAATGTAATAGTGTTGAATGATAGAAAATGAAAATAATAAGAATGTAGTCAATTACAAATAGTCTTCATTGTGATCAATCTCAAATTATTTTCTTTTACTATTCTTATTGTCACCTTTGTTAGTTTTGTCATATTTTCATATCGATTATATGAAAAGGAAAATTGAAATAATAAACCATTTAAATATTTAGCTTGCACTATTGTACTAAACATCATACATTGTCTCTCTTTCTCTTCAATATTAATAGGTTGATTTACTATAACACAAATATTAATGTACATTGTTAATAATTTTGTGTGCTTACACTGAAATCAATGCACAATCTTAATCCAATCACTTTAAAATTAATGTACCATCAATGTACATCCAATTACATCAAATCATAAATCAACGTCTACACTGAAATCAATGCACCTAATGCAAACAATCAAATAAGATTACAAAACAACATCTACACTGAGATCTATGCATCTATTGCATGTAATCAAATAAGATTAGAAATCAACATCTACATTGAAATCAATGGATCTAGTGCAAGTAAGAAAATAAGATTAGAAACCAACATCTACACTGATATCAATGCATCTAGTGCAAGCAATCAAATAAGATTATAAATCAACATCTACTTCCCTATCTCCCCCCTCGAACTAAATCTCCCTTTCCCTCCATCTCTCCACTCTCTCACATCCTCCCTCTTCCTTCCTCTCTCTCCATTTCTTTCCCACATATATATCTCCCTCTCTCTTCACCCTCCAACTATGTTATTATATAACTCCCTCTCTCCTTCTCTCCATATCTCCTTCTTTATCTCTTTATCTCACTTCAAAATATATACATACTCTCTCCATATCTCCCTTGTCACTTCATCTCTCTCTCCACTTCTCACTCTCTATGTATTCCTTATTCCCCCCCTCTCCCCCCCTCCAACTCCATCTCTCCATCCTTCCATCTCTCCTTATATCTCCCTCCCTCACTCCTCTCTCTTGTCCTTCCTCTCTCTCCCCCCCATCTCTCTCTCTCTCTCTCTCTCTCTCTCTTTTGTTGCCCTCCAATTTTCTCTCTTCCCCCATAACTCTCTTCTTCTCTCTCATGTCCTCTCTCTTGTCCTTCCTCTCCTACCTTCCTCTATCTCTCTCTTTGCAATTCAATTCTCTCTCTCTCTCTCTCTCTCTCTCTCTCTCTCTCTCTCTCTTTTCCCTCCAATCCTCTTTCCTTCCCTAGCACACACACACACACACACAAAGACTCTCTCTCTCTCTCTCAACATTTAAATTAAAATCAATGCATATAGTGCAAGAAAAATAGGATTAGAAATCACCATCCACACTGAAATAAATGCATCGAGTGTAAGAAATCATCTTCCCTCTCTCCCCCCTCCAACTCCATCTCTTTTTCCCTCCATCTCTCCTCCTCTACACTGAAATCAACATCTATACTGAAATCAATGAATCTAGTGCAAGTAATAAAATAAGATTAGAAACCAACATCTACACTGATATCAATGCATCTAGTGCAAGCAATAAAATAGGATTATAAATCACCATCTACTTCCCTATCTCCCCTCTCGAACTACATCTCTCTTTCCTTCCATCTCTCCACTCTCTCAAATCCTCCCTCTTCCTTCCTCTCTCTCCATTTCTTTCCCACATATATATATCCCTCTCTCTTCACCCTCCAACTTTGTTACTATATACCTCCCTCTCTCCTTCTCTCCATATCTCCTTATTTATCTCTTTATCTCACCCCAAAACATATACACACTCTCTCCATATCTCCCTTGTCACTTCATCTCTCTCTCCACTTCTCACTCTCTATGCATTCCTTCTTCCCTCCCTCTCTCGCCCTCCAAATCCATCTCTCCATCCTTCCATCTCTCCTTCTATCTCCCTCCCTCTCTCCTCCTCTCTCTCATCATTTCTCTCTCTCTCTCTCTCTTTGCCCTCCAATTTTCTCTCTTCCCCCATAACTCTCTTCCTCTCTCTCATGTCCTTCCTCTCCTACCTTCCTCTATCTTTTCCTCTCTCTCTCTCTCTTTGCAATCCAAATATCTCTCTCTCTCTCTCTCTCTCTCTCTCTCTCTCTCTCTCTCTTTGCCTTCCAATCCTCTTTCCTCCCCCAACACACACACACACACTCTCAACATATACACCAAAATCAATTCATATAGTGCAAGAAAAATAGGATTAGAAATCACCATCCACATTGAAATCAATGCATCGAGTGCAAGAAATCATATTCCCTCTCTCCCCCCTCCAACTCCATCTATCTTTCCCTCCCTCTCTCCACTCTCTCACATCCCCTCTCTCTTCCTTCCCCTCTATCCCTTTCTCTCCCACATCTACTCTCTCTCTATCTACCTCTCTCTCCCTCTCTTCACCCTCCAACTATGTTACTATATCCCTCCCTCTCTCATTCGCCCCCCAATTCCCTCCATCTCTCCTTATTTTTCTCTCCAAACATTCACATACTCCTCTATTTCTCCCTTGTCACTCCCTTCCTCTCTCCACTTCTCGCTCCCTATGTAAATACATTACTCTGGATCCAGAGTTTGATATTGTTTGTATTTACACTGAAATCAATGAATCTAGTGCAAGTAAGAAAATAAGATTAGAGACCAACATCTACACTAATATCAATGCATCTAGTGCAAGAAATCAAATAGGATTAGAAATCACCATATCAAAAGTTTACAATACTCTGGATCTATCAAACTTTACATTAGAAATAACCATCCACACTGAAATCAGTGCATCGAGTGCAAGAAATCATCTTCCCTCTCTTCCCCCTCCAACTCCACCTCTCTTTCCCTCCCTCTCCACTTTCTCACATCCTCTCTCTCTTCCTTCCCCTCTATCCCTTTCTCTCCTACATCTATCTCTCTCTCTATCTCCCTCTCTCTCCCTCTCTTCACCCTCAAACTATGTTAATATATCCCTCCCTCTCTCATTCCCCCCCCTTCCCTCCATCTCTCCTTATTTTTCCTCTTTATCTCACCCCTAAACATACACATACTCCTATATTTCTCCCTTGTCACTCCCTCCCTCTCTCCACTTCTCGATCCCTATGTAAATACATTACTCTGGATCCAGAGTTTTATATTGTCTGTATTTACACTAAAATCAATGCATTTAGTGCAAGTAAGAAAATAAGTTTAGAAACCAACATCTACACTGATATCAATGCATTTAGTGAAAGTAATCAAATAGGATTAGAAATCACCATATCAAAAGTTTACATTACTCTGGATCTATCAAAATTTACATTATAAATCACCATCCACACTGAAATCAATGCATCGAGTGAAATAAATCATCTTCCCTATCTCCCCCCTCCAACTCCATCTCTCTTTCCCTCCCTGTCCACTCTCTCACATCCTCTCTCTCTTCCTTCCCCTATATCCCTTTCTCTCCCACATCTATATCTCTCTCTATCTCCCTCTCTCTCCCTCTCTTCACCCTCCAACTATATTACTATATCCATCCCTCTCTCCTTCTCCCCCCATTCCCTCCATCTCTCCTTAATTTTCTCTTTATCTCAACCCCAAACATACACATACTCTCTCTATTTCTCCCTTGTCACTCCCTCTCTCTCTCCACTTCTCGCTCCCTATGTAAATACATTACTTTGGATCCAAAGTTTGATATTGTCTGTATTTACACTAAAATCAATGCATCTAGTACAAGTAATAAAATAAGGTTAGAAACCAACATCTACATTGATATAAATGCATCTAGTGCAAGCAATCAAATAGGATTATAAATCACCATATAAAAAGTTTACATTACTCTGGATCTATCAAAATTTACATTAGAAATCACCATCCACACTGAAATCAATGCATCGAGTGCAAGAAATCATCTTCCCTCTCTCCCCCCTCCAACTCCATCTCTCTTTCCCTACCTCTCCACTCTCTCACATCCTCTCTCTCTTCCTTCCCCTATATCCCTTTCTCTCCCACATCTATCTCTCTCTCTATCTCCCTCTCTCTCCCTCTCTTCACCCTCCAACTATGTTACTATATCCCTCCCTCTCTCCTTCTCCCCCCATTCCCTCCATCTCTCCTTATTTTTCTCTTTATCTCACCCAAAACATACACATACTCTCTCTATTTCTCCCTTGTCACTCCCTCTCTCTCTCCACTTCTCGCTCTTTCTATGTATTTATTCTTCCTTCCCTCTCTCACCCTCCAACTCCATCTCTATATCCCTCCCCCTCTCCTCCTATCTCCCTCCCTCTCTCCTCCTCTCTCTCTTCCTTCCTCTCTTTCCCTTCCTCTCCTACCTCCCTCTCTCTTCCCCCATTTCTCTTCTCTCTCCCTCTCTCTCTTTTCCCTCCAATATAAAATGCAAGAGAAATAGAAAAATATGGTATTTGGCCCACTGTGTTAAATTTATATATGTAGGGAGAGAATGATTTTTCATTAGGGTCGACATTAGATTAATTAGATTAAATTTTAAATGTTAAATATTAAACATTATTTTTACATTTACGTTTACATGTTTATTGTTACCTGAGATAGGCAATGCATATAGTGTACTCAAATACCAACCTATGTGATCCAAATTTATTAAATTTAATAATATTAATATTATAATATAATAATGTGAATATTAGAATGAATAATATTAATATTAGGGTTAATAATGTTTTTTTGGCATGGTATTAATAATAATCTAGCCCGTGGTATTTAGCTCAGGACTCACCTAAATAAAACCACTTTTTGAGTATTCTTAAATATAAATAGGATTATGGAGTAAATATAAAAATACATTTTATTTATTTATTATGGAGTAAATATAAATATGGTATTTGGCCCATGGTATTAAAGTGGTACATTTCTATACACTCGGACATATCAAAAGTTTACATTAATTAAATTTAATAATATTAATATTATAATATAATAATGTGAATATTAGAATTAATAATAATAATAATATTAATATTAGGGTTATTTACCATATCTATGGTAAATATATCAAAATTTTACATTACTCACATGACATCTACACATCTATATACACTCTGACATATCAAAAGTTTACATTACACACATTACATCTACAGGTCTCTATACACTCCGACATATTAAAATTTTACATTACTCACATTACATCTACACATCTATATACACTCCGACTTATAAAAAGTTTACATTACACACATTACATCTACACATCCCTATATATTGGGTTGTAGAGCGCCTCTCGGCAGAATAATTATAAATATTTATAAAAGATAATATAAAGATATCACTTGTTATCTCTTTGGATAAGCTCATTTTGATGGATATCGGGGTTTGCAAAACTCATTTGTAAATGATATTTGTATATCCTTTCTATATATATTTTTTATTATAAAGTGTAATGTCAAAAATCAAAATATAAAACAAAATTAAATTACATTAATAGTTGTTATATATATATATATATATATATATATATATATATATATATATATATATATATATATATATATATATATATATATATATATATTTTGTGTTTGTGGGAATGTTGTATCTTCATCATGTCCAATATATCACCCCGATCAAGGAAGGGAATTGAACCAATGACTTCACATCAAGGAGTGCCTTAACAAAGCACCTGATCATCATCTATCGAAGTGGACATAGTTGTTATAATATTTAAATATTGCACTCTTTTCACATTAAGATTATTTTTTAGTTTTGCTAAACTAAATGAGTTATTACTATGTTAATATTTTATTTTTGAAAATTTGATTAAGATAATATTTTCACACATTATGTTTCCTCTAGATTTGCTTTAATTCAATATGTATCATTTATAACAACATATTTCTTTCAAATTATCATTATAAATAACATTAAAATAAATCATTTAATTGAAAAAAAATTATATATGTGAAACAATTCCGGTTGATAATAATTAAATGTTATATTTGTTTTGTGTGAGACCAAAAATAATAAAATAAAATAAAGTGAGATGTCTATAATTATGTTTCCGGTGTAAAAATAATAATTTGGGTTTATAACTTGGCTAGGAATCTTTCATTAAGAAAGAAAAAAGAAAAAAGAAAACATTTCTACAATAATGTATGCAACCAATGGGCTTAGCATATTTAGGCATTTCCCATAAGGTAAAGAAGAAAACTTAGTAGGGTTAGTGGTTAAAGAATAAATTGATAAGAGTTTTCCCTTTGTTTTTTTTTTGCAATGTGGTATCAAAAGGGGATCTTGTTGTATCTGAAGGACGTGGAATTATATTCTTTGCAAATAATCATTCTAATAAATTTACGACAGGGAGAATTTTAAGGATGGAAGTTTATCTTATACTTTGGCGGATCTTAATAGTCCCCAATATGTAAATTGTAAAAAAAATTATGATATTTTTGTAAAAATATTCAGGTTTCTAATTATTTTATATTAGTATATATAATTTTTTGGCGATTTTTAGGGCAAAATAATTTTATAATATAAAATTTGGGTGAATCAATTTTAAAAAAAATGGAAATTCGCGAATCTTATTTTTGGGAAAAGCATGGAAAATTAACCAACCTACGAATATTAGCCCCTAAAATTTTCCCTGATTTATGGTAGGATTGGGGAGATATGAACTAATTATGAAGAATTCATTACAATAAAACTAATATTGCTTCCCCCAAAGGAAAAAGGAATTAATGGGTTACACTTGTTTGGTGGTTCTCAAGTTGTCATAAAATGAGTAAAAAATGAACAAAGATGTCACAAGGTATCTCTAAATTATGTCTTGGAAGAGGACAAAGGTTTGAGAGTGTTTTTCAACGATATTTCTCTTCAACATTGTTACACCAATTTTTGGTCATCTAACCATTTACAATTAGATGGATCAAAATAGACCATGTAAGACCAATTTTACCATAGTAAAGTTGCTTTCACTATAAGAAATAATTTAATAAACCATATTTTATTAAGTTATTTCTCGTTTAAACAGGAAACCCCATGAGGAATAATTAATTAAACTGCTGTTTAAATAATATTCTTGGTCATATTTAACCCAATTATGAGAAATAATTAGATGAATCATTATTTTTCTTATTTTTCTCTGGGAACAATTAATTAAATCATTATTTAGTTATTATTCCTTGTTGAATTTGACTAAATCACCTAGAAATAGTTAAACACATCATTATTTGTTAATTATTCCTTAACTCCATTCTTGAAATGATAAATCAATCATTTATTTGTTTATTATTTCTAAATAAAGGTATTTAACTAATTTAAATATATTTTCCCTCCAACAAAATATAATAAAAAATTCCAAGTGGTTAGATCTAAGCTCTTGGTTGATAATATTTTATTATTCGCCATTATCAAGGATAACTCAATATTTTGTTATAAATAGGAGGGTTTTCCATTCATTCTTCACTTTGATCGCTTTCATTGTCACAATTTGATCATTCTCATTGCTGCTACTACTTTCTTTGCTTCTTGAGCTCCCATAGAGTTCAATACATTTTGGGTTTTCTACACCATTGAGAGAGAGAAACTTCTGGATCCGAAGCATTGAGGACACTCAAGGACCCATCCCATTGAGGGGGACTGGTAACATCATTCTTTGTTCCCTTCCTAGGTGTCATAATACATATAAAATTCTTTATATATTTTCTTGTCCATCGGATATATGGATCATTTCTGATTTCTTTTCACTATATAGCTACTTTTACTGCATAGATCAGGTTTCTGGAAACATTTTTTTTAACTATCACTTGCAGATCTAAAGAATTTAAGAAACCATCTTTGTTGTTAGGGATATTTTTCACTCGCATCTAAAGTGATATCTTTTCATACACTTGCGTTAAGAATTTACACTAATAATTGGCGACTCCACTATTGTTTATTTAGATCCCTGCATGACCCATAACTACATTAAATAGGGTTTTTCTTCAATTGTTTTCAGTCTCTTGATGTTGTTTTTAAAATTTTATGCCCTAAAATAGTAAAAATTCTAACTTATATGTGTTTTCAGGTGTTTTCCGCATGTAATAGGTATCAACCGCGCCAAAGATGGCAACTTTTTCCACAACCTACCGCCCGAAGATCCTGGATTTGGAACTCATACTTTTTGGCCCAGAACCTGCGATTTCTACCTGAAATCACACCTGTTAGCCTATAAAATATGATTTCCACAGTTTATAGGTCAGTACCTGCAAGCTGCAAATTTTTTTTGAGTTTTTTCTGTGAC
This sequence comes from Pinus albicaulis, assembly GCA_034641835.2. Lineage (NCBI taxonomy): Eukaryota > Viridiplantae > Streptophyta > Pinopsida > Pinales > Pinaceae > Pinus > Pinus albicaulis. The sequence continues at coordinate 234,782,227 of CM076573.1, forward strand.
AGTCAGGGTTTTCCGCAAGCACTGTTTTGAGTTGTCTAACCTCTGTCTCAGCCCATCTTAGGCCCGAATATGCTCATTTTGTCTCCTTGAAGTAGAACCAATCCCCTTAGGGTTTCAATACACTTCCACCTTTCTAGGAGGGATTTAGCTGAGTAGGTAGTATGAGATTTTGTAGCGCTTTCAACCATTGTTTAGGGTCTGAACTATCCTTCTTTCAGGTCCCTTTTGATCGGTTATTATTCCATCAAAAAACCCCTCTTGAGTTTTGTTTTGTCTCTTGCTTAGGTTTCCCTTGTTTCCCTAGGAGTTTAACCTTTTTCCTCCCATTTTACAACAATTTTTCCCTCCAGTTTCTTGTTGTTTTCTGCACCTTTTCCAACAGATCTGAGTCATTAGATTCCTGTCCCTTAGACCTTATATATTTTTTCTGTCTTATGTGTTTTGAGTCAATTGCACCCGCCTCTTAGATTAGTTTTTTGGGAAGCCTTCTTTTGGGTTGAATTTATGCATATGTAGTTGTTTATTTTACTGTCATTTCAATTTTATTTACAATACTTCAACATTTTTTATTTTTCTTTATACAACCATTTGAGCTTAATTAAAATCAACACACAGCTTGCACACATGCACACCTAAAGTGAAGAGTGCTTGGTTTACACCACCAAGCCAAGACATAAACATCATAATTAATTTATCTGCCTCACTGAGCCTTTGTTTATCACTCTTCAACCTTTTTTCGTGTCATTTGTGACTTGCCATCATTGTGCCCCCAAGGAATTTATCCCGGAGACTCCAAGGCCTTCACCCTCGGTTTACGTTTAGGAATACTTAATCCACCGCGTAGGATCTGAGTTAGTCCTTCACCGAGTCCCCATACCGACTATGATTTCGGTTCATTGGGTTCTTCCTCTGATTATGAACCCATTTCTCCTCCACGTCATACCATCGTCATGTAAGGCGCCAATGCAGGTGTTGGTCCACAAGCTAGTGGCGGCCTAAGCCCTAATACTGGAGCTATTAATGGAACCATCCCAGCTACTTCTTTGCTACATTTTATGGCAGGTTTAACCCTTCTCGATTTTAGCCAGTTAATCAATGACCCTATACTCCACAATCTCGGTTGGCCTGCTATGTGAACCAAGCTTCCTTACAACATTCCTAAGTTTGAAGGAAATTCTGGAGAGGACCCTACTAATCACGTCTACTCCTTTCACATGTGGTGTTTTTCCAATTCAGTCATCGATGACTACATCCACCTTCTGTTATTCCAACGTACGCTCACTGGATAAGCTGCGAAGTGGTATGTTGACTAGGCTGCTGCCTCTCACTGCACTTTTGAGACTCTTGATAAAGTGTTTATGTCCTACTTCCAGTTACCACTCTGCTATGATACTGGTACCGAGTTTTTGATTGCATTTCGTCAAACTTCTGCCACCCGCCTTTCTGACCATGTCCAAGAATGACATAGGAGGAGCTTGTGTCAAGCTCCTACATTCGATGACCATGTCTATATGGATTGGTTTCTCTGAACACTTTTTCCTTCTATTGGTAAAGATGTCACGTCTCACTTTCCTCAGACTGAGGAAGAAGCTCTCCAAGTAGCGTTGAAATACGACTTGATCTATGCCCAGTCTAGTTATGTTTATACTATTTTACTAGATCTTCCTAGACTTGGTGGTGCCAACGCACTGGGGTATCTCACGCCACCGACGGTATCGTTGGATCTCTTTCACATCCGTATACTCATTCTCCCATGGGTTATGGTTTTCCTCAGAGGGGGACCTGTTGGGGTTCTAGTGTTTTGGCAGATTTGGCAATACCAAAAGACTAGACAACATCAAACCACTTTGGGATCCTAGGATCTAGCCCTCCTGGATCCAGAGAGGGATCTCTCTATAAATGCAAAGAATGATATATCTTTGAGGCTCAAAATGAGGTATTAGGATAGGTATGAAGCACAAGGGTTTTTAATTGGTCTGGTTGCTGGGTTGGATATCATTAACTGAGAAGGTTATGTGGAATGAAAAGGAACAAAGTAGCAGGATGTTTTGGCAAAAGTAAATAGGTCAAGAAATTACTAATCCATTGGGCTATGGAGTCATGAAATGGAATTAATTGCATAACAACTAACCAAGGGTTTCCATATGGCAAGTCATCTATACCAAATGATCCTTTTGATAGATGGTGGAATGGAACATTAAGGAGTGAAATGAAATGAAAGAAACCAAAGGGAAGTCTGGAGATCAGGTCAAATATCATTTAAATCCAGACCTGCTTTGAAATACTCAAAGGAAACTCTCAATGAAGACACAAAGGGAAGCTTAAGATTAGGTCAGAGGTCATTTAACTCTAGGCCTGGTTTTAGCATACTCTCAAAGGAAAAAATAGGTAAGATTTAGCACAGAGCAAGGCCTAAGATCAGAGAAGGAATTTTAACCTTCAATGCTTTTGACACTAGCTCAAAGAGATCTTAGAAAGGCCAATCTGTTGGAAAATGACCCTAGTGGACAGGGCTAACTCTGAATTCCCAGTATCCCAATTCTTCCAGATTAAACCCAACAATAACAACTAAGCAACAAACTCCAAATTCAAACATCAGTAAGCATGGGCATGCCAACATCTTTGACTGGTTAAATTATGTGATTTTGTTCTCAGATAGACAATTAGTAGAAAATATCAAAGATAAGAAAAGAAGGAAAGCATTAGGGTACCATGCAGGGGTATATCCTAAGCCAGATTACTGATTCTTATCAGAGAATAATGGATAGTATGATTAAAATGAAATGAGACTAAAGCAGTAAGAAAAACATCACCCGTAATATAGACCAGGATCTTGTGAAATTTGCTTGTTCAATTGATGTGAAAAACCAGTCACATACTTTGAGCTCAATGGCTTATTACAGTCCAAACTTCTCCTCCCAGCCTACTAAATTACAAACTACTAAGCTACTTCCCCCAATAATAGTTCTAACAGTAGAATGAATCCCTGTAAACCAACAACAACCTTTACAATGTATTCTTCAGGAGTTCTTATAGGAGAAAGAGTGATAGTAGTAGTAGGTAGGAGCTTTAAATGATTCATTAAGACAGAGTGGAAGAAGTATTCATGACCACTCTGCTTAATGGCTTTACATTGACCTATTGGTACTCTTTAGGCTGGTTCAGGAGTCTCTGTCAGGTTGGCAATAACCTCAGGTATGTCTCTTTGAAGTCCTCTCTGACTGTATGGTACTCTGTATTGCCTTCTGAAATAAGTAACATGGACAAAAGGTTTGCAGGTCTCCATACTTCCATGACTTTTGTCCTGATAGTTCTTTAGAAGCTTCTGTCAGTGTAATAACCTTTAGGGGCTTGAGGAGGCATGGAGAATGTTGTAGGAAGATGTCCTTCCTAGAAAAAACACGTTCTGCTGATGTTGTAACACTGATATGACTTATTTGTGATCTTTAGGCCTTATTATGCCTCTTAATCATCTTCATGGTATTTTAACTACGTCTTTGCCCTTTGAACACAGGATTAAAGTATTAAATCTTCAATAAAGAACTTAAATCCCTTAATTCCACCTCTGATACACTTTGGTGCTGCTGTGATGGTCTCTCTGCGCTCTCAGTCACAGTGACTATGAATGTGGAGACAGAATGCATTTCACCATCTATATACCTTGCACAATACAATAAACTCGTTATGAAATATAGGGGAGTGGTGAAAGACTACTGTGGAGGCCTGTGGAATGGTGTATGCAGTGGAAAAATGGGAAAAATTCACTGCGGAATGGTGAAATACTATTTTGATGAAGGTGGAGTGCGAGGGCAAACGTGGACTGTCCGATTAGATTAGACTGCGGTAATCAAAAGTCAAGATTTACCGGCCAGGTTGCTTTATAAGGTTAGGCAGAAGAAATGACTTTCAATGTTAATACATAAAGGTTTCATTTTGGGCGAATACAAAGAAAAAGGGGTTAAAATTAATGAAAACGGGGCCTTTGAATGGTGGGACCTAGAGGGCGGAGGGAGATTTGAATGCGGACCGTTGGATCTCAGGAGAAGATCAATGGTGAGGATCATCTGATGAAACTCTGTGGAAGCCGGATGAAAGAAACATGACTGAGAACGTGATGCGATGAGGGCCATAGATATAAACAGACCAACGGTTGAGATCTTCGGGAAGCGTTGTCGGAGGAAGAAAACGGGAAGTGGTTTTAAGGAGAAAACAACAGTTTTCACGCTGTTTGGGAGTGGTTTTGAAAATCTCCCAAAAAAACACGATATCACTTGCTTCCCGACACGTGGAAAAATAAAACCACCCATATCACGCGATTTCAAACGGTTAGAGTTCGGACGGCAAAGTTACGCGATATGCTTCCTGACCGTTGGATGAGGGGTGATGAGATCTGATGGTGGAGGTAGCAGCGCGATAAAGGAAAGATGCATGGTCAAAAGCGGGGGGCCAAGTCAGCGGCGATTTTAATGTGGGCCATCTGATCTATGGAATGAACGGCTGAGATCTAAAAAGGGAAAGCGAAGGCAGAGGAGCAGGTGAATGGGCAGGAAGAATAGGAGTCGTTGGATCAAATGGGATGGACGGTGGAGATCCAATCGCAATCGGAGAAGGCAGGGGCCAAAACTCCGATGGTTGATGTTGCGATTGTGCGTGGACCGTCGGATCAAGGTGAGATCGACGGTCGTGATTGGATCGGGGAGAAAAATGGAGGGCACAGGAGGCGGAGCGCGATCGAATCCTGGCTGTTGGTTCTTGTGGATTCAACGGCAAGGATTGAATCGGAGGGTTTCCAATCGGAGGGACAAAGGGGTGGCACTTTAAGATTTTCCGATTGGTGATTATGCAAATTAGCACAGGCCGTCGAATCTGCATGGACGATAAATGGTGGGGATTTAGTCGGAGATCCCCAATCAGGGAAAAAGAAAAGTGGCGCATTAAGATTTTACAATTGGCGATGGTGCGATGGTGCGATGGCCGTCGGATTTAAAGGGAAATCGACGTTCTATATGCAGTCAGAGAGGTTGATGAAAGGTGTTATGGGCGCGGTGTGAGATTTACCCTGGACCGTTAGATCTTTACAGATCAACGGTGGATATTGCACCCGCAGTTGATAGATCAAACATTTGTCGCATCAGAACTTTCCAACTAACAAAAGAAATGCGCTCAACATCGATCTTCCGATTGCGATTAGCGCCCGAGGCTTTAGTGCCTAGTCTCGGGCATGGGTCATATGTGGGGAAGTGGTTAAGGGGCTTAGACGAAAGGGGCTTAGGCCTGTCCTAAAGTGAAAGTGGGTTTTAGGCAAAAAAAACAGAGTTTTCAGGGCTTATAAAGGGGTTCCGGTAGAGGAATAAAGGGGTTCCTAAACCAAATTAAAGTTAGTACATGGTTTAAAAGGGGATTTAGGAGGACTTAGAGGGTTAATGAAGGGATTTTGGAGGAATTTTGAAAGGGGAAAAAGGGGTGAAAATGGGTATTTTGAGGGGGTAAAATGGGAAAATGGAGGCCTCTTGAGCACAATTTTTTCACAAACAGTGAGGCTTTCTTGATGGAAACAACAGTGGAGATCTTTTCAAAGGATAGAAAACACATGGAGGCTTCAAGAATGACAGGTTTACAAAGGAAAGGTATCTCTTGAAGGCTCAAAAACATTTTAGCCACCTGTTTGCTTGTCAAAAAATTCATAGGTGGCTAACAATGGCTCCACATGGGGATGGCATCTTCTTGAAGGTGTCAAGAACCTCAGAAAATAATCTTTGGAAGTAGGCCAAATGCCTGGTACTTGACACATCCTTTTTGTTTGGTCAATTTAGTGTGTCCTAAATTGCTGCATTTAATTTGTCAATCCGGGAATCGTAAGCTGATGAAGTGCGGCGCACTATATGTGCAAGATAACCTATTTCTTAACTTTTTGTTGTTTTTGGTTTTTCTAAGGTGAAATGGAAATTCTAAAATGAAAACAAGTTTGGTTATATTTGTTCAAGGAAGTGATATCCCCTATAATGATTTACCAACTTGAAACTTTAAAATCAAATTGAAAATTACAATGACAAGACTTGAAAGAAAGTAAAAGTGTACTGCTGAAATGAAAAGGTGCTGCTAATCTAATGAATCAAAACAGTAAACTAGTGAACATGAAAACCAAACTATTCTTGTTGCCAACTAAACACAAAAGAAACTATGCTTAAGGAAATTCAAAATTGCAACAAAATAAATCTAAATCAGATTACATCAATTCATTTTCTGACCCTTCATCATTAGACCAGCTATGACTTTCGGAAGAAATCATAAACAACTTGTGTAACTGATATTTAATTTGCAGAAAGTAAACTAATACTAAACTATACACTCATGATTCAATCCCTCACCATCAGTCCAGTTGTGGCTTTCGGAGGCAACTGAAGATGTCATATATGATTTAATATATCTAAATTTGCAGAAAAGAAACTAATACTAAACTACACATTTCATAATGCAGTCCCTCACCATCAGTCCAGCTGTGGCTTTCGGAGGCAACTGAAGACGCTATGAGCAGCTTAATATATCTAAATTAAACTACTGAATCAGATAAGCAAAACTGAAATGTACAAAGCAAGACTGAAGTTAAACAAAAGCTATGAAAAGCAAACTAGCAGCAGAACAATGTTAGTTTCATGTCATTAGTCAAAATGCTATAAAAATGCCCGGCCTGTCTACCTAAAACCTGCACAAGAAAACTGATCAGTGATTAACAATCATAAAACATGTAAGACAGAAATGAAATGGAAATTATGGAAATGTATAAACAGAAATGAAATAACTACAAAGTATGAACATATGGATGGATTATGATACAATGACTTTTAAAAGAAATGAAATGAGAAATGTACACTAATACACAAAACCTTAGCTGAGCAGGGGCCCTCTACACAGCCTTGGTAACGATCCTCAAACACGAATTAAGTTGAAAAACAGAGTCTTCTCATATTAACAAACAGTTCATTATAGAATGGTAGTGTTACGGCTTAAGGGCTGCGTAATCACTACAAAGCAAACTAACAGATAACAGAGTTTATTCACGAACATCAACTATCAACTAACAACTCACAACTAACTTTATGTGCATATGCAAACGCTCTATATATAACAATAAACTGTAACTGTCTCCTAAAGTTCGTGATGACAGAGAGCACGTAGACCACTACGTCCACGGATATAGGAGTATGGCCGTGTTGGAAAGTGAATCTACGGAAGGTGGATGCTTGAATTCAACTCCAGAGCTCTGCACAGATGTCGATTTAACCTCCACAAGCTTAGAAACGGCCGTATGGATGTTTATTTGCCACGAAACAGAGTCCGGCCGACATGAAACTCCATAGTTGACTTCCACGTGGACGGCTTTGACCGCGGCTTCTTTGGACGAGTTTACTTGAACCAATAGGACACGAACCATGTCCTCGTCATTCCTAGCCTGCCCATGTGGCTCTTTTCCCTTGTAGACACCTGTAGCATATAATTCCACAAAATAGCTGCGGAAAGTTGCAGCAGCTGCGGAAAGTGGCAAGTTTCCGCAGTTGTATGAACAAAATCTAGATCAAATAGAAAACACAAAAACATAATTAAAAACCATGTTAGATACCCTTTTGCACATGATATTGACAATTTTGGAGGTTTGGGTGAGTGAAAAAGGTATGGAAAAGTGTATGGAAAAGATGCAAATTCGGGACTCAACATACCCCCACTGTGAAGGTGTTGCATGTCCTCATGCAACCAAAATTTTGATACTCTTTGTTCAGTTCATGTGCCTTGATACTTCAGCCAGCACATCCAACCCCCTTCTCTTCTTCTTTGTTACTGCCATCATTCTGGGTTTCTTCATTAAGCACCTAAATTTGATATTCACAAGTGCTCTGCTCAATTTTTGGCATTTCCTTTTTAATTTCTTATTCTTCTTTTGCCAAATACCCAAATGTAACATAGTATTATCATGGATGATTTTGTCCAGTTTGCCTTGCTCTTTCGGTGTTTCATTTTCATTTTTGATGTGCCGATTTAAAAGCTCCAGCTCAAAAATTTCCTGTTTTAATGACTGAACTAAATCATCCTGCAATGTATGAGGCTGAATGGAAGAGGTACTTGGACCTGTGGCTGCCTTTTCCAGGGATTCTATATAGTCATATACCTCCTGCTGCTTGGGATCTACTTCCAGTGTCTTTTTCATTGGGCTGTCCCCAAAATGCTGCAAAGGAGAATTATGTTCAAAATCTGGACGAGGAGGGCTTACATCAATATTTTGTTGAGAATAAGATGGAGTATGCTCATTCTCTAATTGGCAGTGAAAGGAGTCAGGTTCACTAACTGACTGAAATGGACTATGGTCAGTTGGAGACAGTTCAGATGTCTCCTCACCCAAATCAATGAAATGAGGACCCTTAATTTGTGTTTTTCTCAATTTTCTCTTAAGCATGCTGCTTCTCCTCACATGTTGTGGTACACTACCCTTTTGTTCTTGTTTTCCTGTCTCTGCCTTCTTGGATATAGATGACCGTTTTTGAAGAAAAACTAATCTTTCAGATAGTATTTGGTGATCTTCTTCTTCAGAAGAAGGAGTTTTATGGACAGCCTCAATAATTTCTTTCCCTTTTGGTATTATTGGCTTCTTAACTTTGATTTCCTTCTTCTTCCTTTTTACCAATCTCTCTTCCCTATCAGTTTTTTTCATAGTAGCAGTAGAAGTATTTTGGATTTCATCTATTGTTCTTTTCCTTCTACTTCTTTTTGCTGTGCTAGCTGCGGGAATTTCCTGTGTAGGAGCAATTTGGGTTTCAACATTCATTCTCTTTCTTCTACTCCTTCTAATTGAACTACCTTCAGGAATTTTCTGAGGTTCTTCAAAGAAGTTTCTAACTAGGAATTGTTCCCATGTATCTTTTCTTTCCTTTAGCTACTTTTCAATGAGAATTTTTATAAGGCCGTGGTGATAAAGATGAGGCTCTACATCTCCCAAGTGTTTTTGAACAGTCACAGCCATTTTCTTTAAGCTATTGAATAGAAAATAAGGAAGATTGAGAGTTTGGTTTTCAAGAAAATTCATCAATAGCCTGGTATGGTACATGTACATAGACCCAAAACGGCCTTCACATGTAATAAATTTCTAAACAATTAGTAGTAAAGTGGCCCATTCTTCTTTTATTGCATGCACAGGGATTCCTCTTTTAAAAACAGTGATATCCATACCTTGATTTCGTAGGATTGTTCTCCATGCCTCATCACTGATACTTTTATATTTGAACCAACGTTCTCCTTCCTGAAGAAGCTCTGTGGCTGTTGCTATTGATGCTTCATTGACCAAAAACTTGAGGTCTCCAACTTCTGCTTCCGAGCCATCAAATGATCTTGCGAACGCTTTTGTAACTTCTCTGTGGTAACCCCTGAATTTCTAAATAAAACGCAGCCATTTAGCTTTCCTCAACATCTCTTTTGCTTGCGGATATCCCTCTATAAACTTCGGTCCTTCCGGCTCTGCCCTTAATAATTTTCCCATTTCACTTCTCTGTGCTTCACAGGTTTGCCTCTGTGAGGGTTTAAGTGGAAATGGAACGATGGAATACACAGGATCGAGCACAATACTGTGGGGATGTTATCATAAAATGGAAATGAGCACCATAAATGGAATGGAGTAAGACTGTGGGTAGATATACGGGAGTGAGAATGAGCAAAAGGAACAAAATGGAGTGAAACAGGGAGTGAGAATGAGTAGAGCGGGGTTTTGTAAACACGACAGAGACACGACAAAGAGGTTAACAAAGTATAATGCATTCGGCGGCGTTTTGAATTTTGGTGGCTGTGTAATAAATATGAACACGTTTCAATCAATGATTATGAAGTTATGCGGCTTGTAAGAGTCCTTTGTCAACTCAAATACGTCTCATTATCTACGGTGGGATATTGGAACATGAGTGAGAATCGGAATTTCAATGATGAAACCGTTTGTGAATAAATGCAAGAGGATAACATGGAGATCGTGGAAGGTTACGAGACTGTCAATATAATCATTGCGCGTTATGGGTAGAGCTCATAGTTTAAAATTATATAAAAAATGTGTTTTTCAATACTATTTGAAATAAACTTTATTCATACCTTTGGAATCCTTGCTTTTGCCCTTGGTCTTCAACTGATTGATCTTCATTAGTGTCTTGAATGTTCCATTGATCCTCTCTCCTGCATTTTATTTCATAATTATAGAAATAACAATTGACTGTACATTCTCTTTGAAAACAGAGTAGTAGCTGCGGAATCTGCTTCTGGCTGCGGAAACTGGAGTCAGCTGCGGAAACAGATGTCAGCTGCGGAAACTGACACAGCTATTACTTGGTTGAATAGAAATGAACAAATGACAGATGACCAGGTGGAAATGGTCATAAAAAAAAAAAAATTATTGATGGAATGGATGAAATGAAGTGGAATGAAATGAAGTGGAATGAAATGGAGTGGGTGGTGAAATGAAATGAAATGAAAGACAAATTTTTTTTGGAAAATATAGAGTGTCAGGTGTCCCTGATTTTCACCCCATATTTTCTGTATAAGACTGCCAATCAATGATTGGTTTTCAGGCTTATACCATTTTTTTTCTTTTCTTTTTTTTTTTTTTCTTTTTTTTTTTTTTATTTTTAACTTGAAAAACAAAAGCTAGGCTGGTGGAGAAGAAGAATTCTTCTGTACCAGCCTGATTGCAGAACTTTCTTGAAACAACTTGACAAAATCCTCTTTTGAGAGTGGCTTATGATAAACTTTCAATCTATGGCCATTCACAATAAGAGGAGTTTGAAACTCATCAATGGTCTTGATTCTTACGGCTCCATTGCTAAAGATCTTGTCAATCTCATATGGCCCAAGCCAATGAGTCTGAAATTTCCCTTGAAAATCTTTAAACTTGGAGTCAAATAACAATGCCCAATCTCCTTCTTGAAACTTCTTCTCTTTGATATATTTGTCATGCCATTTAGTTCTTTGATATTGAACTAGATCGGTTCTTAGAATTGCTTCTTGTCTGATCTCATCTAGCTCATTCAACTGCTCCATTCTATGCTTTTGGGCTTCTGATAAGTCCATCCCCAACTGAACTGCTATCTTGAAGGTCTTGACTTGGAACTCAATGGGGAGCAAGACTTCTTTCCCATAAAAAAGTTCATAGGGAGAATGTCCTGTTGTATTCCTCCATGTAGTTATGTAGGCCCACAAGGCTTCTGGAAGCCTTTCTGCCCAATCTCTTCTATGTAGATGAACAGTTTTGGTGATGATACTTTCAAGAACTTTGTTTGTGGACTCCACTTGACCATTTGCTTGTGGATGGTAAGGAGTAGTTCTTCTGTGCTTGATTTTGTATTCTTCCATCAACTTCTCCACCAAATTGGATGTGAATTGGCTCCCCTGATCTGTCACAATTTCTCTTGGAACACCAAAGCGAGTAAAAATATCCTCATAAAGAAAATGAACAACTGAATTTTCAGTAGCAGATACTAATGCTTTTGCTTCTACCCATTTAGTAACATAATCAGTACAAACCAATATATACTTCTTTTGCTTAGATGGTGGATTAATAGGTCCAATGAAATCTAAAGCCCATTTTTCAAAGGGTTCAATGAGTACTTGTGTTTGCAATGGCATTTCATTTGAAAGGGTAGGTTTCCCTACTCTTTGGCAGCTATCACACCTTTTGACATATTGTTTTGCATCTTTGAAGAGAGAAGGCCAATAATATCCCAAGGAAAGGATTTTATAGGCCGTCCTTTTGTCCGCAAAGTGTCTGCCACATGGTTCATCATGACATGCCTTAAGAATATCGGGCATTTCATCTTCCCTGACACATCTTCTGATCACAAGATCTGGCCCTGTTTTAAACAATTCGTTAGAAATCCATGAATATCTTGAACTCTCCTGAATAATTTTACGTTTTTCTCTTGGAAATAAATGTGAAGGTAGTTTCCCTGTAACCAAATAGTTAGCAATATCTGCATACCAAGGGGTCTTAATAGTTACTGCAAACAAATATTCATCAGGAAACTTATCTTCTACAGGAGAATCTTCTTTAGTATTCTGAATCCTAGACAAGAAATCAGCTACTGTATTATGTTTTCCTGGTCTATCCAACACAGTAATATTGAATTCTTGCAAAAGTAAAATCCATCTTGTCACTCTGCCATTAGTAACAGGTTTGTTCATTAAATATCTAATTGCAGAATGGTCAGTATGAATAAAAGTTTCATAGCCTGTTATGTAATGTCTAAACTTATTAATTGCATGAACAACGGCTAAGAACTCTTTTTCAGTCACAGTATAATTCAACTCTGTGGGAGTCAAATTTTTACTGGTGTAATAAATGGCATAAGGAATTAAATCTTTTTGACCCAACACAGCTCCAAGAGCTGTATCTGAAGCATCTGTAGAAATATGGAAAGGAATTTTCCAATTTGGTCCTCTCAAGATAGGTGCTTCAGATATTCTTGTTTTCAAAGTTTCAAAAGTGGATTGACAATCAGGATCCCATTTAAATTCACAGTCTTTTGTAAGCAACTTGAAGAGTGGAGATGCTATTTTAGTGAAGTTTTATATAAATCTTCTATAATAACCAGTAAATCCTAGAAAACTTCTAACATCTCTTTGACAATTTGGAATAGGCAACTTGGAGATGACTTCAACTTTCGATCTATCAACCTTAATCCCATCTCCTGAAATATGATGTCCTAAAACAATCCCTTCAGTAAACATCATAAAGCATTTTTCATGGCTTAATGAAAGGTTTGTTTCTTTACATCTTATGAGAAATTTTTCCAAATTTTCTAATGCCTCTTCAAATGAATTACCATAAGCTGTAAAATCATCCATATAAACCTCTACACAATCATGGATTAGATCAGAAAAAATTCCTAGTACTGCTCTTTGGAATGTTGCTGGTGCATTACATAACCCAAAAGGAAGCACTCGGTAGGCAAAAGTTTCCCATGGACAAGTAAATGTGGTCTTATCTTGGTCTTCAGGTGCTACCTGAATTTGATTATAGCCACTAAAACCATCCAAAAATGAAAAGTACTTTTTACCTGCTAATGTATCTAATACCTGATCAATAAAAGGCAAAGGAAAGTGATCCTTCAAAGTTGCTTTGTTCAATTCCCTGTAATCAATGCATACCCTCCATTTACCATTCTTTTCAGGTACTATAACCAAAGGAGAAACCCATCGGCTATCTGAAATTGGATAAATGAAGTTTACATTGAGAAGTTTTTGGAGCTCTTCTTTCACTATCTCCATAAGATTTGGATTCATCCTTCTTTGAGGTTGTCTGATTGGTCTATTGTTTTCCTCAATATAGATATGATGGATGCAAGTCTTAGGATCAATACCCTTCATGTCAGTATACTCCCATGCAAATGCGGTAGAATGTTTTTGCAAGATTCTGGTTAGTTCTTCTTGTTGTGACTTCTCCAGATGTTTGTTGATATTCAATGTCTTTTCTGGAAAAATCTCAAAAGCAGAATTACCAAACTCTTCCAGAGAGTAGAGAGACATTTGTCTTGATGATAAATATTCTATGTCAGATTCCAACTGAAATTGTGTGGGGTCATATTCTGAAGATATCTCAAAATTTTCTAATGTGTTCAGAATTTGACTATCCTCACTAATTTCGGATATGGTAAAGACAGGTTGTATAGTGTTCTCATCATCGACCCATTCATTGTCTCCTATTTCTGTGATTGCTCTTGCTGGAGGATACAAATTGAATTTCTTTGTCGAATTACCATTAGAAATGTACATGTCTCTAGATCTACAACTAATAAAGCATCAGCTGTGGCCAGCCAAGGTCTTCCTAAGATAATTGGATGTCCTCCTAGATTATTCTTGGGAGTCAAAATCATAAAGTCTACTGGATATTCCCAAGAATCTAAGGAGATTGAAATATCTTCTAATACACCATCTGGTTTAATAACTGATCGATCTGCAAGTTGCAGTAAAGTAGGTGTAAAGAGAAGATTAGGAAGTTTTAACTGTTCCATAGTCTGTCTACTCATAATGTTGATAGCAGCCCCTAAGTCAATCAATGTGTTTGGAATTTCTATCCCATTTATATATGTCTTGACAATTGGACTTCCTGGATCTACATACTTCTGCATGGTAATTTTTCCCATCATAATGTCTGCAATCTTTCCTACCAGGTGGATTCTTCTTGTGTCTTTTAGCTTCCTTCCTGGTCTTTTGAAACTCAACTCCTTTATGGTTTTTTCTAGAATAGGAATTTCTCGAATGGCTTGTAGCAATGGAATCTTGATACAAACATTCTTCAATTCATCTAGAAAGTCATAGTTAGGCAACAATATTTGTTTTTCCACCCCCTTATCAATTTGTAGTCTTTCCGGAAAAGGAGGTGTAGATGAAGATACAGGTTGCTCAACTATAGGAGTTGTGGATGTTAGCTTTTCTTTTTCTTTTTTCTTTTTGAATTTTGAAGAGATTCTTCCTCAGAACCCTTATTGACTTGAAGAGAGTCCTCCTCAGAGGTATCTTGCTCTTGAATGTCTATAGAAGGTTTTTCTAAAACTCTACCAGATCTGAGTTGTACATCGTTGAGAGGAACAATCTTATAGGTAGGAAATTGTTGTCCTTCTACCATATAAGTAGTTTGAGGATTCTTATTGTTAGGATTTGGCAATGGCTGAGCTGGAAGTTGATTTGTCTTCTGTTGGTATGGGAGCATGAGTTGAGGATTTGTATTTTGTTGAGAAGGTTGTTGTTGTGTAAATGGCAATGAAAGTTGTGGATTTGGGCTTGGAAATTGTGGAGCTTGTTGATTTTGAAAAGATGGAGGATATTGATAAAATTGAGCAAATCTCCCATAAGTATTTTGCATCCCTTGTACCCATGGCTGATATGAATTTTGATGTTGGGGCCAAGATTGTTGCCAAGGAGTCCAATTTGGTGGGGTTTGAAGATTCATAGGGTTATTAAACCCTTGAGATTGTTGTCCCTGCCAAGGTCTCCTTGCGACAAAACAAAGAGATTCTACTGAATTTGGATATTCTTGAAAAACAGCTTTGAGTCCAGGAATTGAAGAAAAATCCTTGATCTCATGATTTTCTGAGCAAATCATACATGTTTCTACAATTTTTGCATCCAAGGGACATTCCCTTAAAGCATGTTTCTTTCTACATTTCGGAAAAAAGATGGCTAAAGCATCTGTTTCTGCTTTCTGCTTGTTTTGGATTTTAAGGGTGTCTAGTTGTTCACTAAGACTCCCTAAGATATCAGTTTTAAACTCATCAAGCATATTACCAATCTCTGCCCTACTTACTGATCCAGTTGCAGATTTATTAGCCCTAATAAGAGAAGAATCCCTAGGCCCTTTTCCAGTTTTAGATTTTCCCCTTGAGAGATGGATACATAGTTCTGTTATATCACGAAATGGAAGTTGAGAAATGTCTCCTTTCCCCATCATGTTTAAAATGTCTATCCATTCATCTCTAATGGCTTTTAATAGGAGGGCTTTCAAGGTTTCATTATCTAAGTTGCTCATCTTTGCTCTTTTCAAGTTGTATTGAAATATTTCAATTAAGTCTTCCAAATTTTCATCTTCTTTTTGCATCATTTTGAATACCTCATCCTTGTGATTGGTGGGCATACAATAGTCCAAGTATCTGTCCAAAATTTTTTGTTTCATATCATTCCAATTCCTAATAGATTGAGTGGCTAATCCCATGAACCATTTCAAAGCAGATCCCTTCAATGTTGAAGGAAACAGTTTGAGTTTTTGAGAATCTTCCATATAGTCATAAGTTCGGCACACTACTTCAAACTCAAATAGAAATGTTTCAGGATCCTCACTTCGCAATCCATAAAAGTTAGGGAGAACATATGGTGAGATATTTTTCATTGTTGCATGAGTTTCCTCATCAACTATAGGGAATCCAAGCAAGTTGTCCCTATTTCTACCATCATTTCCTTCACCATTGTTATCTCCATTATCTCCTCCTCTTCTACCTCCACCTCTATTTATTACTTCCTCTGCCATGATAGTTTCTTTAGAGTCCTTATAGTCCTCTAGTTCTTCTACCAAGGAAGGATGAGAAAAAGTCTCTTTGTTTTCTAAGTGGGTTTTAGTAGGTGGTATAGGAGAATCCTCTAATTCAGCTGTTCCTTGACTTCCAAAAATCTTAAGGCTAGGGGTAGATGGTGGTGAATCTGGTCTATGCCTTGAAGAAGATGGAGTTATGAAAATAGAACTCTTAGCTTTAGCTATAAACCTTCCCCTAGGATCTCTTGCTCTATGCATGTCATTTTTTTATTTTTTTAAAAAAAGTTGGGCTAATAATTCTCTTTCTGATCTTCCAGATCACACTAGGTGCAAGAAGAGAGCATACTTAAGAAATTACTAAACCAATAACTCTCTTTTATGATCCTCCAGATCACACTAGGTGCAAGAGGAGAGCATACTTCAAGAAGTTATCAAGTTTTCCCTTCTTTTATGATTTTATGTTTTTTTTTTAAGAAATTGGCTACCTAGTTACACTTCCCCGGCAACGGCTCCAAAATGTTTGGTCAATTTAGTGTGTCCTAAATTGCTGCATTTAATTTGTCAATCCGGGAATCGTAAGCTGATGAAGTGCGGCGCACTATATGTGCAAGATAACCTATTTCTTAACTTTTTTTCGTTTTTGGTTTTTCTAAGGTGAAATGGAAATTCTAAAATGAAAACAAGTTTGGTTATATTTTTTCAAGGAAGTGATATCCCCTATAATGATTTACCAACTTGAAACTTTAAAAGCTAATTGAAAATTACAATGACAAGACTTGAAAGAAAGTAAAAGTGTACTGTTGAAATGAAAAGGTGCTGCTAATCTAATGAATCAAAACAGTAAACTAGTGAACATGAAAACCAAACTATTCTTGCTGCCAACTAAACACAAAAGAAACTACGCTTATGGAAATTCAAAATTGCAATAAAATAAATCTAAATCAGATTACATCAATTCATTTTCTGACCCTTCATCATTAGACCAACTATGACTTTCGGAAGTAATCATAAACAACTTGTGTAACTGATATTTAATTTGCAGAAAGTAAACTAATACTAAACCATACACTTATGATTCAATCCCTCGCCATCAGTCCAGCTGTGGCTTTCGGAGGCAACTGAAGATGTCATATATGATTTAATATAACTAAATTTGCAGAAAAGAAACTAATACTAAACTACACATTTCATAATGCGGTCCCTCGCCATCGATCATTTTGTGGCTTTCGGAGAGCAGCGAAGAGACGCTATGACGACTTAATATATCTAGAAATTAAACTCTTGAATCGGATAAGCAAAACTGAAATGTACAAAGCAAGGGCTGAAGTTAAACAAAAGCTATGAAAAGCAAACTAGCGAGCGGAAACAGTATTGGATTTTCATGTCATTAGTCAAAATGCTATAAATGCTAAAACTGCATCCAACTACCTAGAAGCACACACAAAAAAAGGCGATCGGTGATTAACAATGCATAAAACATGTAAGACGAAGTAGAAATGGAAATTATGGAAATGTATAAACGAAATGAAACAACTACAAAGTATGAACATAAGGATGGATTATGATACAATGACTTTTAAAAGAAATGAAATGAGAAATGTACACTAATACAAAAAAGCTTAGCTGAGCAGGGGCCCTCTACACAGCCTTGGTAACGATCCTCAAACACGAATTAAGTTGAAAAACAGAGTCTTCTCACATTAAAAAGCAGTTCATTACAGAATGGTAGTGTTACGGCTCAAGGGCAGCGTAATCACTACAAAGCAAACTAAAAGATAACAGAGTTTATTCACGAACATCAGCTATCAACTAACAACTAACTTTATGTGCGTATGCAAATGCTCTATATAAAACAATAAACTGTAACTGTCTCCTGAAGTTTATGATGACAGAGAGCACGTAGACCACTTCGTCCACGGATATAGGAGTATGGCCGTGTTGGAAAGTGGATCTACGGAAGGTGGATGCTTGAATTCAACTCCAGAGCTCTGCACAGATGTCGATTTAACCTCCGCAAGCTTAGAAACGACCGTATGGATGTTTATTTGCCACGAAACAGAGTCCGGCCGACATGAAACTCCATAGTTGACTTCCACGTGGACGACTTTGACCGCGGCTTCTTTGGACGAGTTTGCTTGAACCAGTAGGACACGAACCATGTCCACGTCATTCCTAGCCTGCCCATGTGGCTCGTTTCCCTTGTAGACACCTGTAGCATATAGTTCCACAAAATAGCTGTGGAAAGTTGCAGCAGCTGCGGAAAGTGGCAAGTTTCCGCAGCTATATGAACAAAATCTAGATCAAATAGAAAACACAAAAACATAATTAAAAACCATGTTAGATACCCTTTTGCACATGATATTGACAATTTTGGAGGTTTAGGTGAGTGAAAAAGGTATGGAAAAGTGTATGGAAAAGATGCAAATTCGGGACTCAACACTTTTCTTCTTTATCAGCTTCCACAAATCATGAAGACATCATATCAGCAGTAACATTCTCCCAAACAACTACCTACCCATACTATTGTCCTAACATTTTTTCTTTTGGGTGAATTTGGACTTGCAGACCCTTTACATCATCAATTTTTTACAAACAGGAGAATAAACCTATCTATTGCTACCCTTATTTCTCCATGAGACCAGATTAAACAGTTGGCCTCATAGCTTCTCTACCTACTCTAATATCTGCTAGGATTAAACTCTCTAGCAGATTTCATTCTCTACATTCTAAGACAGAAATTGAAAAACAGTCAAGCCAGGATTAGACTGTCTGGTCTGCTATGGGTCCATGGCATAAAGACAAGTTGCACATGAACTGAAACTTTGCAGAAATTAAAAACAACTGACTAAATGCTCATAGACTGAGCTTTATTGAGATTTCCTACCTACCTTACTCTAACTTGGAAATCTCTGCTATGTCATATGATACAATAGTGCCAGTGCAGCCAGTCAAGTAGTAAAAAAGAAGGATGGAAAAACTGACTGCATGCCAGAGATAACCATAGGGTACTCTACATGTGGGTCTTCAAAACCAAGGCCATCATTAGTGATGACCACTCCTGATGTGTCTGGCCTCTGAAAAGGATCAATTCTTGGGAACTTGAGCCAATCAGGGCCTCCATATATTCTGCCACAGGATCAATGAACACATGATGTAGGCTTTCTTCTTTTAGGCCTTCCATGACTGGTAGGCTGTCTGTGTCTATGGAAACTTTGGTTATGGCATCTTCCGTTGCATATTCAGTGTGGCTCTTGAAATCCCAATCATCCTCTTCATGCACATCAAAAGGCAGTGGAATCTCCTCTTTCTTAGGGGGAGGAAGACTTTCCAAAAAGGCTCTGGGGTTTCTAAATTGATATGATTGTTCTTGTGAGTTCAAAACTTCAATTTCATCCTCATATATTTCAACCACCAAATCTAAGAAAAGTTTCTTAAGCTCAGGTCGATCATTGAGTTTTAAGATGATGGGGATAATCTTTGGAAGGTTTTCGCATCTAGTTTCTGCCGGTATATTTGATACTCCACATTGAAACTCTGCTATGAGACTTAACTCTGCTTCTGTAAATTGCTCAGAGTCTTCCATTGGTGGGGAATTTGGTCAAAGAAAACTGATACTCATAGTCTCCTTTAACATGGATGATGCTGTGATAAAACTGGTCTCCCAGTGGAGTCTTTTGAAATCAACGATAATCAGCAGGCCTACTGATCACTAGTGAAGTATTTTGTCATTTAGGAACTATGGAGTCACTAGGTGGAAGTTTTAAAGTGTTTCATGAAGGTCTACTGTCCACCACAGTGATTTACTACCAAATCAAGGCTAATTTGGTCTTTCTTCCCTAGTGGAGTCGCCATTATGTTGGAGACTCAACTGGCTAACACACCAAATATTCTTGAATCAAGGGGTTTTCTAAGATACTAAGGGTATCAAATGTGAATTTTACTCAGAATTCCCCAGTGGAGTCGCCATTATGTTGGGGTTCCTATGTTTTGGCCAGATTGGCAAGACTAAAAGATAAGACAACATCAAACCACTTTGGGATCCTAGGATCTAGCCCTCCTGTATCCAGAGAGGGATATCTCTATAAATGCAAAGAATGTTATATATTTGAGGCTCAAAATGAGGTATTAGGCTAGGTATGAAGCACAGGGGTTTTTAATTGGTTTGGTTGCTGGGTTGGAGATCATTAACTGAGAAGGTTATGTGGAATGAAAAGGAACAAAGTAGCAGGATGTTTCGGAAAAAGAAAATAGGTCAAGAAAGTACTAATCCATTGGGCTATGGAGTCATGAAAGGGAATTACTTGCATAACAACTAACCAAGGGTTTCCATAGGGCAAGTCATCTATACCAAAGGATCTTTTTGGTATACGGTGGAATGGAACATTAAGGAGTGAAATGAAATGAAAGAAACCAAAGGGCAGTCTGGAGATCAGGTCAGATATCATTTAAATCCAGACCTGCTTGACATACTCAAAGGAAACTCTCAATGAAGACACAAAGGGCAGCTTAAGATCAGGTCAGAGGTCATTTAACTCTAGGCCTGCTTTCAGCATACTCTCAAAGGAAAAAAACTGTTAAGATTTAACACAGAGCAAGGCCTAAGATCAGAGAAGGACTTTTAACCTTCAATGCTTTTGACACTAGCTCAAAGAGATCTTAGAAAGGCCAATCTGTTGGAAAAGGACCCTAGTGGACAGGGCTAACTCTAAATCCCCATTATCCCAATTCTTCCAGCTTAAACCCAACAATAACAACTAAGCAACAAACTCCAAATTCAAACATCAGTAAGCATGGGCATGCCAACATCTTTGACTGGTTAAATTATGTGATTTTGTTCTCAGATAGACAATCAGCAGAAAACATCAAAGATAAGAAAAGCGGGAAAGCATTAGGGTACCATGCAGGGGTATATCCTAAGCCAGATTACTGATTCTTATCAGAGAATAATGGACAGTATGATTAAAATGAAATGAGACTAAAGCAATAAGAAAAACATCACCCGTAATATAGACTAGGATCCTATGAAATTTGCTTGTTCAATTGATGTGCAAAATCAGTCACATACTTTGAGCTCAATGGCTTATTACAGTCCAAACTTCTCCTCCCAGCCTACTGAATTACAAACTACTAAGCTAATTCCCCCAATAACAGTTCTAACAGTCGAATGAATCCCTATCAACCAACAACAACCTTTACAATGTATTCTTCAGGAGTTCTTATAGGAGAAAGAGTGATAGTAGTAGTAGGTAGGAGCTTTAAATGATTCATTAAGACAGAGTGGAGGAAGTATTCATGACCACTCTGCTTAATGGCTTTAAATTGACCTATTGGTACTCTTTAGGCTAGTTCAGGAGTCTCTTTCAGGTTGGCAATAACCTCGGGTATGTCTCTTTGAAGTCCTCTCTGACTGTATGGTACTCTGTATTGCCTTTTGAAATAATTAACATGGACAGAAGGTTTGCAGGTCTCCATACTTCCATGAATGCTGTCTTGATAGTTCTTTAGAAACTTCTATCAGTGTAATAACCTTTAGGGGCTCGAGGAGGCATGGAGAATGCTGTAGGAAGATGTCCTTCCTGGAGAAAACACGTTCTGCTGATGCTATAACACTGATATGAATTATTTGTGAGCTTTAGGCCTTATTAGGCCTCTTAATCATCTTCATGGACTTTTAACTGCGTATTTTCCTTTTGAACACGAGATTAAAGTATTAAATCTTCAATAAAGAACTTAAATCCCTTAATTCCACCTCTGATACACTTTGCCACTGCTGTGATGGTCTCTCTGCGCTCTCGGTCACAGTGACTGTGACTGTGGAGATAGAATGCATTTCACCATCTATAACCCTGAAAAATACATTAAACTCGTTATGAAATTCAGGGGAGTGGTGAAAGACTACTGTGGAGGCTTGTGGAATGGTGGATGCAGTGGAAAAATGGGAAAAATTCACTGCGGAATGGTGAAAGACTAGTCTGATGAAGGTGGAGTGCGAGGGTGAATGTGGATCGTTCGATTAGATCAGACTGCGGTAATCAACGGTCAAGATTTACCGACCAGGTTGCTTTAGAAGGTTAGGCGGAAGAAATGGCTTTCAATGTTAAAACATAAAGGTTTCATTTTGGGCGAATACAAAGGAAAAGGGGTTAAAATTAATGAAAACGGGGCCTTTGAATGGTGGGACCCGGAGGGCAGAGGCCGATTTGAATGCAAACCGTTGGATCTCAAGAGGAGATCAACGGTGAGGATCATCCAATGAAACTCTATGGAAGCCCGATGAAAGAAACATGACTGAGAACGCGATGCGATGAGGGTCGTAGATATAAACAGACCAATGGTCGAGATCTTCGGGAAGCACTGTCGGAGGCAGAAAAGGGGAAGTGGTTTTAAGGAGAAAACAATTGTTTTCGCACTGTTTGGGAGTGGTTTTGAAAATCTCCCAAAAAAATGTGATATCGCTTGCCTCCCGACACGTGGCAAAATAAAACCGCCCATATCGCGCGATTTCAAACTGCTAGAGTTCGGATGCGAAAGTTACGCGATATGCTTCCTAACCGTTGGATGAGGGGAAATGAGTTGACGGTGGAGGTAGCAGCGTGATAAAGGAAAGATGCATGGTCGAAAGCGGGGGGCCAAGTCAGCGGTGGTTTTAATATGGGCCGTCTGATATATGGAATGAACAGCTAAGGTCTAAAGAGGGAAAGCGAAGGCAGAGGAGCAGGTGAATGGGCAGGAAGAATAGGAGCCGTTGGATCAAATGGGATGGATGGCAGAGATCTAATCGCAATCGGAGAAGGCAGGGGCTAAAAATTTGATGGTTGATGTTGCGATTGTACGTGTACCGTTGGATCAAGGTGAGATCGATGGTCGCGATTGGATCGGGGAGAAAAATGGAGGGCACAGGAGGCGGAGCGCGATCAAATCCTGGCCGTTGGTTCTTGTGGATTCAACTGCCAGGATTGAATCGGAGGGTCGCCAATCAGAGGGACAAAGGGGTGGCACTTTAATATTTTCTGATTAGCGATTATGCGAATTACTGCAGGCTGTTAGATCTGCATGGACGATCAATGGTGGGGATTCAGTCGGAGATCCCCAATCGGGGAAAAAGAAAAGTGGCGCGTTAAGATTTTGCGATTGGCGATGGTGCGATGGTGCGATGGCCGTAAGATTTAAAGGGAAATCGACGGTCTATATGCGGTCAGAGAGGTTGATGAAAGGTGTTATGGGCACGGTGTGAGATTTTCATCGGATCGTTATATCTTTACAGATCGATGGTGGATATTGCACCCGCGGTTGATAGATTAAACATTTCTCGCATCAGAACTTTCCAAATAACAAAAGAAATGAGCTCACCATCGATCTTCCGATTGCGATTAGCGCCTGGTCTTGGGTGCGAGTCATATGTGGGGAAGTGGTTAAGGGGCTTAGCCGAAAGGGGCTTAGGCCTGTCCTAAGGTGAAAAGTGGGTTTTAGGCAAAAAAAACAAAGTTTTCAGGGCTTATAAAGGGGTTTCGGTAGAGGAATAAAGGGGTTCCTAAACCGAATCAAAGGTAGTACATGGTTTAAAAGGGGATTTAGGAGGACTTAGAGGGTTAATGAAGGGATTTTGGAGGAATTTTGAAAGGAGAAAAAGGGGTGAAAAATGGGGATTTTGAGGGGGTAAAATGGGAAAATGGAGGCCTCTTGAGCACAATTTTTTCACAAACAGTGAGGCTTTCTTGATGGAAACAACAGTGGAGATCTTTTCAAATGATAGACAACACATGGAGGCTTCAAAAATGATAGGTTTACAAAGGAAAATTATCTCTTGAAGGCTCAAAAAAATTTTAGCCACCTGTTTGCTTGTCAAAAAATTCATAGGTGGCTAACACGACCAACTCCTCTAGCACTTATCCCCCTCGACAACATGTATCTGGGTGAAAGCACACCTTACGGATTTTCCCAACTGCTTCAACTGATTCCAGGGCCAGTTTTTGCTCAACCTATTTACCCCAATGTTGCTCAAACTCCTTTCTATCCTTATCCACAGACTGGTGCTCCAGCCCCTCCGGCATCAGTACCCCAGCCTCTCGTGCCTTCTCAACCTCTGCCACAACAGCCCCCTCCCCCTCAGGGTTAGGTGTATATGTAACAAAGTGTGACTAATCCTCCTAACTCTAAGAAAAATAATAAGGGGAAAGGAAACCAGAACCAAACAACGCAGGGTAACCAACGGCGCCAAGGTAATCAACCAAATGCACCCCAAGGGAACCAACCTAACACTACAAACCAGCAACACGACGATCAACCCAAGCAGAAAAAGCCTCTTCATATGAACAAGCCTTGTTCTTGTTGTGGTTTCCATGGCCATTATACTCATGATTGTCCCCTTTTACCCCAGATGCGCTAGTTGTGGGAAGCATGAGCAACATATAGAGGAAAGCAAGCCACCGCTTCAGTTCCTCCAAATACTGTGCCAGCTCAATCGACTGTGTTCACTAATCCTTTTCCTCAACAAGGATATGTGGCTGCCCAACCTCCTTAAGGTTAGGTCACCCCTCAACCTTCATAGTCTGGTACCACTGAGTACCATATTCTTATGATTAATTTTGAAGAGGTCAATATGGCTGATGTCAACCTTCAAACCCGGTTACGCCAATATGACAAGCCACCTGCTACGTTTGCAACCGAGTCCCAAACCAAAGTTTCCACAGATTCCATTTCGATACGCAATGCTCCCTTACAGATCCCTCAGCCTCAGGAAGAGGTCATTAAGAAGATCCCCAAGGGGCCATTACACCGAAATGATGCTTATGCCAAAGCCGCTAACACCTACAACATAGTAGATGACTTGGCACAATCTCTTGTTGCCATGTCAACGCTGTAAGTCCTCCAGCCGTGCCCATATCAAAAACAATATCTACTATATGCTTTGGGCATTGTGGATCCTTCAAATGATCATTTGATCATCTTTGATGTTGAAAAATCAGAACATCCCCCTTTACCTTCAACCGTTTCCTTCCAAATACCAATCAAGATTCGTAATGCCAATGTCTCATGATGTATCATTAATGAGGGCGCGTCCACTTTTGTGATGTACCCCTCTATTTGGAATAAACTCAAATGACTCGACTTAGCCCCATCCACCATCACTTTTCATGCTTGGGACGGTCACCCTTCTCAGCCCCTTGGCATGTTCTATAATTGTCTTGTCACTCTTGCGAGTAATACTAGTTGTGTTGACATTGAAGTCATTGATGTCACCTTGGATTAAAATATCCTCTTGGGTTGTAGTTGTACCTATGCGATGTATGATGTCACATATGCGGTTCTCTGTAAGATGTTATTTCCTCACAATGGAAATATTGTCACCATCGATCAGTTGAAATATTATGAACCTAAGTCTCAGACTTCCCCCTGTTATCACCCTAGTAATTCTTAGGTCGTGGGATTTTGGTTTATATTTAAATAAAACCAGGGGTAACCAAGAACCTCTTTTATATTTCAGGATCTAGCCTTCCTGAATTCTGGAGAGGGATCTCTCCTTATGATTTAACTTTGTTTTAGTTTTAAATTTTATGCTAGGTATGATTGGACAATTGGTTTGTTTGAAAAGTTTGGTGGGAAATAAGATTACTCGAAGACAAATTAGAGAGGGATCTACTAGTCCATAGGGCTATGGAGTCAAAATGTAGCAAGAAATACTGAAAGGCAAGGCCAAAAGGATGCTAATGTACTCAGGGCAAGCCAGATAACCCTTAGAGATTTGAATAGTTTGATTGGATGGGATGACTTGCTTTTGGGATAAAGGGCAGTGAAGGATCATTTGATCCAGAAATAAGGAGAAGGAGGCAGAGTTCAAACGAGACTCACGAGAAAATAAGAATTCCTAGGTCCGGAAATCAGCATAAAACATTGAAATGATCACTTAGTTAAGACATGGATTCTTTTACACTTATCCTGAAATAATACTCCTAATTAATCATTTAGATTTGAACACATATATGAAATTGAATGGAACTTAAGAAAAGGAAACAATGACATAAAGAAATCACTTTACTCATTAGTTTATCGCAAGAATCTTGAGTTATGAAGTCCAGTTAGCTGTTGTCCAGTCTGCTGCTAGGCAATCAACACATGAGCCTCCAAAGCAGTAGAAAAAATATCTATAATAATCTCAGCAACTTTTATTCCACCCTTAATACTTAAAAAAGAGATGTATTTATAGAAAAATTATTACAAAATATCTAAGAGACATGTAGGAATATCTCTAGGAAAAAATAAGATTATTACATAGAAAGAGGGACTGCTGCAAAACAAACTGGCAAGCTGTCCTCTTATCAATCAAAAATAGGACTAATTATCTTAACTTATTGCTTTTTTGTAGTTGCTTGCTGATACTTGGAAAAAATATCTTGTTAGAAGATATCTTGGAAGATACTCTTTCCAATTCACATTCTTTAACCATGTGCTTTATCTATGATACTCTTTACGTTGTTTTCTTCCTACCTTACTGCTGTAAAATAAGGAATCACCTGCAGTAAAAAAGTATTTTGACTGATACTCTTTGACTCTGATCATTACCCTAATACACTTTAACTACAAATCTTACCCTTTAGGCAACATTAATGTTCTGCTTTTCATGTAATTTTCTGCTCTTGTTTACAAACCTTTATATCAAATCAATGAATTCTTACCATTGTTCTACACCGGGAATTTTCATATTCTTCAATTTCTTGTAGCTCTCATCTGCCTCTGTGTACTTAGAAAATTTGGGCTTGATAATGAAGATGTGTTTAATCTCATTTTGTAGAAAAAACAAGTTCTCAAAATATTCCAAAATAACTTTGCCAGTAGGGGAGCCTTGTGGCAGAGGCTTATTTACCTGTTATTTGGCATATGCTCTTATCTTCTTGTCATACTATGTCTGAACCATTAGTTTTTCATTGAAGCAATGAAATCTGGAAGGCCTATTTGTGTTAATATAGTGTATTTGGCCATGAAATTTGTTATTGACAAGTTCATGTCTTTGCATCTTTCCTCCAAATTGTTCATTATATTCCTTTTGTTCAGGACTTTCTTGATTTGTAGTATGCTCTCAGTTCTATCCTGAATTTTCAGCTCTTCAAACTCTTCTCTATTTTTGCTGTTCAAAAATGTAATTAGTTTCAAAGTTGAGAAGGTTTTTCAGCCAGTTCTTCTTTTGTATTATGAATTTCCATTTGTGTTGCCTTGAGTAAATCCTTCTGTTCATAAATGATTTGGATTGAAGGCCACTGTAGATGTATGCCTTGAATTATGTTGTTCCAAAGATAGTTCTTGATATATGATATCTGTTCACTGAGATTGACCTGTTGTTGTAGAATCTTTACCTGCTCTTGAATTTTGTTTGCTCTCTGCTCATGTCCCTTGGATGTAATCAATGCATCTCTATTTGATGTTTCAAGATTTCGGATGGTGCCTTTCAAGTTGATTATCTCTTTATTCTTTAGGGACAGGTCTTCCATAGCCTTTACTATGTCAACTGTTTCACTTGTTTTATTTACTTGTGATGTAGATGATGTCAACTGTTTCACTTGTTTTATTTACTTGACACTGTAGTTGCTAATACTCCTTTTGGTGCTAAATGTTCTGCCAATGTAGAAGGAACAACAGTACTGACAGTTGGAATGACTATGGGAATGGAGACTTCATGTGTTTTTTTCAATGTTTCATTTTCCTTCATTAGAATATCTGTCTGATTCTCAATTTCTTTGATCTGAGCTGTCATTTTTAAAATTAGCTGCATTAATTCATCTTTCTCTATTTTCTCCTGAAGACTTTCTTTAGCCTGTGGGTGCTCACTCTGTGGAAGTTTAAGTTGCTTTCTCAAGGCAACAATATCTTCATTCTTTTGCCTTATGAGAGTTTTAGCAACTTCAATATTGGAGGGATCCACTCCAATTTCTATCACCAAGTCTTCTAAGGAATTGATCCTTAAATCCTTAGCATGTAGAGATGCTTTATCTAATTTTATTTTAGTTTGTAAATTAGATACTGTCTTTTGAAGCATGGTAGCATTCATGGTTTTGTTAACTACCTTTGAATACATCATTTCTGAAGCACTTCTATGAAACTCGATCTGGTCAAGTTCATGTATGGTATCTGCATTTACTTCAAACTCTGTTTTCCTGTAATCTGTAGCTGACTTTGGGTCTATAATCATTGGTTGGAGAAAAGACATAATCATTTTATTTGTTGAATAATCAAAAGTTGTCACAAGTCTATCTTTGTCTCCTAGTTTTTCTTTAAGGAGTTTAGAATATACCTCATTCTTAATTTCCTCATTCTTTTCTCTAATTTTCTTGAAATTTTTCTGGATGTCAGAATCAGTTTCTTCTGCTGCTCTAGAAGAGGATGGAGCTTCTGTATTCATCTGTGTTTCAACCATTTCTTCTCCTTTTCCCTGTGATAGTACCTTCTGTTTGGTCAATTTAGTGTGTCCTAAATTGCTGCATTTAATTGTCAATCCGGGAATCGTAAGCTGATGAAGTGCGGTGCACTATATGTGCAAGATAACCTCTTTCTTATCTTTTTGTCGTTTATGGTATTTCTAAGGTGAAATGGAAATTCTAAAGTGAGAAACAAGCTTGGTTATAATTTTTCAAGGAAGTGATATCCCCTATAATGATTTACCAATCTCGAAACTTCAAAAGCAAATTGAAATTACAATGACAAAAGAAAGTAAACTGCTGAAATGGAAAGTGCTGTTAATCTAATGAATCAAAACAAGAAACTAGTGAATATGAAAACTAAACTATTCTTGCTGCCAACTGAACACAAAAGAAACTACGCTTATGGAAATTAAAAATTGCAATGAAATAAATCTAAATCAGATTACATCAATTCATTTACGTATACATCATTAGACCGGCTACAACACGGAAGTAATCCTGCATGACTTGTGTATTGATATAATTATTTAATTTGCGGAAAGTAAACTAATACTAAACCATACATGATTCAATCCCCTGCATACATCGATCCGGTGCTGTGCTTTTAGGAGAAACAATTGAAGATGTCATACATGATTCAATATATTTAAGTTTACCGGAAAAAACTAATACTAAACTACACTTCATCATAGGCCTCACCCTCGGTCATTTGTGGCTTTCGGGCAGAAAACGCTTTGAAAACAGCCATATCGGTACACGAGAATAGGAAACTATTAAACTACACATTTTCATTGCGAAGCCTTATACGCATCGGTCAAATTTCCTTGGCTTTCGGAGAGTAGTGAAGACACTATGAGTAGCTTAATATGTCTAATTTTAACTACGGAAGTGGATAAGCAAAGTGAAATGCTGAAACAATGCGAAGTTAAACAAAGACTGTGAAAGAAAACTAGCAGCAGAATAATGTCAGTTTCATATCATTAGAAAAAATACTATGAAAATGCCCCGGGCTGTCTACCTAAAACCTGCACAAGAAAACTGATCAGTGTTTTAACAATCATAAAAACATAAAAGACAGGAATGCAATGGAAATTACAGAAATGTATGAACAGAAATGAAACAACTATGAAATATGAACATGTAATAGGTTATGATACAATGACTGCTTAAAGAAATGAAATGAAAAATATAAACATTAATACAGAACATAAAGACGAGTAGAGCCCTCTACACGACTGCGGTATGATCTTCAAACACGAATTAAGTTATGAAACAGAGTTCTTCACATTAAAAAGAAAGTCATTACAGGCTGGTGGTATTACGGCTCAAGGCAGCGTAATCACCACATAACAGAGTACGCACATCAACTTAACAACTAACAACTATCAACTCACATTCACTAACTCTACGTGCGTATGCAAACGCTCTTTATAAAGCAATAAAATGTAACTGTTTCCTGAAGTTTATGATAGCAGCCAACACGTAGACCACGAAGGCCACGGATTTAGGAGTATGGCCATTTTTGGGAAACGGATCTATGGAAGGTGGGCGCTTAAATTCAACTCCAGAACTTTGCACAGATGTCAATTAACTTCCACAAGCTTGGGAAACGGCCGTATGGATGTTTCTATGCCACGAAACAGAGTCCAGCCGACATAGAACTCCACAGTTGACTTCCACGTGGATGGCTTTGACCGTGGCTTTCCTTGACGAATTTCATTGAACCAATAAGACACGAACCATGTCCTTGTCATTCCTAGCCTGCCCATGTGGCTCGTTTCCTTCGTTGACACCTGTAACATTTATTTCCACAAAATAGCTGCGGAAAGTTGCAGCGGCTGCGGAAAGTGACAAGTTTCCGCAGCTGTATGAACAAAATCTAAATCAAATAGAAAACACACAAACATAATTAAAAACCATGTTAGATACCCTTTTGCACATGATATTGACAATTTTGAAGGTTTAGGTGAGTGAAAAAGATATGGAAAAGTGTATGGACAAGAGGCAAATTCGGGACTCAACATACCCCCACTGTGAAGGTGTTGCATGTCCTCATGCAACCAAAATTTTGACACTCTTTGTTCAATTCATGTGCCTTGAAACTTCAGCCAGCACATCTAACCCCCTTCTCTTCTTCTTTGGTACTGCCATCATTCTGGGTTTCTTCATGAGGCACCTGAATTTGATATTCACAAGTGCTCTGCTCAATTTTTGGCATTTCCTTTTTAGCTTCTTATTTTTCTTTTGCCAAATACCCAAATATAACATAGTATTGTCATGGATAATCTTGTCCAGTTTGCCTTGCTCTTTGAGTGTTTCATTTTCATTTTTGATATGCCGATTCAAAAGCTCAAGCTCAAAAATCTCTTGTTTTAATGACTGAACCAAGTCATCCTGCAATGTATGAGGCTGAGTAGAAGAGGTGCTTGGACCTGTGGCTGCCTTCTCCAAGGGTTCTATATAATCATAGACCTCCTGCTGTTTGGGGTCTACTTCCGGTGTCTTCTTCATTGGACTGTCCTCAAAATGCTGCAAGGGAGAATTATGTTCAAAATTTGGCTGAGGAGAACTTTCATCAATATTTTGCTGAGAATAAGATGGAGTACACTCGTTGCCTGATTGGGAGTGAAAGGAGTCAGGTTCACTAACTGACTGAAATGGACTATGGTCAGTTGGAGACTGTTCAGATGTCTCTTCATCCAAATCAATGAAATGAGGACCTTTAATTTGTGTTTTTCTCAGTTTTCCCTTAAGCCTGCTACTTCTCCTCACATGCTGTGGTACACTACCCTTTTGTTCTTGTTTTCCTGTTTTTGCCTTCTTAGATAGAGATGATTGTTTTTGAAGAAAAATTAATCTCTCAGACAGAATTTGGTGATCTTCTTTTTCAGAAGAAGAGGTTTTATGGACAGCCTCAACAATTTCTTTCCCTTTTGATATTATTGGCTTCTTAATTTTGTTTTCCTTCTTCTTCCTTTTTACCAATCTCTCTTCCCTATCATTTTTCTTCATAGTAATAGTAGAAGTATCTTGGATTTCATCTACTGTTCTTTTCCTTCTACTTCTTTTTGCTGTGCTAGCTGCGGGAACTTTCTGTGTAGGAGCAACTTGGGTTTCAACATCCATTTTCTTTCTTCTACTCCTTCTAATTGGATTACCTTCAGGAATTTCCTGAGGTTCTTCAAAGAAGTTTCTTACTAAAAATTGTTCCCAAGTATCTTCTCTTTCTTTTAGTTCCTTTTCAATCAAAATTTTTATAAGCCCATGATGATATAAATGAGGCTCTACATCTCCTAGGTGTTTTTGCACAGTCACAGCCACTTTCTTCAAGCTATTGAATAGGAAATAAGGAAGATTGAGAGTTTGGTTTTCAAGGAAATTCATCAATATCCTAGTATGATACATGTACATAGAGCCAAAGCGGCCTTCACATGTGATAAATTTCTGAACAATGAGTAATAAAGTAGCCCATTCATCTTTTATTGCATGCACTGGAATTCCTCTTTTGAAAACAGTGATATCCATACCTTGATTTCGGAGGATTGTTCTCCATGCCTCATCACTGATACTTTTGTTTTTGAACCACCGTACTCCTTCCTGAAGAAGCTCTGTTGCTGCTGCTATTGATGCTTCATTAACCAAAAATTTGAGGTCTCCCACTTCTGCTTCCGAGCCATCAAATGATCTTGCAAACGCTTTTGTAATTTCTCTGTGGTAACCCCGGAATTTCTGAATAAAACGCAGCCATTTAGCTTTTCTCAACATCTCTTTTGCTTGTGGAAATCCCTCTATGAACTTCGGTCCTTCCAGCTCTGCCCTTAATAATTTTCCCATTTTACTTCTCTGTGCTTCACAGCTTGCCTCTGTGAGGGTTTTAAGCGGAAGTGGAACGATGGAATATACGGAGTCGAGCACAATGCTGTGGGGATGTTATCACAAAACGGAAATGAGCACCATACACAAAATGGAATAAGACTGTGGGTGAATATACGGGAATGAGTGTGAGTAAAAGGAACGGAATGGAGTGAAACAGGGAATGAGAATGAGTAGAGTGAGGTTTTGTAACACGACAGAGAAACGACAAAGAAGTTAACAAAGTGTAATGCATTCGGCCGCATTTTGAATTTTTGGGTGGCTGTGTCATAAATATGAACACGTTTCAATCAATGATTATGGAGTTATGCGGCTTGTAAGAGTCCTTTGTCAACTCAAATACGTATCATTATCTTGGGTGGGCTATTTGAACATGAGTAAGAGTCGGAATTTCAATAATGAAGCCGTTTGTGAATAAATGCAAGAGGATAACATAGAGATCGTGGAGGGTTACGGACTGTCAATATAATCATTGCGCGTTATGGGTAGAGCTCATAGTTTAAAATTACATAAAAATGTGTCTTTTATACTATTTTAAATAAGCTTTATTCATACCTTTGGAATCCTTGCTTTTGCCCTTGGTCTTCAACTGATTGATCTTCATTAGTGTCTTGAATGTCCCATTGATCCTCTCCTGCATTTTATTTCATGATTTTATGAAAACAACAACTAGCTGTACATTCTTTTTGAAAACAGAGTAGTAGCAGCTGCGGAATCTGCTTCTGGCTGCGGAAACTGGAGTCAGCTGCGGAAACAGATGTCAGCTGCGGAAACTGACACAGCTATTACTTGGCTGAAATAGAAATGAACAAATGACAAATGACAAGGTGGAAATGGTCATAAAAAGATTTTTATTGATGGAATGGATGAGATGAAGTGGAATGAAGTGAAATGAAATGAAATGAAATGAAATGAAGTGAAATGAAATGGAGTGGGTGGTGAGATAAAATGAAATAAAAGACATAATTTTTTTTTGGAAAATATAGAGTGTCAGGTGTCCCTGATTTTCACCCCATATTTTCTGTATAAGACTGCCAATCGATGATTGGTTTTCAGGCTTATACCATTTTTTTTTTCTTCTTCTTTTTTTTTTCTTCTTTTTTTCTCTTTTTTTTTTTCTCTTTTTTTTTTTAAACTTGAAAAAAAAAAACTAGCTTGGTAGAGAAGGATTCATGTGCCATTTCGGTCTGGGGCTATGTGAAACAACTTGACAAAATCCTCTTTGAAGAGGTGGCTTAAGTAAACTTTCAATCTATGGCCCGTCACTTAAAAGAGGGAGTTTGAAAACTCATCAATGGTCTTGATTCTTACGGCTCATTATTAAAGCCTTGTCAATCTCCTGGCCCAAGCAGTGGTGCAAATTTCCCTTGAAAGTCCTTTGAACTTTGAGTCAAATAACAATGTTTAATCTCTGTTAACGAAACACTACGGTATTTGTCCACCCTTGGTTCTTTGATGTGGATAGATGAGTTTCCAAATTCTTCCTTGTGATCTCATCTGGCTCATTCAACTACTCCATTCTATGCTTTTGGGCTTCTGATAAGTCCATCCCCAACTGAACTGCTATCTTGAAGGTCTTGACTTGGAACTCAATGGGGAGCAAGACTTCTTTCCCATAAACAAGTTTATAGGGAGAATGTCCTGTTGTATTTCTCCATGTAGTTCTGTAGGCCCACAAGGCTTCAGGAAGCCTTTCTGCCCAATCTCTTCTATGTAGATGAACAGTTTTGGTGATGATACTTTCAAGAACTTTGTTTGTGGACTCCACATCGGCCATTGCTTGTGGATGCAATGAGAGTAGATTTTATGCTTAAATTTTGTATTCTTCCATCAACTTCTCCACCAAGTTTGATGTGAATTGGCTCCCTTGATCTATTACAATTTCTCTTGGAACACCAAAGCGAGTAAAAATATCCTCATAAAGAAAATGAACAACTGAATTTTCAGTAGCAGATACTAATGCTTTAGCTTCTACCCATTTATTAACATAATCAGTGCAAACCAATATATACTTCTTTTGCTTAGATGGTGGATTAATAGGTCCAATGAAATCTAAAGCCCATTTTTCAAAGGGTTCAATGAGTGCCTGTGTTTGCAATGGCATTTCATTTGAAAGGGTAGGTTTCCCTACTCTTTGGCAACTGTCACACTTTTTGACATATTGTTTTGCATATTTGAAGAGGGAAGGCCAATAATATCCTAAAGAGAGGATTTTATAGGCCGTCCTTTTTTCTGCAAAGTGTCCGCCGCATGGTTCATCATGACATGCCTTAAGAATATCAGGCATTTCATCTTCCCCGACACATCTTCTGATCACAAGATCTGGCCCTGTTTTAAACAATTCGTTAGAAATCCATGAATATTTTGAACTCTCCTGAATAATTTTTCGTTTTTCACTTGGAAATAAATGTGAAGGTAGTTTCCCTGTAACCAAATAGTTAGCAATATCTGCATAGCAAGGGGTCTTAATAGTTACTGCAAACAAGTATTCATCAGGAAACTTATCTTCTACAGGAGAATCTTCTTTAGTATTCTGAATCCTAGACAAGAAATCAGCTACTGTATTCTGTTTTCCTGGTCTATCCAACACAGTAATATTGAATTCTTGCAAAAGTAAAAGCCATCTTGTCACTCTGCCATTATTAACAGGTTTGTTCATTAAATATCTAATTGCAGAATGGTCAGTATGAATAAAAGTTTCATAGCCTGTTATGTAATGTCTAAACTTATTAATTGCATGAACAACAGCTAAGAAATCTTTTTCAGTCACAGTATAATTCAACTCTGTGGGAGTCAAATTTTTACTGGTGTAATAAATAGCATAAGGAATTAAATCTTTTTGACCCAACACAGCTCCAAGAGTTGTATCTGAAGCATCTGTAGAAATATGGAAAGGAAGTTTCCAATTTGGTCCTCTCAAGATAGGTGCTTCAGATATTCTTGTTTTCAAAGTTTCAAAAGCGGATTGACAATCGGGATCCCATTTAAATTCACAGTCTTTTGTAAGCAACTTGAAGAGTGGAGATGCTATTTTAGTGAAGTTCTCTATAAATCTTCTATAGTAACCAGTAAATCCTAGAAAACTTCTAACATCTTTTTGACAATTTGGAATAGGCAACTTGGAGATGGCTTCAACTTTTGATCTATCAACTTTAATTCCATCTCCTGAAATATGATGTCCTAAAACAATCCCTTCAGTAAACATCATAAAGCATTTTTCATGGCTTAATGAAAGGTTTGTTTCTTTACATCTTGTGAGAACTTTTTCCAAATTTTCTAATGCCTCTTCAAATGAATTACCATAAACTGTAAAATCATCCATATAAACCTCTACACAATCATGGATTAGATCAGAAAAAATTCCTAGTACTGCTCTTTGGAATGTTGCTGGTGCATTACATAACCCAAAAGGAAGCACTCGGTAGGCAAAATTTCCCCATGGAAAAGTAAATGTGGTCTTATCTTGGTCTTCAGGTGCTACCTGAATTTGATTATAGCCACTAAAACCATCCAAAAATGAAAAGTACTTTTTACCTGCTAATGTATCTAATACCTGATCAATAAAAGGCAAAGAAAAGTGATCCTTCAAAGTTGCTTTGTTCAATTCCCTGTAATCAATGCATACTCTCCATTTACCATTCTTTTTAGGTACTATAACCAAAGGAGAAACCCATCGGCTATCTGAAATTGGATAAATGAAGGTTACATTGAGAAGTTTTTGGAGCTCTTCTTTCACTATCTCCCTAAGATTTGGATTCATCCTTCTTTGAGGTTGTCTGATTGGTCTACTGTTTTCCTCAATATATATATGATGGATGCAAGTCTTAGGATCAATACCCTTCATGTCAGTATACTCCCATGCAAATGCAGTAGAATGTTTTTGCAAGATTCTGGTTAGTTCTTCTTGTTGTGACTTCTCCAGATGTTTATTGATATTTAATGTCTTTTCTGGAAAAATCTCAAAAACAGAATTACCAAATTCTTCCATAGAGTAAAGAGACATTTGCCTTGATGATAAATATTCTATGTCAGATTCCAACTGAAATTGTGTGGGGTCATATTCTGAAGTTACTTCAAAATTTTCTAATGTGTTCAGAATTTGACTATCCTCACTAATCTCAGAAATGGTAAAGACAGGTTGTATAGTGTTCTCATCATTGACCCATTCATTGTCTCCTATTTCTGTAATTGCTCTTGCGGGAGGATAGAAATTGAATTTCTTTGTCGAATTACCATTAGAAATGTACATGTCTCCAGATCTACAACTAATAAAAGCATCAGCTGTGGCCAGCCAAGGTCTTCCTAAGATAATTGGATGTCCTCCTAGATTACTTTTGGGAGTCAAAATCATAAAGTCTACTGGATGTTCCCAAGAATCTAAGGAGACTGAAATATCTTCTAATACACCATCTGGTTTAATAACCGATCGATCTGCAAGTTGCAATAAAGTAGGTGTAAAAAGAAGGTTAGGAAGTTTTAACTGTTCCATAGTCTGTCTACTCATAATGTTGATAGTAGCCCCTAAGTCAATCAATGTATTTGGAATTTCTATCCCATTTATATGTGTCTTGACAATTGGACTTCCTGGATCTACATACTTCTGCATGGTAATTTTTCCCATCATAATGTCTGCAATCTTTCCTACCAGGTGGATTCTTCTTGTGTCCTTTAGCTTCCTTCCTGGTCTTTTGAAACTCAGCTCCTTTATGGTTTTTGCTAGAATAGGAATTTCTCGAATGGCTTGTAGCAATGGAATCTTGATACAAACATTCTTCAATTCATCTAGAAAGTCATAGTTAGGCAACAAGATTTGTTTTTCCACCCCCTTATCAGTTTGTAGTCTTTCCGGAAAAGGAGGTGTAGATGAAGATACAGGTTGCTCAACTATAGGAGTTGTGGATGTTAGCTTTTCTTTTTCTTTTTGAATTTTTGAATTTTAAAGAGATTCTTCCTCAGAACCCTTATTGACTTGAAGAGAGTCCTCCTCAGAGGTATCTTGCTCTTGAATATCTATAGAAGGTTTTTCTAAAACTCTACCAGATCTGAGTTGTACATCGTTGAGAGGAACAATCATATAGGTAGGAAATTGTTGTCCTTCTACCATATAAGTAGTTTGAGGATTCTTGTTGTTAGGATTTGGCAATGGCTGAGCTGGAAGTTGATTTGTCTTCTGTTGGTATGGGAGCATGAGTTGAGGATTTGTATTTTGTTGAGAAGGTTGATGTTGTGGAAATGGAAATGAAAGTTGTTGTGGATTTTGGCTTGGAAATTGTGGAGCTTGTTGGTTTTGAAAAGATGGAGGATATTGATAATATTGAGCAAATCTCCCATAAGGATTTTGCATTCCTTGTACCCATGGCTGATATGAGTTTTGATGTTGGGGCCAAGGTTGTTGCCAAGGAGTCCAATTTGGTGGGGTTTGAAGATTCATAGGGTTATTAAACCCTTGAGATTATTGTCCCTGCCAAGGTCTCCTTGCGACAAAACAGAGAGACTCTATTGAATTTGGATCTTCTTGAAAAATAGCTTTGAGTCCAGGGATTGAAGGACAATCCTTGATTTCATGATTTTCTGAGCAAATCATACATGTTTCTACAACTTTTGCATCCAATGGACATTCCCTTAAAGCATGTTTCTTTCTACATTTCGGACAAAAGATGGCTAAAGCATCTGTTTCTGCTTTCTGCTTGTTTTGGATTTTAAGGGTGTCTGGTTGTTCACTAAGACCCCCTAAGATATCAGTTTTAAACTCATCAAGCATATTACCAATCTCTGCCCTACTTACTGATCCAGTTGCAGATTTGTTAGCCCTAATAAGAGAAGAATCCCTAGGCCCTTTTCCAGTTTTAGATCTTCCCCTTGAGAATTGGATACATAGTTATGTTATATCATGAAATGGGAGTTGAGAAATGTCTCCTTTACCCATCATGTTTAAAATGTCTATCCATTCATCTCTAATGGCTTTTAATAGGAGGGCTTTCAAGGTTTCATTATCTAAGTTGTTCATCTTTGCTCTTTTCAAGTTGTATTGAAATCTTTCAATTAAGTCTTCCAAATTTTCATCTTCTTTTTGCATCATTTTGAATACCTCATCCTTGTGATTGGTGGGCATACAATAATCGAAGTATCTATCCAAAAATGTTTGTTTCATATCATTCCAAGTCCTGATAGATTGAGTGGCTAATCCCATGAACCATTTCAAAGCAGATCCCTTCAAGGTTGAAGGAAATAGTTTGAGTTTTTGAGAATCTTCCATATAGTCATAAGTTCGGCACACTACTTCAAAATCAAACAGAAATGTTTCAGGATCTTCACTTCGTAATCCATAAAATTTAGGGAGAACAGATGGTGAAATATTTTTCATTGTTGCATGAGTTTCCTCATCAACTATAGGGAATCCAAGAAAATCGTCCCTATTTCTACCATTATTTCCTTCACCATTGTTATCTTCATTATCTCCTCCTCCTCTACCTCCGCCTCTATTTATTACTTCTTCTGCCATGATAGTTTCTTTAGAGTCCTTATAGTCCTCTAGTTCTTCTATCAAGGAAGGATGAGAGAAAGTTTCTTTGTTTTCTAAGTAGACTTTAGTAGGTGGTGTAGGAGAATCCTCTAATTCAGCTGTTCTTTGGCTTCCAAAAATCTTAAGGCTAGGGGTAGATGATGGTGAATCTGGTCTATGCCTTGAAGAAGATGGAGTTGTGAAAATCGAACTCTTGGCTTTGGCTATAAACCTTCCCCTAGAATCTCTTGCTCTATGCATGTCATTTTTTTATTTTATTTTTTAAAAAGTTGGGCTAATAATTCTCTTTCTGATCTTCCAGGTCACACTAGGTGCAAGAAGAGAGCATACTTAAGAAATTACTAAACCAATAACTCTCTTTTATGATCCTCCAGATCACACTAGGTGCAAGAGGAGAGCATACTTCAAGAAGTTATCAAGTTTTCCCTTCTTTTGTGATTTTATGTGTTTTTTTTTTAAGAAATTGGCTACCTAGTTACACTTCCCCGGCAACGGCGCCAAAATGTTTGGTCAATTTAGTGTGTCCTAAATTGCTGCATTTAATTGTCAATCCGGGAATCGTAAGCTGATGAAGTGCGGTGCACTATATGTGCAAGATAACCTCTTTCTTAACTTTTTGTCGTTTTATGGTCTTTCTAAGGTGAAATGAAATTCTAAAGTGAAAAACAAGCTTGGTTATAATTGTTCAAGGAAGTGATATCCTTTATAATGATTTGCCAATCTCGAAACTTTAAAAGCAAATTGAAATTACAATGACAAAAGAAAGTAAACTGCTGAAATGAAAAAGTGTTGTTAATCTAATGAATCAAAACAGTAAACTAGTGAACATGAAAACCAAACTATTCTTTCTGCCAACTAAACACAAAAGAAACTATGCTTAAGGAAATTCAAAATTGCAACAAAATAAATCTAAATCAGATTACATCAATTCATTTTCTGACCCTTCATCATTAGACCAGCTATGACTTTCGGAAGTAATCATAAACAACATTATAATGAAAGTATTTAATTTGCGAGAGAAAATAGAAACTAATACTAAACCATACACATGATTCAATCCTCGTATCGGTCATTTGTGGCTTTGAGCAATTGAAGATGTCACTGTGATTCAAGGGATTTAAGTTTGCGGAAAAGAAACTAATACTAAACTACACACTTCATCATGCAGCCCCTCACCATCAGTCCAGCTGTGGCTTTCGGAGGAAACTGAAGACGCTATGAGCAGCTTAATATATCTAATTTTGCAGAAAGAAAACTAATACTAAACTACACATCTCATCATGCAGCCCCTCACCATCAGTCCAGCTGTGGCTTTCGGAGGTAGCTGAAGACACTATGAGTAGCTTAATATGTCTAATTTTATCTATTGAATCAGATAAACAAAACTGAAATGCACAAAACAAAACTGAAGTTAAACAAAGACTGTGAAAGAAAACTAGCAGCAGAATAATATCAGTTTCATATCATTAGCGAAAATACTATGAAAATGCCCCGGGGTGTCTACCTAAAACATGCACAAGAAAACTGATCAGTATTTTAACAATCATAAAAACATAAAAGACAGGAATGCAATGGAAATTACAGAAATGTATGAACAGAAATAAAACAACTATGAAATATGAACATGTAATGAGTTATGATACAATGACTGCTTAAAGAAATGAAATGAAAAATATATACATTAATACACAGAACCTCGGCTGAGCAGGGGCCCTCTACGCAGCTCTGTTATGATCTTCAAACACGAATTAAGTTATGAAACAGAGTTCTTCACATTAAAAAGAAAGTCATTACAGGCTGGTGGTATTACGGCTCAAGGCAGCGTAATCACCACATAACAGAGTACGCACATCAACTTAACAACTAACAACTATCAACCCACATTCACTAACTCTACGTGCGTATGCAAACGCTCTTTATAAAGCAATAAAATGTAACTGTTTCCTGAAGTTTATGATAGCAGCCAGCACGTAGACCACTAAGGCCACGGATTTAGGAGTATGGCCATGTTGAGAAACGGATCTATGGAAGGTGGGCGCTTAAATTCAACTCCAGAACTTTGCACAGATGTCAATTAACTTCCACAAGCTTGGGAAACGGCCGTATGGATGTTTCTATGCCACGAAACAGAGTCCAGCCGACATAGAACTCCACAGTTGACTTCCACGTGGATGGCTTTGACCGCGGCTTTCCTTGACGAATTTCATTGAACCAATAGGACACGAACCATGTCCTTGTCATTCCTAGCCTGCCCATGTGGCTCGTTTCCTTCGTTGACACCTGTAACATTGATTTCTACAAAATAGCTGCGGAAAGTTGCAGCGGCTGCGGAAAGTGACAAGTTTCCGCAGCTGTATGAACAAAATCTAAATCAAATAGAAAACACACAAACATAATTTAAAACCATGTTAGATACCCTTTTGCACATGATATTGACAATTTTGGAGGTTTAGGTGAGTGAAAGAGATATGGAAAAGTGTATGGAAAAGAGACAAATTCGGGACTCAACACCTGCTCATTCTGAATTTATTTAAGTGTTTCATTGACAATTATTGTGGCCTTATCATCTGTTTGTTGATCATTGTTGTTTGATTGATCTTCATTTTCATCTATCTCTATGGCCTTTTCTTCTACTTCAGTAATCATTCTGGCCTTCTTGCTGCAAATTGTCTTAAATTTATTTTCTATAATGGTTTCTGCTAAATAGCCTTCTTTTCTGGGTCTTTTATTGGACACTTCTACTTGTTTGCCAACTGTAATCACCTGTGTATTATCCATTTGTTTTTCCTGCATGTTATCTGTTTGCATCTCCTGAATATCATCAATCAATGTGTTTGCAACCCTTTCAATCTGATTAGCATACTTTTCAATTTATGGCTTTGAATCATGGAGGAATGGGGTTAACTTACACTTGACCCTGAGGTTACTTATAACACCTTGAGGGTCATAATTCCAGTGAAAGATTTCTTGGAATTTAAATTCTGATAGTTCGTTGATTATCTCTCTCAAAGCATCTCTGCTATTAACTATGAAGGGGCCAATTTGAATTTTTAGCTTGAACTGTGCTTTCTTTTTGGAAGCTATGAAATTCACTGCATCTGCATTCAAGATCTATCTTAAGTACTCCAAAGCAAAAATACTGGTAGTTAGAAACTTGGGTAATCTGTAAGGAGTCAGGAGTGCACCATACACTTTGATTTATGTGTAATTTTCGTACAAATACCAGTCTCATACCTTACAATTTTTAGACAACTGTAAAATTCTTTTGATTTCTTCATTAATCCTTGGTGGCTCTGCTTTGTTCAAAAAACTCATGGCAGGTTTAATAAACAAATCATTGAAGTCCTTGTAGTTGTATTCACTGCTGTTTTTCCTGAGTAGAGAAGTCTAGAATATCACTGAAAGAGGTTTACCTTCCACATCCATCTTCTGTAATGCAATTGGGAAATTTTCTTCCTGAAAAAATACGAAGAGATGTAACAGATAGGATGAATAACTGAATACTCCTTCCTTAGGTAATTTAATCAACTGATAATGCATATTATCAACAATAAATTTGGCAAAGTTGAAGAATAGTTCTGGATGTTGTCCTGGAGACAAGGTAGAGAGGAAACCTAGAATGGAGGCATCGGTAAACTCATCATTAACATAGCCTAGAATGAATGAAAGCATGGAAATGATTTTTCTAGAGCCCTCAGGGAAATCAAAAGTGTCATAAGGTGGATTTACCTTAGGAAGGTTAACATGATTAGGCATGAAGTTTTGAAGGATCATAAACTTCCTAGGGAAATCCAAATCTAAATACATCTGAGTCAAATTTTCAATGGACAATGATACTGCTCGTGGATCATGGCTTAGTTGGAACATATCATTGATGGCTTCAACAGTTATGTAAAACATGACCTCATTATCTTTGTTTACCATACATCTCTGGTCAGGGATATAGTGTAACTGACATAACCTAATGAAATCTTGAGCTTGATGGGTGATGGGAACTACGTATTTAGGTAAGTTGGAGTCCCATATAGGTATATCATTTTCCACTTTCTTCTCAAATTTCTCATGACACCAGCTATGTACTTCAAGTAGATCGAAATCTAAGGTAGTATCAACAATTCTATAGTCTAAATCAATCAAAGGACTGTTCTCTTCAGAGGTAACAGGTGGCTGCAAAAGTCTAACTACTTCAGTGGAACCTGCAGTTAGGGCAGGAGTAGGTTTATCGATTTTGAAGGTTTAGGGTTTGGAAGCTTGCTGGATGCAGGCTTCTGAGGTTTGGGACCTCCAGTCCTAGGAGTGACCTGATTTTTTGTCATTTTGAATAAAAATGAGAAATATTAGACTGTTTGCTTAGTTTCTTTTAGGAAATAGAAGGCTAATTGAGCTGCTTTAGGAAGAATTTA
This sequence comes from Pinus albicaulis, assembly GCA_034641835.2. Classification (NCBI taxonomy): domain Eukaryota; kingdom Viridiplantae; phylum Streptophyta; class Pinopsida; order Pinales; family Pinaceae; genus Pinus; species Pinus albicaulis. The sequence continues at coordinate 234,825,478 of CM076573.1, forward strand.
GAATCTGGGCGAGGGTTTTAGGATGAAAATGCAGACTTACAATGTGCAGAAGTCTAGAAAGGGATTTTGATAGCTTTTTCTGTAATTCAAATGGATTTTAACTGCAGAAATAGCTTTTGGATGGTCAAGAAAAATTGAATTAGGTGGAGGTGGAAAATTCTGAGAAATTTTTTACAGGGCTCCCCCTATTTCTTCAAGGTTCAGGTATTTTCAGTCTAGGAAATTTACATTTCACAAAGTAACTGGTTTGAATTTTCTTAAATTTGTGAAATGACAGCTTGAAATTTAGGGAAATACCTTTTTAGTGGTATAATGGCGGTCGAGGAGGCTTTCAGATTGTACCAGTCTTCAAACTGGTCGCAGCTGTTTGGTAGAAAGCGTAGAGAGTCTTTGGTAGTGAATTTCAGAGGGGAAATTGGCTTTAGGACGACAAACTGGTTCGAAAATGGCTCTGCAATGGTGTCTGTGAGTGATTTCTCATATGGAAAAGGTGCAAAGGTATGCAAACAATGAAAAAATAAGGTTAAAACCTTAGGTTTTATCGATATGCGAAGTATTAATTATAGGTAAAGTTGAAATGGCAGGAGTGGTTTTCGCATTGAAGGCGAAACCATTAGTGGTTATCGCATTGCTCCTAGGTGGTAAATGGTTTTTCACTTTTGGAATGCGATCCAGTAGAAATGAGACACGTAGCAGATGGTGGTTTGACGAAACAACTTTTATTGCATTATTTTTCACAAACTTTTTCCGATCAATTTTGTTATGCGATATTGAATATGCGTTGTCGGATTTGATCTCACGATGCGAACAATTGATATTTCTTGGGAAGATGCGGGGTAAGGAGAGGTGGGACCTAGGTTAAATGTCAGCTGTTGATTCGATAGGTATGATCAACAGTTGATTTTTAATGCGATGAGGAGTGGTGGGGCAAGGGAATGTTTTATCGCATTAGACTTGGATCGTAGGATCAAGGCAAGCATTGGTGATCGGGCGGCTGGGGATGAATCGTGAAAATGTTGGGTTTAATTCAATGGATTAATAGGTTTACATATATATAAACTAGGTTTATATATAGGGTAAAAATGCATGGGGGTGGGTTAACAGAGATTTTAACCAAGGTTTGATACTTATATGAAACAAGAGGTTATGATATATCAAAAAAGGAAAAAAGTTTGAGGCTCTTAACCTTGGGTTAAGGGTAATTGAGAAAGGGAATAATGATGTAAGTATTATTTGTGCGCTATTTTAAATACATAGAATGTGAATAAAATGCGCATTTTTGTATTATTTAACTTTATTATATAGTTTTAGACTATGGAGGGGTCTAAAAACCATAGGGGAAAGGGGTATATTTTTATAGGTAGTTTTATGTCAAAGGGGTAATTTCGGGATGTTATTTCAAAAAGTGATTAATATCTTTGACACAAAAGCATATAATAAGGGGGTTTTTTGGGATATTAAATAAAAAAGAAGTTATATTAATAGGACTAGGATATTTGATAGGGAGTTAATAAAATAGGTTAAGTTTTAATGTGAAAAGGGACAATGAATACTCAAAATCTCATAAATAAAACTAAGGAAAGTGAAAATTGGAGTAAAGCTTCATTTTCATAATTCATTCACTTTTACTTAGTATATCATGTTTTTTGAGGGTTTTATACTTTGTAAAATGGGGGAAGTTATTTAAATGGGCCTTTATGTAATATTTAAGCAAGAAAAGAGTTCTTACTTATGAAGTAAAATGGTGATGAATGCATGGAGGGGTAAATGAAGAAAATTTCTGGGATTAATATAGAAACTTAAAATTTTCAACTAGTCAGTCATTGAGCCTTGGGTCCAGTCCCAACAAAAGTCAAGGAAATGCCTTGAGCCTCTTTTACTGATAGTTTATAATATCAAATTGCTATGGGAAGGGGAAATTATTTATCTATATCCTGGTGAAATATATTTACAATGATGTTTCCCACCTTCTTCTACCTACCCAGTCATTATCTTCTAACATTTTTTCCTTCTATTTTAATCAGGTGCATTTGAACTAGCAACCTTACAACCTTTTATTCTTTTTTGAAAGCAGTAAAATATCTAATTATACACTTATTGCATCCAAGAATCCAGATTAAACTGTTGGATTCTTTTATTCTCTACCTAACTACTGAATTGTCATGATTAAATTGTATGACAATTCTTTATTCACTATCTACAACATTTGAAATTGAAAGATGATAAGTCAAAATTAAATTGTTCAACTCATCATGGATTATGGCATTTATTGACACTCTGCCATAATCAATTGCAAAAAGTAAAAGTAGTGGCACTTAGACTTGCACACTTTCATGTTTTATTTATCTTTTTCTTTTGGGGTATATCATTTTTTCTAAGTCCTTTGATTTTTCTTTTAGGACTTTTACCCTCTTTTTGATTTTTGATATTTTTTATTTTTTTACAAAATATGGGAAAATAACTTGTAGAAAGCAAAGTTTGTACATATTTACAAGACTACCATCAGTCAAGTCAAAATTATGAATCCTATATTTATAGGTTAGTAACACCCCCGAGTCTATCGTATCTTCGGTGGTTGATAAAAAATCAATTGCCCCTCTCACTAGTGTTTCACCAGGAGTTTATAAAGATTCCACCTTACTTGGTTCATTCCTTGGTCCCCCCCCCCTCTTATCACTGACCCCAACTCGTCAAGTGTTTTCATGATGCAAGTGTCTCGGGCTAGCCACAAGTGGTCCAGGTCGACCAACCAACAACCAACGCCTCCACAACCTGCTATTGGTCACTCGACGCAACCTTTAAGACCTTCTCCTCAAGGAACTTATTCTTCTGTTAGTGTCTCTTCCAACACTTTTCAACCAGGAACGGTTCCCCCCAGCCTTAACCATTTGGGAGCCATTCCTCCAGGTCATTACCCTTCTGGTCAAATACCGTTTCTAGCTCCCCCATCTGGAGTATTTTCGGTGCCTGTTATGGCTAAGTTGAGCCTTCCCAATTTAACCTTGGGGGTCCCATTCTAGTACATTGATCCCCCAGCCAACACCCCGCTTGGTTAGCTCAAACCTTATACCGCTTTGACCCCGGTCCAACCGGTCGCTATGACCCATCCCTTTGCTTCTATGTGTTCTCCAATTGAAAATAAAGCTCCAACTTCCTAGAATCTAGAAAAACATTCTTCTCTAGCTCCCACTGGATGGACGCTCCAACGCCCGAGATTCTTCAGTAGTCACTGAACGGATGCCCCAACACCCAATGAGCTACAATTCACCCTAGCACTACCCTACCACCCTATAGAATAATAAAAGAAGAATGGACTCCTGTACCAGGTAAAATGGTCCACTTTACAATGATATAGAATGATGTAGAAGAAGAAGATATACTAGACCATAACCCCAACTTTGACACAACCACCTAATGATGATCCTAGACCTCCCAAAACTGCCTCTTCAACCCTTGGAAGATAGACACTAGTACAATTTGTACAATAATGTATTTACAATGACTAAGTACAATGATACCTTTACAATGATTGTATGCAGTGCTGCCCACTTGAAGACTTCATATGATGAACTTCTTGCTGCTGTTATGAACCTTGGTTGCTTCTCTTGTCATGCTACCCTCTGCTGCACCTTGTTTTGATTTTATGCTGTAGAAAGTCTGGTCCTTTGCAATCCTTGACAACACATGATCTAGCTTTTCTCGCATTTCGATATTGAATTCCCCGTGCATCTCGTTATTTCGACACTCTGACTTATCTATCCGATTTTTGGTCTTGTGTAGTCCTCCTCTAATGCCATTAGTCCGTCCTAATTTGGGTTCTCTGGAGATTTATACCTAACTCTCACAATTCCTAATTAGTGATCGTTTCAAGAGCGCATTGTACAACGCTCCACGCAATAATGTTTCTTAATTTGCTCCAATGTTTTAATTTGTCTTTGAAATTGATAGAGCGAAAAGGACAGACTGTGCACTATCCGCCACTTTTTACGGAATTCCAATCCGATACTCAGAGAGAGAGTTATGACGAATTTACCAAGGTCACTTCTTTGAGATGAATTTCAAGAGCTTGCAAAAACCCTGACTTCCACAGATCATATCTCCAAAAATGTTGTGCACCTTGATCTGAAATTTTTACTGCAGCTTCCTCGAGATTTCTTCTTCACCTCATAAAAATTTCAGCTTTTGAACCTTCATAGAAAAAAAAGTTAGAGCAAAAATGCCACGATGACACTTGTTTCACATGGCGAAATCCCTTGCATAAGGAGGATAAGAGGATCACAATTTATATAAATGCTTAGGTTGAGAGGGGCTTCAACAAGTGAACATGGGAGGGATTTTAGAAGCTTAAAAAATATTAATTATTACTTTCAATGATCATGCCCAAACCCTGTTCAACGGGGGTAATAAACATGGCTAAACCGTGAAGAATTACATGGCGTGCCATATATCAACGGAAACATCTCGATAAGTAGAAACCATCAATATAATTATTGACCCAGAATATATTAATTTGTAGGTCAAAATTCCCATGCAATATTGGGTTAGCCCCTGGTGCTGCTTGGGTTGACATCAATGACAACTGCTGATCAACAATCTCCCCCTTTGGAATTGATGGAAACACAAGTATCTTCGTTTCTTCGTGACATGACATCTTCTTCTATACATTCTTCCTTAATTTGAAATCAATGGTAAAGGGTAATCTCCTCAACACAACTATCCTGGGTACCAGAAAAAATTTGCTCTACAGATTACTTCATTTCTATATTCTCAAAAGGAAAATCTGTGAGAACTTGGGAGAATCCCAAGCTTTTGACGAAGATATTCCAATGCCGGCGAATATTTAATATGTGATTCTTTTGGTGCTGCTTGGAATCTTGCTACTTGTCCAACTGCTTGCATAACATCTGGTTGGGAGGCTGTTACATATAGAAGACTACTAATCATAGATATGTACAACCTTTGATCCACATCCTTAGATGAGTCGTCTATGCTCAATTTGCAACCAAGTAAAGACATATCTAAATACTTTGCACCTTTGGTATCAAAATCTACTCTAGTCAATCATCATATTGCTACCAATTATCAGATCATCCTCTTTAGCTTACAGGACATGATTTAGTTGCTTCATCCAGAACATATATGTCGTTTGGAGCTCGACTTGCTGTAGCCACAATTTCACCATACCTGCCTTTCCTGATTTCACATTTTGTGGAGTTGAATAGTATTGTGTGTCCTTGATCACACATTTGTCCAACATTGAGCAGATTGTGATTCATGTTTTCAACCAATAGAAAATTCTTGGCCAGAGCATCTTTGCTTCCGAGAGTGACAATACCTGATCCTATAACATTTGAAGATCCATCATTTCCAAAGGACATGGTTCCATCCTTCTTCTCTTTCAGAGATACAAATTTATTTCTATCTCCAGTCATATGCGTTGAGAAACCGCTATCAACATACCACACATCTTTGTTCTTTTGAGCCTTAAGAGCGAGAGCACAATTATCATTCTTCTTCTTCTTCCATGTTCATTCATTCTATGGCTTCGAAGATTCTTCTAGAGGATTTTCAAGTCTACAGTCTTTGCCTATGTGTCCAAAGTTTCGACATTTGTAACATTTAATATTATTTCTTAAGTGTTAAAATCTATTGATATTTCGTTGAGCCCTGGGAGGTTCATATTTGACAGATCTCCTGGAATTGTATTCGTTCCTAGGGTACGTGCGACATTCTACAGCTTTATGACCAAATTTTCCACATGAATAAAGTAGCCATAAAAAATATGTTGGTACCTGGATGGAAATTTTCGTCGAGGAATTGTCTTCCAAGGTTGTTCTTGTGAATCTTGTACAATGAATTCTACATGCATGTCAGATCTCATAGGTTCATTGTATTTTGTTGTAGAAGGTGCTACTTCTTCTTCTTTGCAACCGATGCCAATTTTTTCGTTGTAAGATCGTTGATTGTTGATGAGTTCTTCCAATGCCCTTGAGCTGTTGGCATAGTTTTGGATAGTTTTTCCTTTCTTCACTTCCTCGCGCAACGAGACTACTTTGGCTTCTAATTATTCCCTTTCTTGGTTGCTTTCCTCCAACTTCTTTTGAAGTGACTCTTCAATGCATTTGTGTTCTTCAACTTCAATTTTGAGACCTTGAACTTGTTCTTCAAGAGTTTTGGAATGGATCTTCTCTGCCTTGAGATCTTTTATAAGCTTGATTGCTTCCTCATAAAATTATTCTATGGTCCATCCTTCTTCTTCATTGTTTGATACCTCTTGTTTATTGTGCTTGGCCATAAACAATACTCTCTCATTGGCTTCTTCTTCACTGTCATTGTCTTCATCAGATGATGAGCTATCTTCTTTAGAGAGAAAGTTCCTTTTGGATCCTTGCTTGTTGAATTTCTTAAAGCCTTTCTTTCCTTTTGAGTTGCCATCACTTCTGTTTGGACATTTTGCTGCAAAATGCCCAACCTCATTACAGCTGAAACGTATCAATGGAAGTTTACCTTTGAATTTTCCCTAACCAATTTTTAGTTTTCTTGTGAAGTAAGCATATTCTTCATTCGAAAGACCTTCTTCATCATCTCCCTTTTCTTCACACTTGCAGGTGCATGTCTTTTCAATTGAAGGTTTTTTATCCTTATTGGTTTTCTTAGATGCAACGAACGTAGTTTCTAGATGCGAAGTACCCTCTTCTTCATCAAGTCTCATTTCATATGCTATGAGAACTCCATGTAATTCCTCTTTGCTGAGTTTGTCCAGATTTGCACTGTATTCTAAGACTGATACCTTTGGGTTGAATCTCCCTAGTAATGTTCTAAGAATCTTTCATATAATAGTCTTCTCGTCAACTAACTCTCCCAATCCTTCTAGAGTGTTGGTTATTTCATCAACGTATTGGAAGTATGCATTAATGTTGCCATCTTCTTTCATTCTGAGTTGCTCAAATTTTGCTCTATAGATTTGAAGCTTTACTTCTTTGACATTTGAATCACCTGCATATATATTCTTAAGCTTGTCCCATACATTTTGGCAGTTTTACAACCCAACACCTTATGATAAGAAGATTCAATAAGTCCACTGATAATAATATTCTTTGCTTTTGCATCATTTACCAAATTATTTTTACCTTGTTCATCCGCGGTTGATGTAAATCCATTTTGAATAGTGTCCCATACATTATTGGTATCAGAGCTTGGTTCCTTCAATAGAAGTTTAACAGCTGGAAGGAGGTCATGGAGCATACCAAGAATGGTGTACCTCTATTCAATGAAAATAATTATGCACTTTGGAAAGGAATAATGGAGGTCTATCTCTTGGCTCAAGGTTACGAAGTATGGGACACTGTTCAAAATGGATTTACATCAAGTACAGATGAACAAGGTAAGAAGAATTTGGTAAATGATGCAAAAGCAAAGAATATTATTATCAATGGACTTATTGAATCTTCTTATCATAAGGTGTTGGGTTGTAAAACCGCCAAAAATGTATGGGACAAGCTGGAGAATATATATGCAGGTGACTCAAATGTCAAAGAAGCAAAGCTTCAAATCTATAGAGCAAAATTTGAGCAACTCAGAATGAAAGAAGATTGCAAAATTGCTGCATACTTTCAATACGTTGATGAAATAACCAATACTCTGGAAGGATTGGGAGAGCCAGTTGACGAGAAGACTATTATACGGAAGATTCTTAGAACGTTACCAGGGAGATTCAACCCAAAGGTATCGGTCTTAGACTATAGTGCAAATCTAGACAAAATCAGCAAAGAGGAATTACATGGAGTTCTCATAGCATATGAAATGAGACTTGATGAAGAAGAGGGTACTTCGCATCTAGAAACTGCGTTCGTTTCGTCTAAGAAAACCAATAAGGATAAACAACCTTAAATTGAAAATACATGCACCTGCAAGTGTGAAGAAAAGGGAGATGATGAAGAAGGTCTTTCAGATGAAGAATATGCTTACTTCATGAGAAAACTACAAATTGGTAAGGGACAATTCAAAGGTAAACTTCCATTGATATGTTTCAACTGTAATGAGGTTGGGCATTTTGCAGCAAAATGTCCAAACAAAAGTAATGGCAACTCAAAAAGAAAGAAAGGCTTTAAGAAATTCAACAAGCAAGGATCCAAAAGGAACTTTCTCTCTAAAGAATATAGCTCATCATCCAATGAAGACAATGATAGTGAAGAAGAAGCCGATGAGAGAGTATTGTTTATGGCCAAGCACAATAAACCCAAGCACAATAAGCAAGAGGCATCAAACAACGAAGAAGAAGTATGGACCATAGACGAATTTTATGAGGAAGCAATCAAGCTTATAAAATATCTCAAGGCGGAGAAGATTCATCCAAAACTCTTAAAGAACAAGTTCAAGGTCTCAAAATTGAAGTTGAAGAACAAAAATGCATTGAAGAGTCACTTCAAAAGAAGTTGGAAGAAAGCAACCAAGAAAGGGAAGAATTAGAAGCCGAAGTGGTCTCGATGCGTGAGGAAGTGAAGAAAGGAAAAACTATCTAAAACTATGCCAACAACTCAAGGGCATTGGAAGAACTTATCAAAAATCAACGATATTACAATGACAAAACTGGCATCGGTTACAAAGAAGAATAAGTAAGACCTTCTACAACAAAATACAATGAACCTATGAGATCTGACATGCATGTAGACTTCATTGGACAAGATTCGCAAGAACAACCTTGGAAGACAATTCCTCGACGAAAATTTCCATCCAGGTACCAACATATTTTTTATGGATACTATTATTCATGTGGAAAATTTGGTCATAAAGCTGTAGAATGTTGCATGTACCCTAGGAACGAATACAATTCCAGGAGATATGTCAAATATGAACCTCCCAGGGCTCAGAAAAACATCAATAGATTTGAACATTTAATAAATAATATTAAATGTTACAAATGTCAAAACTTTGGACACATAGCCAAAGACTGCAGACTTTAAAATCCTCCAGAAGAATCTTCGAAGCCACAGAATGAACGAACATGGAAGAAGAAGAAGAATGATAATTGTGCTCTCGCTCTCAAGGCTCAAAAGAACAAAGATGTGTGGTATGTTGATAGCGGTTGCTCAACGCATATGATTGGAGATAGAAATAAATTTGTATCTCTGAAAGAGAAGAAGGACGGAACCGTGTCCTTTGGAAATGATGGATCTTCAAATGTTATAGGATCGGGTACTGTCACTCTCAGAAGAAAAGATGCTCTAGCCAATAATGTTCTATCAGTTGAAAACATGAATCACAATCTGCTCAGTGTTGGACAAATGTGTGATCAAGGACACACAATACTATTCAACTCCACGAAATGTGAAATCAGGAAAGGCGTGTATGGTGAAATTGTGGCTACAGCAAGTCGAGCTCCAAACGACATATATGTTCTAGATGAAGAAACTAAAGCATGTCTAATAGCTAAAGAGGATGATACAATAATTGGTAGCAATGATGATCGACTAAGTAAGAATTTTGCTACAAAGGTGCAAAGTGATTTCGAGACGTCTTTACTTGGTTGCAAATTGAGCATAGACGACTCATGTAAGGTTGTGGATCAAAGGTTGTACAGATCTATGATTAGTAGTCTTATATATGTAATAGCCTCCCTACCAGATGTTATGCCAACAGTTGGACAAGTAGCAAGATTCCAAGTAGCACCAAAAGAATCACATATTAAATATTCGCCACCATTGGAATATCTTCGCCAGAAGCTTGGGATTCTCCCAAGTTCTCATTAGATTTTCCTTTTTCAGAATATAAAGGGGGAGTGGAAGTGTGTACAGGTCTGCAGGACGGTTGTGTGTCAGCGCGAGTGGAAGTGTGTACAGGTCCGCAGGATGGTTGTGTTTCAGGGGGAGTTACCCTTTGCCATTGATGTCAAAGGGGGAGAGAATGTTGTAGGAAGAGGTGTCATGATCGTAGGGGGAGTACTTGTGTTGCCATCAATGCCAAAGGGGGAGATTGTTAATCAGCGGTTGTCATTGATGTCAACCCAAGCAGCACCAGGGGCTAACCCAATATTGCATGGGAATTTTTACCTACCAAATTAATATATTCTGGGTCAATAATGCTTTTTATGGTTTCTACTTGTCGAGATGTTTCCGTTGATATATGGCACGTCATGTAATTCTTCACGGTTTGAGAGATATTCATGTTTGAAGTTTGTACCCACAGTTAGTGGGATAAAACCCCATGGGGTTGGGGCATGGGTCATTGAAAAGTCATAAATAATATTTTTTAAGCTCCTAAAATCCCTCCCACGTTCACTTGTTGAAGCCCCTCTCAACTTAAGCATTCATATATATTGTGATCTTCATTTCCTCCTTCGGAAAGGGATTTGGCCATCTGAAACAGGTCATCATGGAATTTTCTCTCTAAATTTTTTTCTACGAAGGATCAGAAGATGAAATTTTTATGAGGTGAAACCGAAATCCTGAGGAAGCTGCAGTAAAAATTTCAGATCAATTTGCGCAACATTTTTGGAGATATGATCTTTGGAAGTAAGGGTTTTTGCAAACTCCTAAAATTCATCTCAAAGAAGTGACCTTGGTAAAATCGTCATAACTCTCTCTCTGAGTATCGGATTGGAATTCTGTAAAAAGTGGCAGATAGTGAATAGTCTATGGTTTTTGCTCTATAAATTTTAGAGGCAAATGAAGAAACAATGACACGTGGCATGCCGTACAAATGCGCTCTTCTGAAATAGTCCATAATTAGGGCAGTGTGAGAAATTGGGTATAGCTCTCTCTTTAAGAATCCAAATTGGGTCAAACCTGTGGCATTGGAAATATGACTCAGAGGACTACTACAGAACTGAAAATCAAATATTGAAGATCTGGAATAACAAAGATACACCAGATTCAATATCGAGCTCCTGGAAGGAAAAAAAAAGGCTAGATCATGTGTTGTCAAGGGTTGCAAACGACCAGACTTTCTACGGCAGACAAGAAAAGCAAGGTGCAACAGAGGGTATCATGACAAGAGCGGCATCCAAGGTGCATAACAACAACAAGAAGTTCATCGTATTAAGTCTTCAAGTGGGCAGCACTGCATACAATCATTGTAAAGGTATCATTGTACTTAGTCATTGTAAATACATTATTGTACAAATTGTACTAGTGTCTATCTGCCAAGGGTTCAACAGGCAGTGTTGGGAGGTCTAGGATCCTCATTAGGTGGTTGTGTAAAAGTTGGGGTTATGGTATAGTATATCTTCTTCTTCTACATTATTCTATATCATTGAAAAGTGGACCATTTTCCCTGGTATGGGAGTCCATTCTTCTTTAATTCTTCTATAGGGTGGTAGGGTGGTGTTAGGGTGAGTTGTAGCTCATTGGGTGTTGGGGCATCCATTCAGTGACTACTGAAGAATCTTGGGCATTGGAGCGTCCATCCAGTGGGAGCTGGAGAAGAATGCTTTTCTAGATTCTAGGAAGTTGGAGCTTTATTTTCAATTGGAGTTGAATATTAAAGAATTATTAGAAAAGCATTAGGTGGTTTTTGTCCCGGAGTGGGTTTCCACCTTAAAAACTGTGTGCATTTGTGTTCCTCTTGTTTGCTGCTATAATTGTACAAACACTAATAATAATTGAAGATTTACTAATGCTCTAATTGAAAGAAATACAGATTTACCCTCCCTCTCAGTATTTCCAACACTATGCCTCATCCACCTCAACATGAATCTACTCCTGTTGCGAAATCATCCGGTGAGGGGGGCAAAGCCAAAAAGAAGGAACCTAAGGACAAGGCCCCCTAAAAAGCTCCTGCTTCTCCTAAGCCTCCAAAGAAGTCACCTCTGTGTGCTTTGCGTGATGTTGCTGGGCATGACACCCATAATTGTCCTGAGCTTCCTCATCTCAAACCTGTGGTCAACGAGATGTTTCCTAAATCCGATATCCCAGAGGTCCATGTTACCTTATCGGATTCAGCTAAGAAACTAAAATCGTTGCACATGAACCACCCTTGTGCTTTGTGTGATATTTATTGCCACTATTCCCATCATTTTCCCCATCTCGATGACTTTCGCGACACCCTTGAGGCTATTCGCCAAATAAAGGCTGCTCGTAGTGGATCTTGTACTCCTCTATTTGTGAGTTCCGCTTCAGGAGGACCGAAGGACATGTCTGCAACCATTGTGATACCACCCTTTGATGTCGAGATGACAGACCCTTCAACCACTATTCTCTATCTGTCATCATCCATGAGATCCATGGCATAAGACCCCTCCAGGGCATCCCCTTATGTTTCAATTGAACCCCCTTCAACGATCACGCCGGGCTCAACATCTGTAGATGTTTCATCTACTAGCTCTTCGTCTACCTTCCATAGCGATGCATATGTGAACCATATCTCTCATGATGATGTGTTAGGTAGCCACACCACATCATGTGGTATCCCTTCTGCCAATCCTCCCATCTTTCATTATGATGAAGACATTATGGAAGCGATGACCACCCCTAACTTTCCCTAGGATGATATCTACCACCGTGCGTACTTCCTTCCGCAACAATCCCAAGACCAGTATGCTGTGGAGTCTAAAGAATTCATCCCCAATGAGGTCAATTGGTTTAGAAATCCCATTCCTACAACAAATGCTTTCGAAGAAGGAAATATGGCCAATATCTCTCCTACCATAAAAATTAACATTTCCGATAAACCAGGGGTAGAATAAAACATTACCTTGGGGGCACATTGCACCCCAGAAGAAATTGAGGCTTACACTAAGCTATTCAAGGAATTCCATGAAGTTTTCGCCTGGTCCTATTCAGAGATGCCCAGACTTGATCCCTCCATTTTCGAACACCATATCGATACATGGCCCAATGCAAATCCTATCCATCAAAAGTTGAGACCCATTAATCATTCCAGACGAGAGGCTATCAAATCTGAAATCGATAAGCTCAAGTAGGCTGGTTTTGTGTATCCCATTGAATACACCACTTGGGTTTGTAACTCAGTGTACGTTCTCAAGAAACAAGGCAGCATCCACGTTTGCACTAACTTTCACGACCTGAACAAAGCTTGCCACAAGGACAACTCCCCCACACCGTTTATTGAACATATCATCGATGAGTGTGCGGGGAATGCGGTTATATCCTTTATGGATGATTTCTCCGGATACAACCAGATTTTTATCTGCCGTGCTGATCAGTTAAAAGCTGTATTCATTAGTCTATGGGGAAATTTTTCTTATAGGGTCATTCCGTTCGGCTTAAAGAATGCCGAAGCCACCTTCTAGCGAGACATGTCATATTGTTTCCATGATTTGGCTCATATTATCCTTGCCTACCTTGACTCACTGCTCATTCTAGGCATCGGGCACAACACATTCATGATCTGCGTACTATCTTTCTCCAATGTCACAAGTATAATATTCACCTCAACCCACTGAAGTGTGTGTTTTGCATTCCTACCGACTGTCTTTTAGGATTCATTGTGTCCAAATATGGTATTACACTTGATCCCCTTAATGTTCAAGCCATTCTTGAACTTCCCATTCCTCGTACCTTGTGCCAATTACAAATCCTTCAAGGCAAAGCCAACTTCCTTCATTGGTTCGTCCCTGGGTTTATAAGACTCCTTAGATCTAACGTTCCATTTGTTTGGGATGACTATGCTCAATAGTCTTTTGATGCCCTAAAACATGCTCTCACTTTCGATCCCTTAATTAGTCATCCCAACTTTGAGAGGGATTTCATCCTGTACATCTCAGCTTCCACCCATTCAATCACTGTGGTCCTAATCCAGGAAGCTGACACCAGTAATGAACATGTTATATATTATGTCAGTAAGAACATTGTGGGTCCCCTTGTGTCCTATTCGCATGAAGAGAATTTGGCGCTGGTTGTTATGTTCTCGGTCGAAAAACTTTGTCATTATATCCTAACATGTTCCATCAAGGTTGTGACCAATTCCAAAACTATGGATTTCCTATTAAGTCTAAGGATCATCAATGAGAAATATGCCCGTTGAATCATTATCCTTCAAGAGTTTGATCTCAAATTTGTCACACCTAGGAGTAAGAAAGGTTTATCCCTTGATGAACTCATTTCTAAATTTCCTACTAGTATGCGAGATCAGTTGATTAATGATGATTTACGCGATGAGCACTTGTTTTCCATTACTTTAGATGACCCTTGGTATGGCGACATCCTCATCTATCTGCGAACCCAAAATTTCACCCCACATCTTGATCGTGTTGCTCGACGACGTATACGACACCAAGCCCCCTGCTATCTTCTCATTGGTGACGATATCTATTTTCACGGTGTTGAGTATGTCCTCCGTCATTGTCTCACGCACGCTAAAGATGATAAAGTCCTTAATGCCTGCCATAACGGTGCTTGTGGTGGCTACCTCTCTGATTTGGCTACTATCTAGAAAGTCATGCGTGCTGGGTATTTTTGGTCTTCTCCCTTTGGTGATTACATTGAAGAAGTCAAACACTGTTCTAATTTCCAACTATTCGCCCCAAAGGCTCGAGCTCCACCCGCTCCCCTCCATCTTGTTATATAAGCCGGTCCCTTCTGAAAGTGGGCCATTGAATTTATGAAGTGTCGACCTCCATCTACTAGTAACAAAAAGTATATCTTATGGCGATTGACTATTTCATGAAATGGGCTGAGGCCATGCCAACGTTCAATAACACGACAACTATCGCAACTCTCTTTTTCTTTAACCATATTATCACTCGATTCAGGGTTCCAAAACAATTGGTCTTTGACCATGGCTAACATTTCGAAGATGAGAAATGGTGTGAAATATCCTCTCTGTTGGAATTTAAGCACCAATATTCATCATACTATTATTCCCAAGGTAATGGAAAAGTTGAAGCGGTCAATAAAATCCATAAAACTATGTTTCAACGGACTGTGAACAAGCATAAAACCAACTGGCACCTTATGCTCTTCCCTGCTTTGTGGGCTTATATAACTTCTGTTAAAACTGCCACCGGGTTTACTCCTTTCCACCTTGTTTTTGGCGAGGAGGTAGTCTTACCGATTGAGTGTTAAATCGCCTCCCTTGACCTAACTGTCAAACTTCTCCCTCACACCCAACCTTTATAAAAAATACTTATCATGCTTGAACGTGCTTCCGAAGACCGTCATGTTGCATTGCAAACCATCGAAGTAGCCAAGAAGCACACCAAAGCTCAATATGACCAAAAATTCCACCCTCGTACCTTTCACAAAGGCGATCTTGTTCTAGAGTATGACGAGGCTCATGATGTCCTTGGTCATGGGAAGTTTGACTCATTATTGCTAGAACCTTACATCATTAGTAAGGACTTGGGAAATGGGGCATACCTTCTAGAGGATTTCGAAGGCCAAATTTAATCTAGGTTTATATTTGTGGCCACCCACCTATTCCACTTGGGGCCCCACCATTGTTTCTTTCATTTTTTTAGTTTCCTAAATTATAGCACAATTTACTATTTTTAGCAGTTTTTTATTCCTAAACTTTCGGAGCCGTTTTGAGGCCCTAAATGACGTTTTTTTTTTTGTGAAAAATGGGAGCAACAATGGTCAATGAACTGATGTTTCTCACTCAAAATTTGTAGCCCTCGGATAGATCTTTCTAACGAGGTATTGAGTGCATCAAATAGAGATCGTATGCCAAAATTATGTCCTCGAGAAGTTGAAGTACCAATTTACCCAAACGTGGTCCATAATTTTGGCGCTTCATCTCCTAGGGTTAGGTTTTTGGATGTTTAAGTTTTTCCATTGTTTCTTAATAATAAATAGGCCCTCGAGCCTCATTTTACCACAATTCAGAGGCTTTTAGCCACCACATCTCTTATCAGAGACAAGATACCAATGCCCTAGCTAGTTTATTTCCATTCTGTCTGTAAACAAATTTCAGTTCTTTGGTATTAATGAAATGAAGTGTTATTTCTGATGAATCTTTGTATTTATGGTTATATGTGTATTCTTTTGTGTTCCTGCATAATTTCGGATCAGTGATATCAAAGGGGTCTGCTCTTTCTTCATCCTTCTTTGCATGTCCCCAACAAGGTTGGGGTATAAGGAGTTAGGGCTCGATCTGGTTGAACCTTTGCAAGATCAGCCTCGCAAACCCTAATGACCGCCCATGGGGGACGAAATATAAGGGAGCAGGAGATCATATCAAAATATTTCTCGAGGAGGCCTTTAAAAAACAAAGGAACGCGATGATGGATAAATTTACTCAGATTCTTCAACAAATTCCCACCGGCGGAACATCTGCATCTAGCAGCCACTCTGGAGGCACGACTCCCTTTAAGGTACAAGTTGACATTCCCATATTTGAGGGAAAAATAGATGCAAATATCGTAGATAGATGGTTGAATCTATTAGAAGGATAGTTCTCGGTACATGACTTTTCTGACCGGGAGAAGATTATTTTTTCACTCCTCAAATCTACCCCCCATGTCAAGGACTAGTGGGAAACCTACTGCGAGAAAAAGGACAAGACGAAACCCTCTCTGTTCTCGGCCATACCCACTTGGAATTATTTCTGAGACACCATCAAGGAAAAATACTATCCCGTGGGGATCTATGAGGACAAATACGTACAATGGACTATGTTGTGATAGCAAAGGGATCAAGATGTGCATGAGCTGATGAATCTATTCCATACCCTGCGCACAAAGTTGGGTATCAAATATTCAGAGAAACATTTGGTGCTAAAGTACCATAATTTTCTACACAGATACATTCATGAGGAAATGGAGTTCCTATACATCTCCTCACTTGGTACGACATACCGGTATGCTACCAGGATTGAGTAGAAATTCAAACAGAAGAAACGAGATTTTGGATCTGCGAATCAAAAGCAAGGGAAAGGTACCCCCAAACCGCATAACAAAGGACAAATCCAAGGCATGGCGACCCAAGACAACCTGCCAAAGTCGTAAGAAAATAACAACACTGCAAAGCCAAAGAAGGACATGGGAAAGTGGTGTGAGTTCCATAAGAGCTCCACTCACAACACAAGTGAGTGTCGAGCCAAGCAGTCGTTGGTGGTTGAGATCAGGGCTTCTGAATCAGATGCATGCTTCGACTCTAAATTAGAACCCGACAAGAGGAATGACAAAGGGAAGCAGATTATTGATGCGAAACCCAACGCCACTGTTGCCACTGCGAATATCCAAACGGAGGAACCGAAAGATCCAGAGGAGGAGGAGTGTCTCTACCACTCCCAGATGTGGGTAAAGGGTTCCCCACTATAGTTCATTGTCAATAGTGGGAGCCAAAAGAACCTAATTTCGGTAGAGGTTGTGAAGCGGTTGGGCTTGTCGACCACAACACACCCACATATGTACACCATTGGGTGGCTTCACCAAGGACGAGATCTCCACGTCAGCCAGCAGTGCCGCCTTCCCTACATCATCAAGCCCTTCACGGATGAGGTATTATGTGACATTGCTCCTCTTGATATTTCTGATGTATTATTTGGCCAACCATCCTAGTGAAAGTGATATGCTGTGTATGAGTCCCAGCCTTGCGCTGTTATTTTTACTTTGGGAAATAAGTTGTACAGGATACCAAAGGTACCACCGCTTGTCGCTATCTCTTTGGTTACTGCAAAACAATGCAGTAAGCTCATTTCCAAAACTGGGAAATTCGTTTTCTTGATTGTCCACCCCTAGGGAAAGAAGAATACTATGGCCACGACCTCCAGACAGGGCTCCTCCACACGAAAACTGTAGAATTATATACAATATGCATGTATATATCCAGATTATCCTGATCTAACAATATTTTATCTTCTTGCTAAATACATAATCCTTCCACTGTTAATCTTTTGCGGAAATTAAAATCAATTGCGAACACATGAAGAAATAAAAAAATCACACATAACACAGTTGTTTAACGGGAAAGCCTGAAGCTTAAAACCCCAACTATCATATATTATGTATCATGGAGATCATGTAACAATCTCATACAAAGCTTAGTACATCAAGCTTTCAGTACAATCAATCGTCACACACTAATCAGAAGAAATCTGCAAATCCATGCACTGATTTCTTGCCACCTGATAGCCTGCCTCCACTACACAATCCATACTAAAGAATAGCTCTGAATGAGTTCGAATTACCCTTGCATTGACTGCGCAATCTTCATTGGCAACTCAAATGTGTGTGTGGTGCAATCAATGCATCACTATAGTCACAATGGATAGTCCATCTTGCCCTTTCACCTATCTCTCCACCGCGTCTCCAATGGAACTGACATGCACTGTAGTTAACTTCTGTATTTGTTCAATTTATTAATGAGTTATTATTTGTGAATTAATTAAATAATTAATTCACTCCACTCTCACTAGTGTATCATTCAGTTAGACTAGATACAACTAGCTCAACTGAGTTTAACTCCATTAACTGAGTTAAATTGAATAACAACTCCATGAACTACTCTTCCAAGTCTGTCATAACTTTTCCACTTCAGTTCTAACTGATTCCTCCATGCATGAACCACCAGTAAACCCTAGGAATTTCGTAATTCCTTCAGCCCACTGATTTGACAAATTTGTACACTGAAATTAAGTGCTCCAAGAGAATAAGTTGTTGTTTATTGTCTGATTATTATTAAGAGATAATAATAATATACACTTCTATTTTTAAATCGATGATCTATAAATAGAATTTGCCCAATATTCTAAAAATATAATTTCATCTATTTTTCCAACTTGACCAACCATCCACAAATAGCACCCTACAACTTCTGAAATATGATCACCATGTCTAAAAATAGACATAGTCTAAAAATAGACTTGCACCTAAAAATAGCCTGTGGGCCCACTTAGTGAAGGTGACTCATTTTCACTAAGCTCATCATCTTGTTGAATCTCAACACTCCCTCTCAACAAGATAGAAATTATCCTTCACCCCGATCTTGCCTCTATGATATTCGAATTTGCTCCTGGTGAGCGCCTTCGTCAGAATGTCTGCATCTTGATCTTTTGTAGGAATGTACTGAAGCAACATGATCTTCCACTACACACAATATCTGATATGATGATACTGGATATCAATATGTTTAGATCTATCATGAAAGACATGATTAATCGAGAGTTTAATGCAAATTCACCTCATCCATCTATCTGTTTCCTGCTGTACCAAGAAACAACTGTAGATTAGATATTGAAAACCCCTCCTGGTGTGCTCTTTCTGTCTGTTGGGCTGCCTGCCCAATCTGCATCCATGAATCCATGCAAATTCACCTCATCCGTCTATCTGTACCATAAGCCATACTCAGATGTTCCCCTGAGATACCTCAGGAAATGCTTGCTTGCCTTCCAAAAGATCTTGGTAGGCTTAACCATCACTTGTGAAAGCTGGTTCACCGCATAGCATATGTTCGGAATTGTATTAACTAAATACATGAGCGAACCCACCAATTATCGATAAACAGTGGCATCCACTACCTTTGCCGATGTAGCATCCTCTTTCCTCTAATTTCCTGGAAGAGGAGTATCAATAGGCTTGCAACCTTGCATGTGAAACTTCTCAAGTATCTCCAGGGCATACTTGCCTTGAGACACAAATAGTTCACCTTCCCGTTTCCATATTTCCAATCCAAGGAAATAATGAAGGAGGCCCAAATCCTTCATCTCGAATTCCTTTGCAAGATCTGCCTTGCATGAGTGTATCAACTGCTCATCACCCATTAGTATTAAATCATAAACATAAATAAAAATGATTAAAAGCTTACCCTCCACCACAATTTGGTACAAGTTTGCATCCGCCTCACTCTTGGTGAAGCCAAGTCCAGTGAAATAGTTGTCGATTTGTGTGTACCAAGCATGAGGTGCTTGTTTCAGCCCATACAACGCTCTTTTGAGTCTACACACATGCAAATCGCTGCTGAAGATCTCAAATCCTTCAGGCTTCTCAATGTACACCTCTTCCTCAATGATCCCATTAAGGAACACAGTATTCACATCCATATGATGAATGTGCCAACCCATCTGTGCTGAGAGAGAAAGGATGGTCCTTATGGAAGAATACCATGCAACAGGTGCAAAGGTTTCTTCATAATAATTCCCCTCGATCTGTGAGAAGCCCCGTGCAACAAATATTTCCTTATACTTCTCAACGCTCCCTTCAGAAGCTTGCATTACCTTGTAGATCCATCGTGATCCTACAACTGATTTACCCACTAGCCTTGGAACAATCTCCCAACCACTGTTTCTGACAATGGAGTCATAATCCTCCACCATGGCATCTACCCATGTGGGCTCCTGCACTGCTTCTTCAAAAGAAGATGGCTGTGTCATGATACACTTTCTCATAAGAGCCATGTATCCAGTAAATTGGTCAAGTGAATGTCTCTGTCTGCGCTATGATGTAGGGACTCCTACATTCTATGCCGCATCAAGCTTCAGTCTCTTAGCTTATATGGTATGCTTTCTGCCTTGTCTGATGTTTGGTTCTTCATGAGTGGACTCCTCTACTCCATGAATCTCCTCTTGTGGCTGATCCACATTTGCAGGCTCATCTTAATGAACTGGCAGTTCCTCCACTACATGCAAGTCTAACTCCCTCTCAAGCATAGCATGTGCAGCACCCACGATCGTTATGTTCTTCCTCTCTGCGACCCCATTCTGCTGTGGGTTATGAGGTGCTATGAGTTATCTTCGAATTCCTTCTTTGCTACAAAAGTCTTTGAATTCGCCCGAGATGTATTCACCACCATTATTTCTCCGTAGAGCCTTCACTTGCTTCATCGACTCCTTCTCCACCAATGCTTTAAACTCACAGAACTTTGAGAATGTTTCGCTCTTCTTCTGCATGAGGAAGATACAACATCTACGAGAATAGTCATCAACAAAAATAACATAATGCCTCTGTTTTTCTATTGAAGCAACCGATAAAGGTCCACACACATCTGTGTGAATTCTCTCTAGGATCACTGAAGCACGGTTCTCCTTCTCATGAAAGGTGGTCTTCACAAACTTACCCATAGTACATCCCTTGCACTAATCTGACTGCGCAAGAGTACCCTTGGGAAGTCCAGTAGAAATCTGCTGCAAAATCTTCAAAGCGCCATGGTGAAGATGGCCCAATCTCCTGTGCCATAATTCGCCCTCATTCCGGCTCACCACTTCTTTTGCTTTTCCCACCATTGCAACTCAACCATCTACCTCCAGATTGTAGAGATTCTTAACTTGAATCCATATCCTCTTGGTTTGACCCATTGTTTTATGTCGCAGGAAAGCTTTTCCCTCGCTGAAAACAACGTCATAACCTCTGTCTTCCAACATTGCGACTGAGACCAAGTTCTTCTTCAGACCTGGAACATGCATAACATCTTTCAACAGAAATGGATTACCTGACTCCCTCTCAAAGGTAATGGTCCCAATTCCAGTCACACTGTATCGATCATCATCACCCATCTCTATATGCATTTGAAGGTCCTCCTCCAAGCCATTAAACAACTCCTTGTCTCCCGGCATATGGAAAGATGCACCACTATCAAGATACCACACCGATCCCATATAGCTTGAAACCAAGCATGTGATCAAAGATAAATCAAGTTCAAATTTCAAGGGTAAGGCCTCTCCAACTGCTGCTCCAGTAGCCTTCTTATTCTTCTTCTTCTGTGGGCAGTTAGTGGCGAAATGCCCATGTTCGTGATAGTGAAAGCACTTCACTTTGGACAAATCCTGCTTGTTGCCTTTAGCTTCGAATTTTGAAGGAAATTTCTTCCCTTTCCCTTTCCTTACTTTGGCAGCCAAAGTGAAATTCTCTTCATATTCATTCTTCGATGAAGAGCCATCCCTGGTACTTTGCCTTATCTCCTCCTACACAAGATCCGACCAAAGTCGCTCCCATCCCGACAGTTTCTCCCATCCATTGACAAAGTATTCGTAGCTATGCCAACTCTTTGGAAGCCCAAGGAGAGACAAGATCACCAAGTATTCATCATCAACAGTAATCCCCACACTTCCCAGTTCATCCCTACAGTGGACAAACTTCGTGAGATATTTTGGAATACTGTCGCCCTTCTCCATTTTGATTTTTCTGAGCTTATCTTTCAGCGCTAAATTCCTTTGGTCGCTGCTGCTTTGGAACAAATCTTTCAAAGCCTTCAACATTGCAAATGGAGTGGCTTTCCCATGAAGGCTGGACACAATATGGTCCTTCACACCTTCCAACAAAATTCTTTTTGTCTTTGCTATCTTCTTTTTCCATGCGTCAAGTAATGCAGCATCGCTAGATCCCAGCTTAGGAACATCGCTATCGATGAACTCCTTCATTCCATTATCCTCTAGCACCGCCTCCATCCTATCCTTCTAGGCTATGTAATTTGGGCTACCATCAAGGGCATACTCCAATCGCAACCCATTGAATGAAATTTCAATGTGTACTCAACTGTCGCACCAAGAATTTTATGAAGCAAATTCGAATTGTCCTCCAGCACAAACTCAACAATTCTTCACAATTGCAATCTTCAAGAATTAACACTGCTCCGATACCATGTAGAAATATATACAATATGCATTTATATATCCAGATTCTCCTGATCTAACAATATTTTATCTTCTTGCTAAATACAGAATCCTTCCACTGTTAATCTTTTGCGGAAATTAAAATCAATTGCAAACACATGAAGTAATAAAAACAATCGCACATAACACAGTTGTTTAACGGGAAAGCCTGAAGCTGAAAACCCCAACTATCATATATTATGTATCATGGAGATCATGTAACAATATCATACAAAGCTTAGTACATCAAGCTCTCAGTACAATCAATTGTCACACACTAATCAGAAGAAATCTGCAAATCCATGCACCGATTTCTTGCCACCTAATAGCCTGCCTCCACTGCGCAATCCTTGGTGAAGAATAGCTCTTAATGAATTCTAATTACCCTTACCTTGTCTGTGCAATCCTCATTGGCAACTCCAATGTGTGTGTGGTGCAATCAATGCATCACTATAGTCACAATGGATAGTCCATCTTTCCCTTTCACCTATCTCTCCACTGGGTCTCCACTGGAACTGACATGCACTATAGTTAACTGTTGTATTTTTTCAGTTGATTAATGAGTTATTATTTGTGAACTAATTAACTAATTAATTCACTCCACTCTCACTAGTGTATCATTTAGTTATACTAGATACAACTAGCTCAATTGAGTTTAACTCCATTAACTGAGATAAACTGAATAACAACTCCATGAACTACTCTTCCAACTTTGTCATAACTTTGCCACTTCAATTCTAACTGAGTCCTCCATGCATGAACCACCAGTAAACCCTAGGAATTACATAATTCCTTCAGCCCACTGATTTGATAAATCTATACACTGAAATTAAGTGCTCCAAGAGAATAAGTTGCTGAGAATAAGAGCACCTCCACCACATCTGACAGGTCCTCCAAACACTGTGGCAACACAAGTTGTGTGCCAATTTGGAGAAGTGCACTTTTGGTATGACCTAGGTTCAGTATCTGGGATACATTATTGATGAACGGGGGTTGCATGTGGATCCAACCAAGATCCAAGTCATTCAGGATTGGCCAACCCAAACCTCTCTAACAGAGCTTCATAGCTTTCTGGGTCTTGCTAATTTATACCGCATGTTCGTGTTGGTATTATCTTATATCACTTGGCCCTTAATCAAGTCACCAAGGGAGGAGCGGAAGAAAATTTATTTTGGTCGAAATATCAACATAAGGTGTTCGTAGAATTAAAACATCACCTCTGATCTGCCCCAGTGCTCACATTACCAGACTTGCAATAACCATTTGAGATCAAGACAGATGCCTCTAACTATGCTATTGGGGCAGTTCTTACTCAACAAGGGCATCCAGTGGCATATCACAGTGAGACATTATCAGACACAGTCTGCAAGTATCCCACTTATGAAAAATAAATTTATTCCATTGTGTAGGCTTGTCAACAATGGAAGCACTACATTTTGGGGAAGGAAATAGTCATCCAAAAAGACCACTGACCCTTGCAGTTCATACAGACACAAGGGAAGTTGCATAATGATCACCATCATAAGTGGTCCACATATCTGCAACATTTTCATTTGAATATCAAGTACAATAAGGGCAACACCAATAATGTTGCATACTGCCTCAGTCGACTACCGATTGTAGCGCTAACCACCAATATCAACTCTTGTGGGCACGAGAATTTTGATTTTCTACTTCTCTATAAGAGCGATCCAGAATTTGACCACATATACAAGACACTCTTGGAGGGTGTGCAACTTCCAAATTTTCACCTCTAAGATGCACTGCTATGTCACCTGGGACACCTTTATGTTCCTTCAAGCTAGCGTGCCAAGATGATTTTGGAAGCACACTACAGTTGAGTCGCAGGGAATTTTGGGGTCATGAAAATAGTGGCAATATTGTAGAAGTATTTCTATTGGCCAAATCTTCGACAGGATGTTTGCAAGTACATCAGATCCTGCATTGTTTGTGCCATTGCCAAACTGACCATCAAGAAGCAAGGCATATATACTCCGCTACCTACCCCTAGTTGACCTTGGGAATCCATCTCCATGGATTATATGTCAGGACTTCCTTCTACTAAGCATGGGAACGAATGTGTTTCCATGGTCATCGACAGATTCTCGAAGATGGCCATTATGGCGGCATGCAAGAAGAATATCACAGTAGAAGCCACTACTAAAACATTCTTTGAACGAGAGTGGGTGCACTTTGGGATCCCACAGTCTATCATCTCAAATTGGGACAACAGGTTCCTCAGCATATTTTGGTCCAGCCTCTGGTCGATGCTGGACACCAAGCTCACCAAGTCCACAACTTTCCATTCCCAAAATTATGGTGAGACAGAGGTCGTCAACAAGATGATTGTACACATTCTGTGCATGTACAATTCAAAGCATCCACGCACATGGGATGAGAGCCTATCCTATGTATAACACAATTATAACCGGGCTCTCCACAACTCAACTAGCCACAACCCCTTTCAGGCGGGCTTGGGATTCCATCCACTATGTCCCATTGACGTAGCCATGCCATTTGCCGCTACTCAGGCTGATTCAACTCATGTCCAGTCTGAAGCTGACAAAGCAAAAAACTTCATCGAGCGCATTCACCACATTCACCAATAGGTTCATGACATATTGGATAGAGGTAATCCTAAGTACAAGTAACAACATGATCAACATTGGGTGCCACACAACTTCTAGGTGGGCAACAAAGTGCGGATACATTTGCAGAAGGAGCACCTCACTGGACCTCACCGCAAGCTTTGCCCACTCTGATATGGGCCATACAGCATCACCAAGGCTGTAGGGACCAATTCCTTTGAGCTAAGTATTCCACCATTCCTTGGTCTGCACCTAGTAGTCAATGTGGACCGCCTTTGGCCCTACTTCCCACCTCTACTGGACACATCCAACATTGCAGAACAAATCACACCAATATAGTTAAACCTAAACTACATGGAATAAGACACCATAGGTTGTATCATGGACATGTAAATCAAGAACACTTTCCAACAAAATATCCAACTGTATCGGGTTGTCAAAGCTAGCAAACTCTTGCACCAAGGCAAGTGGTTCACTAGGGACCAAGTTCAGCAGAAGTTTGCTCATCTCTTGGAGGAAGTCAACGCAATGGGGACCATTGATTCCTAAGGGGGGAGGAATGATCCAGGTGGATATTGGTGGCCATCCACCTATTCCACTTGGGGCCCCACCATTTTTTCTTTCAGTTTTTTAGTTTCCTTAATTAGAGCAAAATTTACTATTTTTAGCAGTTTTTTGGGTCCTAAACTTTCGGAGTCGTTTTGAGGCCCTAAACGATGTTTTTTGGGAAAAATGGGAGCAACATGGGCCCATGAACCAATTTTTCTTACTCAAAAGTTGTAGTGCTCGGATAGATATTTCTAATGAGGTATTTATCACGTCAAATGGAGATCGTATGCCAAAGTTACGTCCCTGGGAAGTTGACGTACCAATTTACCCAAATAGGGCCCATATTTTTGGTGCTTTATCACCTAGGGTTAGGTTTTTGGATGTTTAGGGTCTTCCATTTTTTCTCAATAATAAATAGGCCCTTGAGCCTCATTGTAATATAGTTCAGAGGCCTGTAGCCACCACATCTCTTCTCAGAGATAAGCTACTAACACACTAGATAGTTTATTTCCATTCTGTCTATAAACAAATTTTAGTTCTTTGGTATTAATGAAATGAAGTGTTATTTCTGCTGCATCTTTGTATTTATGGTTATATATGTATTCTGTTGTGTTCCTGCATAAATCCAGATCAAAATCCTTCCTAACCCTCGCAATGCACTCTACCTTAATATAACATCTCCCATTGAGATGTGTGTTTTATTTCTGTCACACATTTATGTAGCTTGCTTTGTTCATCATCATCTCATTTATTGTCTTGTGGCGCCTTTCATATGGATCCATCATCCACACCGTATATTGGCTATGCCGACGGTGCAAGTTGATTCTTCCAGAATATAGCCTCAGAAGGTTGGGCTATTTTTACCCCCATGCATTCGTTAGTCCTCTCCAACATCATATGTAATTGATATGCCACCAATAACCTGGAAAAATATGATGCATTGATAGGTTTGTTAGTCAATTCCCTTGATCATCGCGTCCTTCACCTTCATGTTCATTTAGATTCCTTGCTGCTTGTCATGCAATTGAATGGCATGTATCGTGTGAATAACCATGCCCATTTTAGAAAATATTTACGAGTGAAGCTTTTAGTGCATGAATTTGAAACCATTACATTCAGTCATGTACCTAGAGCCCAAAATCACTATTTAGATAGCATTGCAAACAATATTCTATATTGGCACTTATCACATGCATTTAACACAAGACAATCATAAAACAAATGGTGAACCATATACTCGTCATATATAAAATGATGCATATCCATAATATGTATCAACAAAATCATAAATTTTTTGGAGTCCACTACTCTAATACATCTGACATGCCCATAGCATGTTATAGAATCAAAACTAGGGGCACCAAATGCCCCTAAATCACTATATGGAGGGTTTCGAGCTAATGGCTCAGCTCCAGCAGGTCGTAGATCCCACACAGCCTGCCCGACCATCGCCATGCACCGCATGACCCCTCGCCACGCAGAAGGTCACCCTATACATCCCTCGATGTACTGGTCCTCAAGATCGCGCCATCCACCCTCAGATACCCCAGTAAACATTAGTGCACACCTACGGTGGACATCCTCCTGCAGAGCCTCATAGTCAAGTCGTCTCCTCTCGCTCCACTAGAATCTACAGCCCCTGGCGCTGCGGGTCATCCCATATACCCTACCGGCTTCATCGGTGTTATATCTTCATACCAAAAGTAACGAATTAGTACCACATACATATTATAAAAACTTTAAAATGCACCATAATATATAGCAACTTTCACTTACCATCTGGTCCCCACGCTTGACCCGATGGAAGTGGCAAGTCAGGCTCCCCCTGAAAGTTCATACTATTGTATGGATAGTCATCTATATGTAGTGACATCTGATCCCAATGTGTGAAGAACTCAGGCTAGAACATTCGTCTGAATCCCCCATCTCCTCCTCTCCACAGTAGCTACCCCTAGTGATGCTTCCTGGGTTCTCGTGGCCCCCTATCCTAGATCTGCACACGAGGCCGAAGTGTGGGGATCTTCTTGAAGAAGAACGGACATAATACTGTACCAAAAGCATAATCATGGTTCAACTGTCACTTACATAGATAAAATTTTCATTTCAATGACGACAGCATCATCTAGGTCCACCCATAGTAGGTCCCACTCAGAACACTCTCAACCAACATCATCTACCCCCCAGTGATGTGATGGAGTGCCTGGTTGCCCAGGATCTTCTGTACTGATGCGGAAAAAACCCATGTATCTAGCCTCACTAGATCACTGATCAGTATGGTCGTGCGCCTAGCACAAACATCTGGTCTACAGTGGCATTCCATGAACTTTGATATGTTCTGCCCTCGCAATAATATTGGATGTATATTTCCCACCACCCTTAGTGGTGAGATTCTGGTAAATAAGTAGATTTCCTGTATGGTCAACTCGATCCTGTGTCCCTGTACCATAAAGGCCTCCTGGTCTGGATCCTAGTAGCTAACTATCCTGGACATCAAGGGATCCCCTGCTCTCATCAATGGGTTCTCAACCAACTTGAGAACCCCATACCTCGCAAGTATGCCTCAGAACACCTGATCCCCCGGATCTTGGAATGAAGTGCATCCAAATCCCTCTCTCACCATTTGATCTTCAGCTCTACCATACCTATAGAAACCCATCATTTTTGTCACTTCAGAAAAGATAAACTGCTTCCTAACTCATCAATTCCTCATCCCCAGCCAAAAACAGGACAAAACCTATTGTCGGACCAAATCGTAGTTTTCACGACCTGTACCTGCGAGCTCGCAATTTTCCCCTTTGGAAGCTACGATCCAGGTCATAGTACAAGCCCCAGAAAGTGTGATTTGGCCATGTGGAAGGGTAGAGTGTAGTTCCTGAGCCCCACACACCTAATCTAAAAAACTAAACCACTAAAAAAGTAAAGTAGGGTTAGGCCACCAACCTCCAACTGAAGAATCTCGATTCCAACGGTCGGTTTGTCTACTACGATCGCCACAAGATTTAGGGCCTTCTCCTCCTCTCCAAATTCACCACAACTCCATTAGAAAATGAATCAAATTGGAGGGAAATCACCTTATTAAAATAAAAACCCTAATTTTTCTTTCGCTAATTGTGACCAAACGGTAGCTCGGTTTGAAAAACTGTCAACACTGTTGGAAAGCTCTCACCGAGCTCTAAAATAGGTATTATTTTGTTTATGGTAATTTGACATTACACCTAGAAGCCATTTTCAAAATGGTTCACTTTTCTGCCTCTCAAAATCAAATTTCTTCACTTGCACTCCTTGATCTGAATATGGGAAAACTAGTTTTGCTGTGCTATCTCCCTCATCAGTTTAAAATGAGTGTGTTTAGGATCGTCTCAAATTAGCTAGTTATGTGAGGGTTTATGTGTTTTTTATGAGAAATTCATGAGTTAATTAGCTCTTAAAAACACAAGTAAAAAAATTAAAGTGCAGAGAAATAACACATACCAAACACATTGCACAATAGATGATAACGAAATTCACCTCTCCTGGACAACATCTCTTTGGACCTGCTTCAACTGGCCATACCTTCTTTGGATTAATGGTAAATTCTTTGATTAAATACACCTATAGTGCTCCAGTTGATTTGCAACCTGCTCCATTAGATTTAGAAGACCCAAAAATCTCAAAATAGACTATTCAAGCTTTGTAAATGGTTTTCATATGATCAAGGCATGGCTTCCCCTCCTGGTGGCCCTAAGCTTCTTTAATATTCAAAGCGGAAAAATGATATACATAAGTGCTCCAACGCCTCTGAAACTTGCACCATATTTCTCAAAGCATGCAAATAATTTAGGAATGACTCTTATTGAGCCAAAATTAGTCGAAATATGCCAAATTTATGGCTTCTTCAATTTTCACTAGGAAAACTCCACTAAAACTAGAGAAACTTCTAGTTACGCCCACTAAAATTCGAGCTCCACCGAAAAGGGAGACTCTGCCAAGTTAATTGTAGATTAAAGAACTATTAAGTGTGGGTTTAATTAGTGTTAAGTGGTGGTTTAGGCACATTAATTAGGGTGCTAAGCGTGGTTAACAAAAAACCGTTTTAAAATTCGAATTATGCGCTAACACAGTGATTAGGGTTATTAATCTGGGTTTAATAATTTAAACCTCCACCATTACGTTTGACCTTCACGCCTGGTCATGGGCCATGGTACCATGGTAAGGGCTGGCCCTTTTAAAACCACGCTGAAATAATTTGAAACTTCAAATACAAATGCGGTCGTTATATGTTAAGAAAAATTGTTGTGGATTGGTGGTAGCGCTTGTGGTTAGTGCAGGGGAGGTCGCGGGTTCGACCTCGAACTCCGCCCAACCATACATAAATTTTTTTCTACCCATTTAAATATGAATTCAACCTTACACTTAACTAATAATTCGGCCTTGGGGATGGGGGCACATGGCAGCCTCTGGGCTAGCCAGGTGTAAACACCCAATTGGTTCATCAAAAATCAATTAAATTGCAATAAGTCACATCCAACCATAACTCCACACTTGTCATCCTGTCATTGGGCCGAAGGAATACCCAAATTTTGACCTTTTACCCTGTTTGACATTCTTTTTTTAAATTCACCTGTTTGGCACGACAAACAATAGGCTCCAACTTCCTCATATGGAGTTGGTTTTCGATGAAACGAAGTGCGCCGGATTCCTGGCAACGAGCCCTATCCGGTAATTCTAGTTTCATGTGATTTTGAGCACTTTGAACTTTTGGAAAAATTTTCCTCCAATCCAGATCCGAATCACTCCCCACTGATAGGATTTTGGACCCACAAAAGGTGGTTAGCTGATAAGAGCTGAATACTCTTCTCTTTCCCAAGTTCTATCAACTTGATTCTACTTGGAAAAATCTCCATGAAAACCACTTGGGTTCACTGACATGCCTAGCCCTGCAAATGGCTTGGCACTTCAAACAATGTCCTCCTTTTATTGCTGACCCAATCCAACACTCTCTGGTTGCTTAATGATTGATTAAACACTTTGTTGTACCAAAGCGATCATGCGGTGCTTGGAAATCTTACTGATGGCCTTACCACTAAGAATCATGTTCCTCCTTTGCACAAACATGCATTTGATGCAAGATTCTCCTTGGAAACCAATTTTCCAAGTTAAGACCATCTGAGTGAACTACAACAATGAGTTTCAATATCAATAATCAAAAGAAAATAAATGACCATTCTTTTTACCTACATGGTTCCAAATTCCACATCTAGAACAATGCATTCGCCATCTCTTTTTCTTCTTGGCGTCAACACATCAAATGGTCTAAAATGGTCGATGTTTTTTATACAAAAGTTTTGGCATCTTGTCCCTCTTTTCCATCATCCTCCATTATTGACATGCTTCTCATGCCATGATTTGAGAATGAACGCTAATCATGAGCCTCTCGCTTAAGAGTGGACCTTCCAAAAATCCTGCGACATCTGGTCACAAACACAACCATCAATTTGAAAAAGACATCATGCAAGAAACATAAGTTGACGACATTTCTTTTTTCTACTTCAAAGCAACAAAGTTCACATCTTGTAAAAATCGCCATGTACTCTTACATCTTGGTGTACAAACACATTGACCAAACACAAGTCAACAAAACATGCATCTTCAAACAACTGACTCTCAAGTCAAACAAAAGCATGTGCAAATTTCCATCTTTGTTGCATCTAAGTGAGTCAACATAAATCTACTTTCAAACACCTTCCTGGCGAAAACCTGCAACATGCATCCAATTGGCAAATAAATGCATCAAATAGGAGAGATTTGCATCGATCATCAAAAGACATGCAAGGCCTTAATTGGATAAGAAATCTAACCATCTCTTTCCAAACCATTTCAATGGCACTTCTTTTAGTTGCACTTCATCATGTGTATCATCCTAACCCACAACATTTATGGAATCCTCTTTTCCATTCTTGTCAAGATCTCTTTCCACCTTCTTCAAATGTTGTGGATGACTTGTTGGATACAAAGTCCAACACTTGTCTACAAGATGACCCTACTTATGGCAATGAGTGCAAAACAATTGCACCTTCTTTTCAACATGGTTTCCATTATCCAATGGACCTTTGGATTTATGTCTCCTATGTTTAGAAATTTTCCTGTGCATGGCTATGTTATTCCAACACCTTCAAACATTATGGTTATTCAAACCACAAAAGGAACATGCAAACTTTCTCCAAATCCTATGTGAAGATTTACCATGTTTTGTAATATCCCAAAATAGGAAAAGCAATAAGATAAAACAAAAAAATGGAAATAGAAGTGAATAAAATTACACCAAAATGTGAGACAAATATGGAGCCATTTTATTATGCAAATCAACAGAAAATAAGTACAATAAATATGCACAAAACTCAAATAATCAAGGCAAGCAAGCCTCCAATGAATACATATGCCAAAACATTGTATGTTGCTGCAATGCAGAATGTCAAAGAGACAAGACATCATATTCCCAGTGGGTAAACTACTACTGGAAATGTGAAATAATATGGATTTTCTAATATATGGCTCAAAAAGTGTCAGGGATAGAGACCTATGCTCCTAAGAACATTTCCAAGACAACCCAGAAAGGGTTTCTGGAAATACACAAAATAAAAAATAGTGATCTACAGCCCTAGGACTGAAGAATCACTGCAACTGAATAGCTGGAAGGAGGTGGCTGAAACTGATATAGAAATTTATCGGACTCCTCCAATAGATCCTCCAAGTGAAAGGCTGATCCCTTCACTGAAGATCTAACCCTCCAAATGAAGCACTGAAACCACCACTACAACTGCTCCAAAGAATAACGCAGTCTATGAGGGAAACTGTGCTGTAAGAGGTGGTAATAGTTGTGCCTGATGCCAAATAATGAAATAATTCTCTAGGACCTTCCTTGCTAGCCTCCCAATGGAAAGGATACCTCTCCACTGAAAAAAAAAACACAGAAAATGGCCCTACCAATCCTCCACTGCCTCTGTCCTGCAACTCAACACAACCCTGGAAGAAAATGTGTCGTAGATTAAGACTAAACCTTGGCCTGATTCTAGAATGTGGATATTCAGCTCAGAAACCTATCCTAAGTGAGCACTCAAAGTCCCCTGAGGATGAGGGTGGGATTCCCGCTCGAGAACACCCTTGTGCTAAACAACACAACAAACTTCGCTAAACAACAGAGGTGTGCAAGAAGTCATAATAGACCAAAAACATAATAATAATAAGCATAGCTTATATGACTGCCTTCCCCTTCCTTATATTCATTGTGATCCTTCTCACCTTAGGTCCCACTCATTAAATCCACTACTCTCATGGAGACTTCCTCCCATTAACACTGCGTCGTCTCTCATTAACTATCCACTCCCTTCACACCATCGCTGTTGATTTGGTCAAAATTGACACCATCCACCCGCTTCATCCTCTATTCACACATGAGGGTGCTTTATCCAGCTATTAAGATGTTCCTTATTCACATTAGGAGTGATTTTATTCCTAATAAGGAGATTTATGGGTCTCCCTACCCTCTTATTCCTCTATCTAATTGGCAGAAACAAAATTTAATATTCCAACTAGATGAAAGCTAATTTGGAATATTACAGTCCTCCCCTCCCAAATGTTGCTTGTCCTTACGAAACTATAAAGGTGAGTGCTGCAAAAATTCTCCTCCTTCCCTTGTGACACCTCCATATGATAAGCTCTCCTCATGAACCAAGTGTCCCCAAATCAATCCATCCCTGAAATGCTCCTCCAAAGTGCTCATGAGATGCTCCTCCCAAGTGCTCAAGTTAACCAAATGGCTCACTTCATAAAGAAACAAAAGATATAATGTAGCAACCATATACTACCCAATGTTCCTCCTGAATCATGAGGCATAAGAAGTGTGGGGAATTTCATTCCCAGTGGGAAAATCCGGTCCATGTGCCATCCCTCCAATCATGCCAACAACAATGATAATAACATCATCAACACATGGGATCAAAATCAAGAACACACTAGCTGCCACATGAAATACCAAAGGAGGATAATAGTCCCTCGAGTGGAACCAGCATAGTATGGAACCTTAGGCATCAGCCTCACCATCTGCAACCCATGCCGAGATTCATAATGAAACATAAGGGTCTGAACAAAGCATTTAGACTACTGATCATGTAAGTACTGATCCTTCGAGAGAGGGAGGTCCTTGTAATTTACAGGAAGGGGAAGGAGAAACCAACAGTGCAGTACAGGTAAAAACTCCAGAGCCTAGGTCCCCTTAGAAAGTGGTCAAAACAGAGACACTCGGAATCCTAGATCGAGGAAGTGCTGTAAGGCTTCCTCTGCATCCACTCCCTAATTCCACTAAGATTATTCCTCCAGAACATGAAATCCCCGAAGGTTATTGGCATATCTTTGATCAAATTGAAAACAATCAGAACCAAAAATAGAGGTAGACATCGACATTGGAGTATCCCATTGTTGATCATGCTGCAAATGCCCCTATGAAAGGCATTCCCTTAAAAAACATCCCCACCTTCCATGGTTTGAACTTGGAAGATCCTGATGCATTTTTATTTGAATTCGATGTCTTATGTAGGGGATATGACTACACCACTAACCCTCAGAAACTGAAATTATTTCCCTCTACCTTGAAGGGGACAACATTACGTTGGTTCATGGGGCTTGGTAGAGGAACCATCAATAACTAGGACCAGATGAAGAACACTTTTCTTAATAAATATCAAGACTATTGTCAGACTCGAGAATTAAAATATGAAATCTTCAATATGTCTGCAAAAGACAATGAGACATTAAAAGAATACGTCAAAATATTTCAATATAACTTACAAAGGTCTCCATATACTACACTATCCAAAGACATCTTAAAAGCAATGACGATTAAGGGAATGAAAGAAGAATGGGTTGAAACACTTAACATAATGGGAAAAGGGGACATATACCAAGAAGAATATGATGATATTATTTCACTGTGTATAAGGTGTTCTCGGGGTAGTAGGCGAAGTAGGTCAATCGGGTGAGACTCAGCTACAAGGGATCCTAAGCAGTCCGGTAGCAACGTGACTAGAGCAGAATTTAGTAATATTTTAGAAGATTTAAAAATTGACATATTGGGAACCTTGACAACATAGCTAGATGTACTGCAAGCCAAGCAGAAGCAAGTTATAGCAGAACAAAACTTGGTCGTATTTTTCCCACTCTATTGGAAGAAGCACAACCAAAGGGAATGTCCATTAGACATGGTCCAGACATGTGCTATTTGCACTAAGGACCATGCCACAGACCATTTCCCTTCACTTCCGGGGCTGAAAGCAGTTTTTAAAGAAGATGTAGAAGAGATAGAACCAGTCTATCTAATGAAATAATGTCGACAATGGAAAGAACGACCAGGTATGCCACAAGACCTGACTTGGTTCTTTTCCTCTCCACATTTTAACCAGCAAAACCCTTTAACAACTTGGCAGAACCAATCACCTTTCTCTACTTGGCCATCTCAATCATTTCCTATGCCGTCTTGGCCAACATAACCCTCTTCAGGAAATAATTAGCCAAGTTTTCCTTGTTCTCCCCCTTATTGGAAAAATAATCCCTATCAATCCTAGTGGTCGGCCTCCCCTTCACAAACCACAAATTGGCCTCAAAACTGGCAGCAACCTCTGGGAATGACCAACCTACTGATGGGAATAGGATTTCAAAATCAACCTACATTACCAGCTCCATACCCAGTCTAGCACAACCCTCAGCGTATCATACATCCTCAATTACCGGCTCAACCCAATCCTAATCCTAACAAAATACCGGTTCAACTAATTCAGATTGTAGAAAACCCAAATCCCGAAACTGAACAGAAGCAATGAAATGAACTAAGTCTGAGATCAGGACGTGTTATTTCACCAGCAGAAGGTGTGACCCTGCCACAACTTGAATCTGGAACTCCGACAGAGCCTAGACAAACAACTATGATTGAAACAGAGGTAGAGCAGGGAAGGGAAACGATTGATCAATGGAAGCCTGAAAACCTTATGATTTCTCCCCCTTCATTTCCTGAAAGATTAACACTACCTAGACCAATAGTTTCTCTAGATTTTGATATCCTAGGGGAATTAAAGAACCTTTGCATTACAATTCCTCTTTTGCAGGCTATACAATACATTCCTATCTATGCCAAGACAATTAAAGAACTATGCGGAAAAGATAGGTGAGGTTCAAAGAAAAAACAATACCCACTGTTCACGTGGTAGGGGCACTATTTGACTTACTATTGGGTAAGGAAACACCCATGAAATATGAGGATTTAGGGAACCCCATAGTAACTGTGAAAATCTCTGGCCACTCCTTTCCAAACAGATTGGTTGACTTA
This sequence comes from Pinus albicaulis, assembly GCA_034641835.2. Taxonomy (NCBI): domain Eukaryota; kingdom Viridiplantae; phylum Streptophyta; class Pinopsida; order Pinales; family Pinaceae; genus Pinus; species Pinus albicaulis. Next base: position 234,861,454 of record CM076573.1, read on the forward strand.
GGGGCGTCCATTAACATCTTAACTAAATACACCTGCGAGAAGTTAGGCATAACAACATTAGAACCCACAGCTACTTTGTTGGAACTTGCTGATAGATCTATTATCAGACCAGAAGGAATATTACAAGACATCCTAGTTTCTGTGGACTCATGGGAGTATCCAGCTGACTTTTTAGTTATTAACCCAAAAAGTAGGATGGATGGACACCCCTTGATACTTGGTCGACCTTGGTTGGAAACAACCGATGCTTGCATAGGCTGTCGGACAGGTAGCATGACCATTTCTAGAGGATATTCCATAAAAAACATTATCATTTACCCACCTTCCAAACTAAGTCTACCCATGGTAAATATTCACAGACTTCCACATACATAATAGGAAAAAAATATTCGTTCACCGCTGACATTATTTGAAGCTCTTGAATTCAAAGATCAAACTGAAGATGATGTAATCAATAACTTCATGAATCATCCATATATGCCTAGAAACTTAAAATGCCAAATGTTAAAAATATTTCTTGACGATGAACCACAAGAAGACCCCTTGGCAAACATTGATAATCAACACATACCCACAACCACTGTGTGCAACATCATACCAACTGAAATTGAGCAAGGGAAAACTTTAAATATCAATGGAAATCTGGATAGTGACCAAAATCAAAGGCTCATAAAGGTTCTATAGAATTATCAGGGAGAATTTTCTTGGGACTACCCAGACATGAAGGGTACAGACCCTCAGCTATGCACACATCACATCTATACTAAAAAGGAGGCTCGGCCTATTCGACAACCTCAGAAAAGGCTAAACCCACATCTGAAAGTCATTGTAAAATATGAATTTCAAAAGCTACTGGATGTAAACTTCATTTATCCTATCTCAGATAGCAAATGGGTCTCTCCTCTAGTAGTCGTTCCTAAGAAGAATGGGAAATGGAGAATTTGTGTGGATTACAGAGAACTGAATAAAGAAACACAGAAGGACCACTTCCCCCTTCCTTTTATTGACCAAGTCCTTGATACATTAGCAGGGAAATGGTTCTTTTCCTTTCTTGATGGGTTTAGTGGTTACTATCAAATCCAGATAGCCCCCGAAGACTAGGATAAAACAACCTTTACCTGCCCATGGGGTACATTTTCCTATAGGTTATTACCATTTGGACTATGTAATGCCCCAAAAACCTTCCAAAGAGCCATACTCAACATTTTTTCCGATTTAATAAATGAAGGGCTTGAAATTTACATGGACGACTTTACCCCATATGGAGATGACTTTGATCAAGTGCTAAAAACACTATAAGAGGTATTGGAACGATGTATTGGTACTAGATTATGTTTAAGCAATGAAAAATTCCACATGATGATGGTCGAAGGAGTAATCCTAGGACACTACATCTCTGCAACTGGAATACAAGTAGACCCGACAAAAATAGAAGTAATCCTTTTATTAGCCACACCTTGTACACAGATAGAGGTACGCATTTTTCTTGGATACGCAGGGTACTATCGCAGGTTTATAAATAATTTTTCACAAACCGCTGCACCCTTGTATGCATTAACTAGACATGTTGAATTCCATTGGTCTGATAAATGTGATACTACTTTTACAGATTTAAAGAAACTGGTCTCGACAACACCGATCTTACGTGGTCCTAATTGGAAGCTTCCCTTTCACATTTATTTGAATGCATCTGACACATCGAGAGGGGCATTTCTTGGTCAAGAAGAAGACAAAAAGCCCTATGTTATTTACTATATTAACAAAAATATCACTCTTGCTGAATTAAACTACATAGTGACTGAAAAAGAGTTCTTGGCTATCATTATGCTATCAATAAATTTATACATTATATAACTGGCTATCAAGTACTCCTGTATATTGATCACTCTGCCATTAGATATCTAGCCAATAAACCAATTACAAATGGGAGAATAACTCGTTGGTTGTTTCTTTTGCAAGAATTTGATATAGCTATCAAAGACCGTATAGGGAAGGAGAACGTGGTGGAAAACTTCTTATCCAGAGTTTCCAAAATAGATGATACACTAGCAGTGGACGATTAGTTTCCAAATGAACATATGTCCGTTGTAGCAGTAAAAACACCATGCTACGCAGATGTAGAAAACTACTTGGCAGTAGGCAAGCTTCCCAAACATTTAACATCAAGGGAACAAAAGCTGATTGTTGTGCAGTGCTAGATTCTCTTGGATTGGTGGATACCTCTTTCATACAGGAGCTGATATGCATATACACGAATGCATCGGGGAAGACGAGATTTATGACATCCTACGGGCCTGTCATGATGAACCTTGTGGTGGCCATTTTTCAGATCGCATAACGGGGAACAAAGTATTGCAATTGGGTTATTATTGGCCTACAATTTTTAAAGATGCAAAAAAATATGTCCAAGCCTACGATAGTTGCCAAAAAATGGGCCGCCCAAGCCAAGCTGATGAAATACCATTACAACCACAATTGGTAGTAGAACCATTCTATCAATGGGCACTGGACTTCGTTGGGCCATTCAACCCACCATCAAACCAGAAAATCTACATACCGGTTGCCACAGATTACATAACAAAGTGGGTATAAATAGTGGCCTTATCAAGAGCTACGAAAGAATCTATGACTAATTTTATTTTTGAGCTATTTGTGCGATATGGCTTACCACGGGAAGTGATAACCGATGGAGCGACACAGTTTGTGGGTAATAAAATTACAGCCACCCTAAAGAATCACCATATCATTCATAGAGTCACGTCTCCCTACCACCCGTAGGCAAATGGGTAGGTTGAAAGTACCAACAAAGTCCTTGAGGCAATTCTCACTAAAACAATATCAACACATCGTCGGGACTAGGCTACTAGACTACCAGAGGCCTTGTAGGCTTACCGCAAAACATGGCAAAACATCACTGGATATTCCCCGTATCATCTAGTATTTGGAAGAGAGCCTATTTTTCCTATCGAATTCTTAATAAAGACTCTGAGGAAAACCCAGGAGGTAGGTTTGGACTTAACAAAGGCCTAGATTAGAAGACTATAGCAAATAAATGAATTAGATGAAATACGACTACTGGCTCTGCAGCGCATTGCAATCATGCAACAACAACAAGCTAAGTGGCATGACAACCTCATAAAAAAGAAGACATTCCAGAGAGGAGATTCGACCTTATCTATGAGTCCAGATTCCAAGATTTTCTGGGCAAGTTACAAACAAGGTGGCTTGGTCCATACGAAATTCAGGAAGTACAAAAAAATGGTACCCTCATCTTGACCACCATCGACGGGTCTAGTTCTACATTCTGAGTTAATGGGCATAGAGTCACAAACCTCTTAGAAGGGAGTCTTTCTGCCAGCATGTACGCAATGATCCCACTATCCAAATTTTAGCAGAAAGGGGTGATAACCCCACAACTTTAAGCACATGAGAGCTTGCTACTTCCTTTTGTAAATATTGTATATAATTTCCCTGCAATTTTTAGTTTTCTTATTGTACATTATTCATACTCACAGTCGTATCCTTCTCCTTCATCGTCCTTTTTGTTGTTGTTGCTTATTTTTGTTGTTCAAATCTTTGAACGGCTGCTGTTCAATCCAATTAAACAGTTGTTGTTCAGTCAAATTGAATAGTCGTGTCCTTTTGTGTTTTTATTTATATTGTTCAAATCTTTGAACGACTGTTGTTCAATCCAATTGAACAGTTGTTGTTCAATCGGATTGAACAGTCGTGTCTTTTGCATTTTTATTACTGTTGTTCAATCCAATTGAACAGCTGTTGTTCAATCGGATTGAAAAACCGTGTCCTTTTGATTTTTTATTTATGTTGTTCAAATCTTTGAACGACTTCTGTTCAATCCAATTGAAAAATCGTTGTTCAATAAGATTGAATAGTTGTGTCTTTTGTGTTTTTATTATTGTTGTTCAAATCTTTGAACGACTGCTATTCAATCCAATTGAACAGTTGTTTTCCAATCGGATTGAACAACCATGTGTCATTTTTACGCTGTTGTTCAATCAGATTGAATAGCCATGTGTCGTTTTTGTTGTTCAATCGGATTGAACAACTGATTTTTTCTTTTTCCTTTTTTTAAGCATGATCCTTCTTCCTTTTCGATGATCTCTTCTCACAAAACCCAATCCTCATCCCACACCCTAATTGTAAAAGACATTTCTGAGTAGGAATTGGCACCTGAAAAGGAGAAAAGCAGTAATATTACTAATATGATGATCCTTTGGAACTTTAATGGATATATCTACGCCGGAAGCTGACATGGTACATCTATGCAATGGAGGGCTAGACATCCCCCACTCAAACATGTTATCACACAATTCATAGTCTTATAATGGTATATCTTTCTACACTCTCAAGTAGTATTTCCATTTTGACATAAATATTTAGGAATAAGGAGTATTAATTGTATTGGCATTCTTTTTACTTCTCACATCATCCCTAACTCTTAAGGAGTTAATGAGCCTCCCTTCATGTATAAATAATAAATATTACGTTTGCATGCACAATTTAAAAAAAAAAAAAAAGAGAATAGGGGGTCTCATCACGAGCCAACCTACCATGATCATAAGGATTTAGCAGGTGACATGCCCACAATGGCCAACACACCAGAGTAATGACCTTCTCGACAACTCCAACTGCTTGAAGTATAGGAGGTCTCTTCACGAGCCGGCCTAGTCATTCTGTTATAATCCCAGTGAATGGCATTGTGACTATCTGGCCACCACACTAGCACAGTGGTCTCTTCATAAAACAAAGAAAAATGCCTACTTTTCAAAAATAAGTATTATGCCTATATGCAAAATTTTAAGAGAGAATAGGGGGTCTCATCACGAGCCAGCCTACCATGATCATAAGGGTTTAGCAGGTGACATACTCACAATGGCCAACACACCAAGGTAATGACCTTCTCGGCAGCTCCAACTACTTGAAGGACAGGAGGTCTCATCACGAGCTGACCTGATCACTCTGTTATAACTCGAGTGAGTGGAACCTTGACTATCTGGCAACCACACCAGCACGGTGATCTCTCCATAAAATTGGAAAAATATCTACTTTTACATAGAGGATTCTAGCTCCTTTTTCGGGTTAAAATAGCAACCCTGTCAAGGCTATGAACGCCTACTGGTAGTAGTGGCTCTTCTTGTGGTATGAGAGTATTTTTCTAATGATAGCCAATTACTGTTATATATACCTTATCTCCTATTTTCATCCATTTCCAAGATAAACGCACTACTCAAATAAGTGATAATACTATTTACCTGCATAAGTAACTATGAATGAAATATGCTTTCATGTTTGAATTACGAGATGACGGCACCAATCATTATCCATCATTGTCATGCTTCCGTCATACCATACCATTAAATGAGGACATCGTATCATAATAATTGTTGTATTGCTTTCTCCCCTTCTTCGGTCATTTCCACATGAGATACACTTATGGTAAATTCCAATTCTGACCTTTGCACCGCATGCATTCATAATTTTTCCAATCACTCCTCTTTTCTTGAGCTCCAGGGCCACAGACACCGTTCTCTTGTACACACTGTGATTACTGATTTCTGACATTTTACCTCATATGCATTCATGATTGATCCAATATCTCTTGTACTTAAGGATGTGGACGCCCTTATTTCGAGAGAGGGGCTGTAAATATCCATAAATATTAAGCATGTGAATTTCCTGCACAAATTCCTTTGGATACATTGATAAGACCAAAAGATGATTGAAATTACGATATGAAGTTACATACATTTACGACAGAAGATTGCAATTTATTTTTTCTCTTGCATGCAGTGTTTATTCTAACCAACAAGGCCGAAAGAAACACAGACATAGGGAGAAATTAGCTCATATAACACATCATCCATGGGAGGAAACTCTCTCTGAAATGAACCTACAACCTTCCCAATATTAGACACAACTCGCACCATTCTTCAACAATTTGGCTGGTTTCCATACTTACACAAATTGCAAGGGTTTGACATAGAAATAACAGTTGAATTCCTGCAGAACCTACAGGAGGGATATACCAGACTCATAGGAAGGATTATACTAGTCACAGAGGATATCATCACTGAAGTCTCCAAAATACCAGCATAGGGAGAAATATGGATCGAAAAACACCTTCTTCTACGAGAGTCAATCGCAACATACCAGGATCTAGGAGAATCATTGGAACGGAAGGGAAAGGGGATCAAACCTGTGTCCCTACAACAACCTTGGCAGGAATTGGCAACATTCATTTAGAGATTCATCACATGCGATGGACGCCAAGACGTGGTAAAACCCTGCCAACTCAAATTGTTAGTTGTTCTTAAACAAAAAATTTCAATTAATCTTCCTTCTTTCTGGAATTTTGTATTACACAACACTATTGTTTGAATGAGAAAGGCTAAAAACCCCCAAGAAGTCGTCAGCCACCATGGCTTAATCAAGTTGATTATCATTCATGAGCTAGGAAAACAACAGATATCTTGGGACAACTTTGTTAACCCTACCGTGCATGCCCCCGAGGAAAACCCTGTTAGAATAGAAATTGAGCTTCCTAGAATAAAAATACCTAGGAGAGAAAGAGGGAAAAGGACTCGTGCTTCGACTTCAGAACCAGGGAAGCGAAGACGGTCCGAAAGACTACAATTACAACAAGACACCTCAGAATTTCCGAATGAGGTAGGGCCATCCCATACACCACCTTCAAGCCCTCAAAACATACCCTTACAAGACTATGAAGAAGATATTGCTCGAGTCCTGGAGCAAATGAGGGCATCCCGTGAAATTAGAATCCCATTTGAATAAGATAAGGAGCAAGAGGAACCGTTAAATCAATCTGCCACCAACAACAGCTCTAGCCACACTAAAATATTACCCCACCAAGATGAATCACATGCTTTTAGGGCCTTATCTCCTTCCAATAATTATTGGGTGAATAGGTAAGATCAGGCGAAAGGGGTAGCCGAATCTGAAAACTATTCAGGAGACACCATCCCCTTAGAACAAAATGCAAGCATGGAGACAGTCCCCCTAATGCCTGAAGGGAACAATATCTCACCCAACCGGGACATTAATGCAGAAATAAACTCCAGAGTGTAGGAAGGAAATATCATCACTGATAACCTTGGAACTGGCACCATTGTTCCTGAAAACGAGGCTGCTGCTCCTCCATCCCCTGCCAAAATTGTGCTAGAAGAGAAATCAGTGGAAAAGAAGTTAAAAAAAATTACCAGGTCTTGGAGGAGGTTTAGAAAAATGATAAACCATCTGAAGAAACAGTTGAAGGAAGTAAGAAAGGCTTGGAGGCCTAAGAAAGAATTGGTCACCACAGAAACCCAAATAGAATTTGTCACCCAATTTATAGACACTGCTGAGGTTGAGGTACATACTGACCTAGTAGACACTGTTGAAGCTTCTGTGTAGAATAGGGTGGAACGTACAGAAGAAAAGGAAACCCAAGCGGAGGAGGCACATACCTACACTCCCCTAGTAGAAAAGGCTGCCAATCAAAAATTGCATAATGAATTAATTCAAACCCAGCATGAATTGGCACAATGCAGAAAGTAAGTGGTATCCACACAAGAACATCAGGCACTATTGAAGAAATTCAAAGATCTTTCTGCAACAGAGGATGAAATATTTTCTCAACTCAGAGAAGAAAAGTCGAAGGTAAAGAAAGCACAGGATCAAGTGTAACAAGCCAAGAACCAAACCAGTATGGTTTTTTCTCTATACTCTGATGTACTAACGTGCAGGGAACTAGCCACCAACTATGCCCTATTCTTAGAAGAACAATATCTATTACTGAAAATCAAGGTTGTCAGGGTAGGGAACCCCGCAACTTTTAAAACCATTGATAAATTTGTTCAATGCTGCAATGAGCATAATGAGCAGGTCCAATATATTTTGTGTGAATTATACTTGCACAACTTCTTCCTAGAGGAGAACAGGGATAGTAATCCCAGCCCCTTTATAAGGGACATTCAGTTCCAGGCTTTCCTCTCTTTTGCCAAGAACCAGACTCAGTGGGCTAAAGCCTTCAACATTTTCCAGAAGAGGGAGCATGGCCTAGACCTATGGGTTAGAGGGGAGCCTACTAGACCCCTGTACCTGTTCACCCAGCATAAGAATTTCATGCAGAGGAAGGGAGTAAGGACTAGACTAGGACCTATCCACAAGGACCTATCCAAATCTATTGCAAACATATTTGAATTTGATCATTTTTACATCTAAAATCTAAAGGATGTAACTAAATAGTGAATGTGATATGGTTTCAAGTTTTATTTCAAGTCCAAATAGTGGATGTGACATGATTTCAAGTTTTATTTTAAGTATTTCATGATTGAATGAATAAATATTTCAAAATAAGGTCTCAATGGATATTTTGGGGTCATGAGGTATAGATATATTGAGGACAACAACACTCAAGTAGAGGGAATGATCCATCTACCATAGCTTCAAATAGTATCACTGGTTTACTTGTTTCTTGCACTCTTATTTTGGACTTTTATGGATGCCTTTACAGAAGTGTTTTTGAACATGTTTGGAACAATTACATAAAATTGACTATTTGGGCAGCAGATATGAGAGATTAAGCCCAAACATACACTAATATGTCTCTTTTTCACTGTCTTTATGTACAAGATTCTATTAAATATAATACAATTCCAGTGTTTTTTTATTCTGGAAAAAAATCCAAATGTGTTGGTTTTGATAGAGAGTTTGGCTCTTTTAGGTGTTTCATGATTGAATGAAGAAAGTACAAATATGTTGGCTTTGATAGAGAGATTGGCTTCAAGCACGGTCAAACAATGCTATAGTTAATAAATATAGTTTTGGCATTGAGCGAGCTAAGAAATCCCGTTGGGAATGGTCAACAATGTTATAGTTAATGAAATACGTATTTTGACAATGATTAGGATGGAAATTGCACTCACTCTACTCCACCAAATTTGTGTAATCAAATTAAAATGGGATTTAAAATCAATTATTGAAATTCAAATTCTTTATATGTAATTTATATGACATGATTCATAAGTCTTATATATTATCATTTTTTAAGAATATATAAATATAAATATATTATTATTTTTTAGTTTAATGAAATATAATGATATATATAAAATAAATTGATTTTCCAATTTAACCAAATATAATTATATTTTTTTTCTATATAATGGAAAAATATATATTTTTATGTATTCACATAATCTTTTGAATTGGTTTTTAAAATTATATTGTATACCCTTAAGACTAGACTAGCTTCTTTGCACCTAGTAATCTTGTCATTGTAAATTTATGAGGTTCTCTTTATTATTATTATTATTATGAGAAAATTACATCCAAGATATCAGTTAGTGATGACTTCAAGGCTATTGAGAACATTGGTAATGACATCCATTAAGAAGTTAGTGAGGACTGTTGGGCCGAGAATAAGGTACGCTTTCATCCTATCTTTACCACAAATTGTTATGCACTTTTATGAATTTTTCCTCATCTTAACAATAAAGGAAAGGAAATTAATGTAAATTTAGGACAAAATGAACTGATGGTAAAAGGGATGTTTAACAACGAGAAATTGATTTCTTGTATCTTTATTTACAGGGAAAAAAATTAGTTGAACTTGTTGGTTTCCCGTGTTTTGATAGTTTGGAAAATCAAAAGACAAGGTAACATCAGAACCAATCTTTAGAGTTACAGGATCTGGTCCTCCTGTTCTCAGAGAGGAATCTCTCAAATTATTTGTTTTGCAAAGGTTTATCATGTGTGCTTTGAGTATTGGTTTTAGACTAGTTATTAAGTGCAAGGGTTTGTTTGTTTGTTTGGTTGGAATTGCTACAGCAGAACCTAAAAGGTCTGGGAAAGATAGATATAAAGGGGAAATGTCAGCTTCATTGGGCAATGGAGTCAAAATAAGGTCATGACAAACTTATCAATGGATATGGGATATCAAAGGGAAAATCTAACTTGGCCACAGGATCCTTTGGTTTTGAAATGAGATGGACATCAATGATTTGGAAAGAGAAATTTAATCCTCAAGGAAGGGAATTTGAACAATAAAGAGCTATTTGATAGACAAGGCTAACCATGAATTCTAAAAATCACACTTTAAGCAAATAATGACTTCAAAACAAATTTTAAAATGAAATCTAAGATTCGGGGAACACCCTATTTCCTCAAAGATTTTATTTCAAATGACTTAGAAAACATAAAAGATTCACTGATAATTATGGTCATAGAAGATGGAACACCTAAATACATCTATGATCACAACTATAACGACCTTTAAGCCAACTGTTCAAGCAAGGACAAGGGGCAAGATCAGAATAGACATCCTTGGTTCACTGTAAACAAAGGGACTTCAAAGGGACACTTCAATAATAGCCTTTAAGTGGCAGCAGACAAGTAGGGAGAACCATAAATCATGCTGAAACCAACTATTTCGAACTATTAAGGAAATAAACAAGCATGAAGACTAAAGAGAGATATTAAAGACTCTAAAATACTTCAACAGAAGAAAACATAAAACAGTGAAGGATGAACAGGTCTAAGGTGCTTCCAGGATTCATTTCTTAGCTTAATACTTTCTATCCTATTGTAGCAATAAATTATGGAACAGAATGAAAACATGAGAAAAAATTAAACAATTCAGAATACTTCACCAACAGCCAAGCTCATGGATCCAATGATAGAGCCTTCTCAAGAACAAGCATGCAACGACATCATCAAGGCTTCCAAGACTTCAATTTCTTCTTCAACTTCAACAGACTACGTATTTATTTCAGAGAGTTTCAGTATTACAACTAGTAATCAAACAACCAACCAACCAACCAACCAAACCCCAATTTCTCATCTTCTACAAAAGTATTTATAGAAGAATGAGGAGGTGGGATCTGATAAAAGATCTCCTGGGTCAATTAATACAGACTAATGACTTCTCTGCCTTTGAGGGGCTCAATGGAGAAGCGTATAGATATTCTCACTGTATTAATTGATTTAAATTTAAGATTAAGCTCGGTGGGAGATTTTTTTGACTTTTGAGGCTCTGTGTTATGTTATAGTAACTCTGCAGATATTTTAGCATTAAATTATTTTCGCAGAATTGATTGTTCGGCTACGTTGAGGCAAATATCTGATTTGATCAATAACTTCGGCCTTTGTTTGAATGCTTTGAGGCACAGGTGGCTTAGAGGTAGCTGAGAGGATTCAATTGGCCTCATGTGTGGCGATGGAGGCCTTTCTGTCTGATAAATATCTTTGATTTGTCTTTAACTCTTTGTTTAATTCAATGGATTAGGCTTTTGATAATCAACCTTTAGCCATAATCTATTAAATTAACGTTTAATCCTTTAATTTTGCTGTGTTTGACCTTCGACACTGATACTCTTTGTTTAATTGTGTGTCTTGTTGATGTGCAGGGCCGCACAGGGCTCATATGACATCAATGCCCATGAAGAAATTTGATGAGACGTGGATTCGAACCCCGTGGAATGATCTTCCTTTTATGAATGAAAATCCAAAGGATCATCACCCTCGGCTTTTATTTTCTTTTTGAAAAATTCAAAAACCCTTTTAAATCCTGCAAAATACAAAAACAATTAAGAAATCCTGCGTTATTTGGGTTTTAACTGTTTCATAGGGTGTGGGGAGGAGCGTGGCCGTTGGATGGCAACATCTAACGGTGTAGATCTGTTTGCGGAGGTTAAAAGAAGAGCAGAGGGGAAAATAATTCAGAACTGTTGATCGCGCAGAGATCAACGATGGGGATTACACGTTTAAAATCCCCTTGGTGGAAGGCATAGGGCGATGAAATAATGCGGGAATGATTTGGGACCATTCGATCCGGACACGTGGATGGCCCAAATACAATCGGAGGACTCATGATTGGAGGAGGAAAAAGGGAGGATGTTACGAAAATCTTCGATGTGATTAGATGTGGACCGTTGATCTGAGGGCCAAATCAATGGTGGGGAATGAATTGGGGATCGACGATCGGAGGTGGGCTGATGCGATTGCACGATCGGGGAAGGCCGATGTGATTGCGCGATCGGGCCATTGCAATCGGAGGTGGGGAAAAACATTACAAATGCACCCAAAGGAAAACTCCGATGTGATTAGCGCCTTGGGACCCTTAACGCTTGGTCCTGGGCATAAGTCATATGAATAAAGTGGAGAAGGCGAAGTTTTAATATAATGGGCTAATCGCATCGGAAGTTTTAACATGGTAAAACAAACTTGCACGTTATATTTTGCCGATGCGATAAGCGCTTAAATGGTTCAGCGCTTGTTTCTAGCGCGAAGGCATATGTGGGGAAGTGGTTTAGGGGGCTCAGCCAAAGGGGGCTAAAGCCTGTAATAAAAAGGTGTGTTTTTATGGATTTTCAATGGTTTTCAAAGTGATTTTTAGGATTTCGGTAGAGTTAAAAAGGAGTTTTAAACTCTGTAAAGAGGTTTTTATGAAGGGGAAATGGGAAACAAATGGAAAATAGAAGAATTCCATGGGAATGAAAGGGGTAAAAATGAAGGTTAGTTTGAAGTGGAAAAAGGGAAAAGGGTGTTTCGCAGTAGTCTTTCCTCTATGGAATCAACAAAATTTATGAGTTTGAAAATGGAAACAATAGTGAAGATTTAGACAAAGGGCATGAGGCCTTCAAGAGTCTTCAAGAGATAACATTTTTTAGCAATAAGACTTGTTTCTTGAAGGCTCCAAAAATTATTTAGCCAGCATTTGATATGACAAATTTTATAGCTAACTAACAGAACTGATGATAACCGGAAGACAGCTGACAAAGAGAAAAAAATGAGATCATGATGGCTCCCATGGGCCGGCAGAAGACGGAAAGGCACATCCATACTTGAAGAACTCAAACGATAGCCACGAGCAATAGGATCCCGTATGGAAAAGATCCATTACCACTATTGAAATCGCCTTTAAAAGAACGAATACAAACAAGATAGATAGATCTGAATAGATATTTTCTTCTGTAATAGATGTATCGAGGCAGAATTGTCTAGTTGTATCAATGTATTAAGCTTCAGCTTAATAAAGATTTTGGCATTTTTGAATAGTCAATATCTGAGTTTTCCTTAGCGGTAGACTTCTGGTGGATTTGGGCCCAACCCTGGGAGTTTCTTCGCTAACCTCTGTGCTATACGTTCAATTATATAACTTACATTTTAGTCATCTAATGCATTTTGTAAGATATCATTTAATTGGTTGAATTGTGAACATAAGACGCTACAAATTTCTCTTTCATTAGAATAGTTCATCATTCATGCTTTCTTTCTTACAGTCAATGTTTTCATAATCGTTTAGATGCTTTCATCATTTCCCAATGCTTTTATACCCGTTTCATTAGTTTTAGCATGAATGTGCTGTTCAATTATGTATATAGTTAAATTGGATCTTTTCATTACTATTGAAAGGTGTCTAGTTGTTGTTTGATTCAGAGAGATGTCATCTATTAATTTAAAAGAGAATTCCATTGAAAAAATTAGATAAACAATTGTTGTTCAATTTACTCAAGGTGTTGTTCAATTTATTAGGATTGATGTTCAATTCATCACAGTATGTTGTGCAATCGTAGTTTTCTCTTTTCTGCACTTACTTAGATGGAATAGTCAAAAGCATTCTATAGTCCACTTTCACTTCAATTTGGTTGAACTTCAAGAATTAGATAGTCTTCCATATGATAATTTAGAGTAGTTGTCCTTTGATATCACTTGTATATACTGTTCTCACATTCTTGAAATAACAAGACTTGCCCTGGGTTGATAATTGAATGAGAAGCATTGAAGTTGCCTATAACAGTCACCTTTATGACCCAACAATGACTTCAAGACTATTGAGAACATTGGTAATGACATCCATTAAGACTCGTTATGGTTCCACTACCCTACAATTTTTTATAATAAACATAATTTGTATCCCTATCTCCATTACCATTGACTCGATGAAGCAATTCAAACAATTCTCTTGAAGAGATCATCACCTTAACTATCCAAACATTTCTATGTTTTGAGGGAATTAGATGATTAAAAGTTCACTTATTATTTTTGGCTTTGTCTAATTATTAGACGTTTTGGAGTTTTTGGCCGCAATCCAAAGTAATAAATTTTGGTTAAATAATCATCTTTTGTTATTTTAAATGTGTTTTTTATTGCATATATAGATTCAACAATGTGAAAATTCCTTGGAGCACTCAGAATTGCGAATAATTCACAACTCGAATTTGTGATTTCAAAAAATATTTTCCATATTCTGAGCAAATTCGACTGGAATATTTTCCAAGAAAATCTCCAAAACATCCAACACGTATACTATAAAATTGTTTTATAAATGAAGACCAAGTTGTATTGATAATTAAATGTTCAAATCATGGCTAGTTCTGAATATTAGGTTGAGTTAATGGTTGTATAAAAGAGTGCCCCCCTTGATCATACTGCATTGTAAAAAAGAAATGAACCAATGGGTGACCTCACCATCCCAAAATATTAAAATTAGTTTGACTTATGCCCTAATATATTATTCCATCTATTATCCATAAGATTATGTATGTTCTTGTTTGGTCAATTTAGTGTGTCCTAAATTGCTGCATTTAATTTGTCAATCCGGGAATCGTAAGCTGATGAAGTGCGGCGCACTATATGTGCAAGATAACCTATTTCTTATCTTTTTGTCGTTTTTGGTTTTCTAAGGTGAAATGGAAATTCTAAGATGAAAACAAGTATGGTTATGTTTGTTCAAGGAAATGATATCCCCTATAATGATTTACCAACTTGAAACTTTAAAAAGCAATTTGAAATTTACAATGACAAGACTTGAAAGGAAATGAAAATGTGCTGCTGGAATGAAAAGGTGCTGCTAATCTAATGAATCAAAACAGTGAAATAGTGAGCATGAAAACCAAACTATTCTTGCTGCTGACTAAACACAAAAGAAACTATGCTTAAGGAAATTCAAAATTGCAATAAAATAAATCTAAATCAGATTACATCAATTTATCTTCTGATCCTTCATCATTAGTCCAGCTATGATTTTCGGAAGTAATCATAAACAACTTGAGTAACTGATACCTAACTTGCAGAAAGTAAACTAATATCAAACCATGCATTCATGATTCAATCCCTCACCATCAAAATTGATGTTTGATAAATCGAAGATGATGTCATGTACAATTTAATATATCTAAATCTCGTTTAAAGGAAACTAATACTAAACTACACATTTCATAATACAATCCTCAATTATCAATACAAACGTGGCTTTATAACTAAGATATGTATAAATAATATATCTAAATTCCGCGTTAAAAGAACTAATACTAAACTACACATTTCATAATAGTTAACTTACCATCAAATTCAAATTTGGTTTTATAGCAATCAAGATGTTATGAGTGCCTTAATATATCTAAATTTAACTATCAAGCAAATAAGCAAAACTGAAATGAACAAAGAATACTGAAATTAAATGTAAACTATGAAAAGCAAATTAGCGTTAGAATGTTATTCCATATTAAATACAAAAGTGTAGGTGGCTAAAGGCCTATCTATAACCTGAAACAAGAACACTGATCAGTGATTAATAACATAACACATGAAAGAGAGAAGTGAAATGGAAAGCATGAAAGTTTATAAACAGAAATGAAGCATATGTATCATGAAAAATGCAATGTATAAACATGTGAATGGATTATGGCACAATGAGCTTTAAAGAAATGAAATAAGAATTATACACTAATGCACAAAACCTTAGCTGAGCAGGGGCCCTCTACACCAGCCTTGGCAACAATCTTCAAGTACGAATTAAGTTGGAAAACAGAGTCTTCTTATATTAAAAAGCGCTTATTACGTAAAGGTGATGTTACTGGCATTGGTGCACAGAATTATATTACGTGAAGGCACTAACGAAAGATAAGCAAGACTAACATCGGCTAACTCTATATGCGTATGAAAACACATTATATATAACAAAAGAAATATAACTGTCTCCTAAAGTTCATGCTGGTGGAGAGCACGTAGACCACTACGTCCACGGATCTAGGATCATGGCCGTGTTGGAAAGTAAATCTACGAGGAGTGGATGCTTGGATTCGACTAAGGAGCCATGTACAGATGTCGATTTATCCTCCGCAACTTAGAAATGGCCGTATGAATCTTCATGTGACACGAACGTAGTCTCGCTAACATGAGACTTTACTGGGCTGACTTCCATGTGGACGCTTTTTGACTCAGCCTTCTTTAGATGAGTTTGCCGAACCAATAGGACACGAACTATGTCCTTGTCATTTCCCACTCCGCCGTGCTGGTTCATTTTCCTTATAGACACCCTAGCATAGAGTTTTTGCCAAATATTAGAAAGTTGCAAAGAGCTCATGAGAAAGTGGCAAGATTCTGCAGCTGAATGAACAAAATCTAAATCAAATAGCAAACACAAAAATATAATTAAAAACCATGTTATATGCTCTTTTGCACATGATATTGACAACTTGGGAGGTTCAGGTGAGTGAAAAAGGTATAGAGAAGTGTATGGAAAAGATGCAGATTTGAGACTCAACAGTTCTCCATAACATAAATTTTATTTTATTCATAATGAGGAGATGTGAATGTTACCCCCCAAAAGTGGGTGACCCCATAGGAAAAAATTTCTACCATCATCTCTTCGAGTTAGGCAACTAGTAGCCCCTAATAGCCACTACTAGACAATGACGATGTGTCATTCATATCTCTATTACCTGCATTAGTGATATGTTTCCTATCCCTTATGGCAAGAGTACATGTTGGAAAGTGGGCTTCCGATCAAAAGGTATTTTATTCATTTTTCAATCAGGTACTTATGCTTGATTGTATTTTTGTATTCAACATGGGTTATGGGGTAACCTGGAAGAAAGAGGAGTTTTGATCGTGATATTGTTCCGTTACCTTAAATGAGGGGTTAATATTTCGTCCTAGTCAAGTGGGACCTCCCCCATTGACCCAATGGGTATAGGAGAGGCACTACATGGGAAAATTTTTATTGAGATAACATAGTCCCATCTCTCCCTATTCCATACTTACCACTTTGCATCTTACGTTATAAACCCTATATTCCACCTCCCTTCTTTGGGCTCAACTAACCATTATTTCTCTAGGATTTGGCACCATACATCCTCATACCCATATTATGAGAAGGAACACTTGCATGTATCAACCCCTTATGGGTAATGATTTTCCTCACCATTAAGGGGGTAATAATTGTTATACATCATACAAAGAAATCTCTAACCATTCTAGCTATGAGTAGTAATATAAAGAAAAATAAAGAAAAAAGTAAAAGACATGCCAAAGGGGTGGTAAAACAAAGGTCGAGATGGTATCTCATGCATCCATGATTTCTTCCTCCCCACATCTACACACTAAGTATGATGAACCAACCATTGCTAGTCCCTTTGATCATGACACTTGGCCATGAAGTATTCTCCCCTCCATTCCATCATTATTCACATGACACTTATTAATATAAGGGTGGACCGAGGACATGCCACTTCCCCTTGGGCGTTGGAAACACCTAATAGGGTGGTCTATTAACCAGTCCTACCTAGGGAGGTAACACCATTGAAATGCCAAATTTCTAGTTACTTTCAATCTTGGTCCACTTAGATGCAAATATGATTAAATGTACCTAATTATGTTCTTTATATCACTAGATATTGTGTGTAATTTTTAGGTGGTTCCACAACCATGGATTGGGAAACTTAACTGGGATCCATGAATTATATTGACACCTAAAGGTGAGGCTTTGATATCCATGGGACTCCAAGTAGCAGCAAAGCATCATACACTCGTGGGAACCTACAACACCCACAAAGTTCTAACAATTTTCCCTACATTGATGAATTTTATGGGATGATGCACCTAGACTCAACATGCTCCCAACCACCTTAGCACTATTGGAGGCATGACAGTTGTCCAAGGCCCAAAAGAGGATGGTATCAAACTTTGATACATGGGAGGGCTAACACCACCTTGAAACCCCCCAACATTGGAGCAGGGACAAGCATTTTGGCCACTTGGATACCCATGAGATCATATTTTTACCCTAAAATGAAATTTGGGGGCCCACAGAGAGATATTAATATAAATGTGAAGGCCAGCCTTCACATCCTGATTTTATAGGGCTTCTACACTTCACTCGTCACCCTAGCCCTCAACGAATGCCCTAAAGTGCCTAAAAATGGATGATGCTAACACAATCTTCCCTAAGACTCACATGTGTGGGAAATAATTTGTTTTTTTCATTCCCTATTAGGTCGACTTGTGACCTGACTTGTTGTTGCATCATTGTTTTATTTTTTTACGGGGCATTAGGTGAAAATTAACTTTGTGACTCTTCATATAGGTAGAGGAGAGGTAATTTATTGTAAATCATCATTACAACTAGGAGATTTCGACCTATCTTTAAATAATTTTGATCCTCTTTTATTATGGTAGATATGTGACAAATGAATGTACTTTGATATTTGGAGCAAATTGTTTATATTTGGAGCTATTGCCTTGGATCAAAGAATGGAATTTCATGCATGATATCTTGTAAGTGAGTTCATTGTTAAATAAGTATTTCTTTATGTCTAATGTATGGAATATATTATGTACCATTATTCATGCATCGAACAACTAGGTGAATCACATATGTTTGGGTTCCTTGTAAGGAAATGGCATTGGCATTACTGCCTAAGAGTAGGAAATGATCCCATGGAAGTGCACGATGATGAAATTTTCACTATAGTTGATCCACTAGTCCCTTTAGTAGCAGGTCATGGATGAAGGATGGTTTTTGTCGGTGTGAACATTGACTACCCATCACCTCGCCCCGCTCCCACCCTTCCTTAACTAGCTAATCTACCTCGCATATCAATGTCACCTCCACCCAGTTTTTCCATCATTCATTCCATTCGCTTGGCCTTGATTGCCTTCCTTCGCTTAGCCTTACACTTGGGCTAGTATTCTTGGTAATATTTGGGATGCGCCATGAGATTAATGGGTCTGAGGAATTTTGGATCTGTGTAATATGGGTAGCCGAGTAATAACGTCATTCGGGTTATATAGATACCACCCTTCATGAAGACTAGACTTACTATTATGCCCTAATTTGTTGAAAATCTATTTGGTAGAATATTTATATCATTATTTAATGCATTAATAATTAATAACATGTGAATGATAATCATAGTGGTGAACTTTGATTAACTCTCCCATGAACCTTCTTAATCCATTGCATAGGTAATTTCTAGGATTCTTGATGCTAGGGAATCATTTATCCTTCCTCCTTGGAGTTTTTTTGGTCATTTAATCAACTCAGAGACAACATCCACCAAAGGATAAGGCATTGGACCTCATTTGTGTATGATAACTTTAAATTTAATCCATAATTTTTCCTCTCTCCTCTACTTACCCTAATTTAGCCCCTTTAAGGCCAAGCAACCAAGATAGAGCTTGATGTGAATTCATATGTGTTGAAATATGTAACTAGGTTGGGTCTTCATGTGTAATCATGATTTTATGTAATTGATGTAAAGAATAAAAAAATATTTTGTAATGCTTGAGTCATGGGTTTCATGCTTAAGGAATTTTATAGACTAAGATCCCATTGTGAGCTATTAGATTTGGTCATCAAGTCATAAAGTCTAGTGAGTTAATGTCGTGTATTGAAGGCCCATTTGGGCATGTTACATATTGTAAAAAAAGAATTTGTTTGAGTCATTAAATCTCCAAGACCTTGTCACAAGTACCCTTCAAGTCGACTGTAAAAAGGAGATGGATATTATTCTAGAAGAGAATGTAGGCCTACTCACTTGCACAAGTCAGCCCATTTCATGGAAAAATCACTATTTATGGTGAGGAATCGACCTCACTTGAGACACCATTATATCAAGGTCTAAAATAAAAAAAGTGGTGGGATAAAAGGATTAATATGAGCCTCTCATCTAGCGAAGAAAGAAGAATAAGAAACTGAAGTGTTTTTGGTATTGTTTTTTGGGTTATTCTCCACACAAGTTTGATAGGTTTTAGTGTTTCTACAATAAGGTTACACCAACCATTGAAGAAGCCTAAAATAAGGTAGCTAAACCAACATTATTGCTAGCCGAGGTCACAAGGAGAAGCCCTCAAGTCAAGAGAAGAAGGAAAATACCATCAATCAACCCACACGTGTGAAACTACAAAAGCTTCAAGAAGGCTGAGAATTGCAGGACTGTGGAAGAGGGACAAAATTAGCAGTGCTAGAAGTTAGTTTGACCAGTGTTGACTTGGGTAAGAAGGACAAGCAGGGAAAAAGGGTCTTGTGACCTGGTCTTAGAGAAGTTGATAAGTCAAGGGTCTTGGTCTTGAAATTCTTCACTTGAAGTCTCTATAAGAAGAAGAATTTATTTGGGTTTTCCTCCCAAGTTGGAGATTTTTTGGCCCTAGATGATCACCTACATATTGTGTCTCTTGTCTCATGATTATTTATGATTTGGCAGCTGTTTGATGATAGAAAAAATTAAAATAATTAATATAAATAAAGAAGCTAATAAAATAGGCATCTCAAGAAGTTATCATTTAAGAGAAATAACCTGATATTTATGCCCAAGATTTCTCAACATGGTATCAGAGCTAACATGACAAGTTAACGAAGGGAAGCTCCATAAGGGAAACTCAAGAACCAATGACCAAAGTTCTAGAAGGGCATTAAAACATATAGAATATCATCTCATCCTCAAGAAATTTTACATCATCTTCTTGAAGGAAGTGTCAAAACCCTAGATAGAACAAAGAAGAAGTCTATACTAGAAGCATTCTTGGGATCCTCGTTGAAGTCATCATCAAGGAAAGAGAGCACAAAACCCTACCTCTACTCAAGTTGAAGGGATATAAAAATAAAATTAACTTGAACTCTACTCATCCAAGAGTAGCAAGATAAATAAGGTTGTCATCATCATCAAAATATTTAAGGTGATTTGCCTTTCTTGGGAGCCTAGGATCACTCTTGAAGAAAACCATCTTCATTAAGAAGAAGTTTTCTATTACCTATATCATCATCATATTCGAGAAGGAAGCAAGTTGGAGGAGCATCTTCAAAAGTAAGTGTATTTATGTCTAAATATAAATATGTCAAAATTTATTTTTGTAAGGAAAGCAACAAGTTATTTGGGGCTTCAAACTTTATAGCATGGAAGAAAAAGACAAATTTGAACCTCATCAAAAATTAGGTCATGGAACATGTTAAGGGCTCAATCACCAAAACTCCAAAAGTATATTCTCAAGAAATTTCAAGTTATATGAAAATGGAAGTAAGTGCTCAATGAATTCTCGTACAATCCATCAAGGATCCCCTCATTCCCTATGTATCAAAATTAGAAACATTAAAATAAATATATGACAAAATTGTAGAATTTTTCTCCGTAAGCACTATAGGTGAAGTAATCTCATTAAGGAAAGAGATTTACAAAATGAAGATATCAAGAGAAGAAGGAATATCCTCATACTTTATGAGGATATCTGAAATAAGAGATCAACTACAGGAATTATGAGAAATAATGTTTGACAGAGAAATGAATACCATAATGCTCAATGCAATATCTAAATAATGGGGCAACTTCTCATCAAGTATTTATGGGAAAAATTAAGCTACTCCATTCAATGAACTATGGTCACTATGAAAAATTGAAGAAAATAGGCTGAAGGAAAAATTTGATGTAGGATCAAATGAGAAAAATCGAGCATATGCTGCTATGAAAAAGAGAAAATGGAAGTTTGGGAAATTTTGTCCTCATAAATGAAAGAATAATATGGCAAAGGTTCAATGTTATGGATGTCAAGAATATGGGAAATATAAGAGAGATTGTACTAAGTTCAAGAAGGACAACAAAAAAAGAGGAAGGGAAGAAGCCCATATCACTGAAGAAGTGGAAGAAGCCAAAAAAAATAAATCCAAGAAAGAGGAAGTAAAATATCTCTACTATGATTGAGATAGTCTTCTTCACCTAGTTCTTTTCAAGCTTTTGTTTCAAATTTTCTGTTGTAAAATATAACTATCATGGTCGATATCATTGAAATCATGATAGGATGCATCATGTTGGAATATAGCGTCATATAAGCATATGATTGAAAGAAAGAGCTCGTGACATCATCATAAAGAAGCATGGAATATAATTGAAATAGAAGTCTATGGCTGTCACCTATAGAAGGAAGTAGCTCTTTGTAACCTCATTAGAATCATAAGTAGTACTTACGGGAAAAAGAAAGCCATCTAGTATAGAGTTCATCATACATCATTCAAAAGTAGCATTTGCAGGATGAGGATGATTAAGATCCTCCTTTGGAATCATCATTGGAAGGTTTACCTACTAGAAGAAGAAAGTGTCTCGTCGGGAATTCCAATTTGTGTGGGATTCATGGATGATGGTATGATGTAAGAAAAAGTGAATTATGTTAAGGGATTGAAGTTCTTTTATTCAAGGAATCCGTTGAAGGAATTCTAGATGAAAAAAAAAGAGATGAGGTATGTATGCTTGTACTTGATAAAATAGAGTCATGTCATATGGTTGCAGATATAAGGAATGAGTGCTCTACCTCAAGAGCAGGATCAAAAGAAAAGATCTTTTGTGAAAGGATGCATCAAGACATGGTTCACACATTGACTAGATGAAATCAACATAATATGTCCACATATGAAATATGAGGCAGTTGAAAAAATTGAAGGAACTATGATTGGAAGTTCCTGGGAGGAAATGTGTGAATAAAGAAAGGAAAATATCATGAAAAATGAAACTATGGATAAGGCAATAAACATCCAAGGACTAGAATATTTGACTATGATATCTCCATGGGAAATATATGAAGATCCTGATAAATTTTGAAAAAAAAAAAGAGACCCTTGAAATTGTATATATTTTTTGGAAATGTGTCAATATATATGCAGGATGCTGATGAAAACAAGGAGATGTAATGATGAAAGACCATCACAAAGGTAATTTTGATTTAATGACCATTTTCTATTTTTTGACAATCTTTGTATGGTATAATGCAAAGCTACCAAGGGAAAAATCTGGGGATGTCTTCTACAACTGATGCTCATGTGGCAGGATGAAAGGTACTTAAGGAAACATGACATGAAAAAGGCAATAAGGCATGAAGGAAGGCCAGATATAGAATAATGGATCACTTTCCAATGAAAGAAAGGATGGCATGAATAACATGATTCATGGATGAAAGTGATGGATGGTCGATTCCCTATAAAGAAGTACCAAAAGGATGTAGACTCCATAACAAAGAAGAAATTCATGGCATCAAAAGGAGTACTAGAAAAAGTTGTTCATCCCATGATATCCACCGAAAGAGCTACTGGAAGCAAGTCCATTCCTTTTAAGAGGGAGCTTGGTAAAGTCTCTGATTAAGAGGGAGCTTGGGTACATTCCTTTTATAGGAATGGGTACATTCCTTCATTGGAATGGGTATGTCCCCCCTAGTTAAGAGGGAGAGATAGACACATCATTCTTGTCTTCACTTGGGAAGATAGAATGGAGGATTGGGTAAGCATATGACATCTGATACTCTTTGAGGATGTGGTAGGGAATCCTTTATAAGAGTAGTCATGGAGGATCAATATACTTTGAGGATTTGGAATCCAAGATAAGAATAGTCATGGTGGAACATACTCTGAGAGAACCTGAGTGGGGTATGTTCCGAGAGAGACAATGATGAGGGTGTCTATAAATAAATGGTCTCGCCAAAATTGTGATTTGATCTTGTGGAGAGATAGACTATGTTACTCAAGGCCTTTCTATGTGACAATGTGGGATGATATGATGCTAAAAATATGGATTACCAATCCGACTCTTCTTATGAGAATTATTCAGATTGAGAATATCCAAGTACCTTGTATGGATTATGAATACCTCCCTAGTTAAGAGGAAGTGTTGATATATGTAACTAGGTTCAGTCTTCATAATGACATGTGGAATAATTATTTTATGTAAATGATGTAAAGAAGAAAAACAAAATTGTCTTTTAACTCTTGAGTCATGGGTTTCATGCTTAAGGAATTTTATAGATGAAGCTCCCATTGTGAGCTATTAGGTTTGGCCATCAAGTCATAAAGTATAGTGAGTCAATGCCATGTATTGAAGGTCCATTTGGGCATGTTACATATTGTAAAAATAGAATTTGTTTGATTCATTAACTCTCCAAGACCTTGTCACAAGTACTCCTTCAAGTCAACCCTAAAAAGGAGATGGAGATCATTCTAGAAGATCATGTCAGCATACTTACTTGCACGAGTCAACCTATTTCATGGACAAATCACTATATATAGTGAGGAATAAACTTCACTTGAGACACCATTCGATCAAGGTTTGAGATACAATAAGTGGTGGGAGAAAAGGAGTAATAAGAGCCTCTCATCCAGTGAATAAAGAAGAAGAAGAAACCGGAGTTTTTTTGGAACTATTTTTTGGGTTATTCTCCTCACATGTGTGATATATTTTAGGGTTTTGGAAATAGGGTTACACCAACCATTGAAGAAGCCTAGAAGAAGGTCACTAAAACAACATTCTTACTAGCCGAGGTATGTTATATAATATTTTGTTGCACTCCCTATCTCATTCCTTGAGCTATCAAACTTTTCCCCAAATGTCTCAAAGTGACAAAATGTGTTCACCATGAAAACATGATTAGAGCATCCCTGAAGAACAAAAGAAGAAATGTCTTGAAGCAACTCTGGAAGTTTTCAAAAAACCCTATTTACAGGCCCAACATAATCCTCATGACTTA
This sequence comes from Pinus albicaulis, assembly GCA_034641835.2. Classification (NCBI taxonomy): domain Eukaryota; kingdom Viridiplantae; phylum Streptophyta; class Pinopsida; order Pinales; family Pinaceae; genus Pinus; species Pinus albicaulis. The sequence continues at coordinate 234,886,252 of CM076573.1, forward strand.
TGCCTCTCCCTCGTCACCTTGACCATTATATGTGTCTAGCACTTCCATTGCGGGAATTTAAGTGAAAAATCATGTTGCTCCTCTTCAGGCAGTTTATCCAAAAAATAGAGGAGAATCTTCTCTTACTAGAAGCCTCGAGAACAAAGAGCTGGTTACAGGTGAATAAGGACTGGGTCAAGATCTCCCATTTCAAGCCTTTGATCCTACTATTATGGATCTTCCCCTTAATATGTGTACCTTCTTCCCCCTTTTGTGGATCCCTAACTCCCTCTCCTTCCCTATAAATGAATTCCCTACTTTCCTCAAATGGTTGATCAATCATGTTTTCCATCCTTGCGCTAAATTGTGCCTAAATGCTGCCATTTTTTGAAGGAGAAAGGAGTGCTTGGAGATCTTGGTTAGGACTTGGAAACTCATCCAAAGGAGACTTCCAACATAATATCTTAAGTGGTTGTATGCTTACCTTACTTTTTATTAATAATACATTATGTGTTTTCTTCCCATAAATGTGTAAATCATTACTCATTTAGTGTGATACTCTCTGATCTATCATATAGTTTATGTTAGAATGAATTATGCTATGTATGATTTTTTCGTCTCTGTTTGATCTTCCTTGTAGGTATTCATCTACAATGGCATAAAGAGGATTGGACTTGGAAGCAAGAAGATCAGGAAATGACAAAAACAGGCGTCAACATCAAAGTGAGGTAGGCCATCTATCTTAATTTGTACTTTCTGATATAAAATAGGAAATTTTACACATATTTGTCTAGTTTGTTGCTAGATCCTTCCTTTAGGACTAGAGAGATTTATTCTGTCCGTGGAAGGGATTGTCTGTACAACAAAATGGTGAATCCACTAGGGAGCCTATAACCCTTTAAACCTTCCTTTTTCATTTGTTATTTTTGCTTAGTTTGTTCAACCTTTCATTGATCATTGATTTTGGTTGATTTTGAATTTGTACTCTGAGTAGTCTGTGTTTTAGGGTATTAGATCTAGATTTTTTCTTGTTTTTTCCAAGCGTTTCTCGCTCAATGTGTTTTTTACCAGAAACAGTCGCGCTATCAGCCCTACTTTTGCCAGAAACAATCACACTTGAACCTCTGGTTCTTAATGTCTGCCCACGTTGGTATTTCAATTTGAGAATTTTTAGGGTTTCTGTTAAAAGGCCTAGTGTGTCTTGATATCTGAAGTCATCCTCTTGCTCTGTGTGCATCAAATTTGTCTGTTTGGTGTTAGTTTCTTTGTGGTGTGAAAAATTCCATCCCATGTTTGAAGTAGTGAAAGTGAAATTTTGGTTGTCTTTGATTCTTTGAGTCAATTAAAATGATTGTTTGTTGCTTATGTGTTTGGGAGGAATAATAATTTACTGATTGATTGAGCATATTAGTTCTTTTGAGACCATAAAATAAATCGATTTTGAATTAATTTATTTTTCATCTCTGATCAGGTGCTCAAAATTATACTCAAAAATAAAAGTTTTCAGAATGGTGTGGAACCTGAATGACCATATAGATCTCATCATTCCAAATCAAGCACAACTCGTTTCATGGAAAACCGACGTTGTATGCTCCCAGAAACATGCCCTGTTCACTTTGTCAAACAAGAATTAAAAAAAAGAATGCACCACAACCCAGTCAGCAATCTATACAGCTGACTGGGCATGCCTACATGGTAAGGCGACTATGTAGGTTGACTTGGTCAATGGTTTTAATAGGCGAATGGAATGGTACCAAGTGGCATGTTCTTATTGGCTTGAAAATGTGCATTTTAATTGGTTGTTTTGGTGGCCAACCACAAGTTTCCATGTGGCCCAGCCAGGGGCCACCACGTGGTAGCCCGAGGGCCACCAAAATTGGGTCAAGTCCGAGCAGAGTGGGTGGGGGTTGAACCCGCAACCTCCAAGCAACGAGCGAAGAGCTTTACCACTTTACCATGCCTTTGTTCCTTACTATACATTTGTTCTGGGTTGGTTTTGTTTTGATAATAGTTCCGCTATGGGAGAGGGGGCCAGGGTCTAGCTGTAGCCCTGGTCATCGCTAGGGGCAGGACCATGGCTGGGAGGCTATCCCCGTGCCCCCCCAACAATCAGTAACCATTAACCGTTAGCAATAAATTCCAACCTGCCATGTGTCCACACTAAGGGTTAATGCCAACGATTGTCACAAAAACCACAATGTTATTTTTTTATATAAAAAGAATGTTTTATTAACCACATGATATGGTTAAAAATTCAACATTAAGGCATTATTGGGAAAATTATCTATTGGACATTGGGTTAAGTTCTCCCCGTATGTTTCGCGACATGGACTAACCGCCTCTCGTGGATCCTAACTCTGATGATTGTAGCGGAGACTAACACTTGCGAGTTTTGGTCTAACGACAATCATGATTCCAACAAGTGGTATCAGAGCAACATGTCTCGAGTTTGAAACTCACCCGACTCGCATTGGGGGGAGATTGTTGGACATTGGGTTTAGTGCTCCTCGTGTGTTTCGTGACATGGACTAACCACCTCTCGTGGATCCTAACTCTGATGCTTGTAGCGGAGACTAACGCCTGTGGGTTTTGGTCTAACGAAAATCATGATTCCAACATTAGCATGGTGACAAATTTTCCTGGTTTTTGGGAAAATTGGCACTCAGTTAGCTGAATTACAGGCGGATTTGTAGGATGGTGTCAAATTTTCTGGAAAATGTGGAGCGAATAGTGCAGAAACTTGGGGAAGTCATAACTAAGTCAGTTTTTAACCAAATTCGAGGCAGAAAGAGGCTACACATGAATTTTTGGGAATTTTGGAGCTGATGGAATATGTTTCAAATATGTTTGAGCATTGTAAACATATGTAATCACACTTTGAACATAATAGAAGAGGGCCAAGCCATTGGAAGTTGGACCAATGAAATGTAGCCCAGGCGAAGTGAACTCCTTCAACATGTGATGTTTTGTTACTGTTTATGGTGATGTTTAGGTCTATTAGATGCTGCTATTCAGTGTTTTTTTATGTTAATTTACTGAATAAATTCACATAAAAACTCATAATTAACTTTTAATTTTCCCCATAACCCTCAAGCATTTTGTTTATATTCTGAATTGGATCTTAGAATTACAAACACTAATATTTCCATTCAGATCAAGTTCATATTAGAGCACTAGGTTTACTTGTGCAAGAAGGATTTAATTTTTTTTCAAGTGTTTAAATGCTTACAAGGTTGAAGCTCAAGAGAGGAGAAGGTAAGCTTGTGGGTGCAGGTTCTCTAGTTGGAGCAAGGAGAAGGAGGACACAATTGCCACAATTTCCACCACAAGATTCACCTCCTGTTTTACTTTAGGCTTCAGTAAGCATGTCTCATGAAGGAGGAAATTATAACATGTTAGAGGATAAGAAGGCATTTAGGAAGGCTTTCTTTGACATGCCAGCGATGGTGAAGGTCTTCTATGGAGGAACACAAGGTTTCAGGGTGAAATCTCCAGACCTCCAAGAGGAAAGGGTTCCCCAGGAGGAGGAGAAAATGCAAATGGTGATAAACCACCATCTACTCCCCCATCATCCTCACCACCATATTCACCTTCATATTCATCCTCTTCTACTACTAATACCCTTATTCATACTCATCAACACACCTTAAAAGGAATTGGTAAATAACCCTTGTTAAAAGTTGCTATTATATTTGAGATGCCTATGTATAATGGTGAAGTGAATGTAGAGAAGCTTGACAATTGGGTTCGTCAGTTGGAGGTCTACTGAAAAATTCAAAACCTTCAAGATGATGATACAAAGACTCAACTAGCTTCCTTGAGACTGGAGGGTATAACACAGTATGGTGGGAAGCCAAGACACAGGTGAGATTAAAAAACATGGTAAGATCTCACTCTCTTGGTCTAATTTCATTTCTGCAGTCAAAAGACAATTTTACCCTCTAGCATATATGAAAAAATCCATCAAGAATTGACATAACTTTAGACAACTGAAAGGTCAAAGTGTGTAATATTACACCCAAGAATTTAGAAAAATAGCTCTTATGTTAGGTGTCGATTTGCATTCACAAGACACATCGCTGAAGTATATAGGGGGTTTACATAGCTACCTAAGGCATACTATCCTTATGTTCAATCCCACTAGTCAATATGAGGTTTGTCTGCAAGCCACTCACCTTGAGGCAAGAGGGAAAAACATTCCAGTAGAGGGTAAAAGGAAGCCATTTAAGGGTGGAGAGAAAGGAAAGGGTTTCAAAGGAAAGGGAAATAAAAATGCATACGTTAAAAAGGAAAGAGAGAAAATGACATGAAAACATTTGTTGAAATTTGCAACAAGAAACAATGAAATTGGCATCCAGAAAAAACATAAAAATGCACACACACTAGTGTGGGATCACAGGTCACACAATGATTGATCCTAGCGACACATTAGTGTGCAACCAATTTTTAAATAAATTGGAAAATAAATTGTAATCTTATCTCATAACAACTTGTAATATCTAACTAAGTGTGATAGACTTAGTTAGCTTAAGAATTTCGAGTTGAGGGTCAAAGGATAGGCATGTAGAGTGATTCTATTATTAACAGGGTCCAGTTGTAGTTGTAGCACTAGTGTAGTGTGAGTGGGATCAATTAACTCACATTAATTGAGTTAAAATCAGTTTAACTAGTTCTAACTGTTTGATGAGCTAGTGGAAGATCAAGTGAATTAAAATATATTTAATTCACCACTAGTGATCTACCAAGTAACTGATGATTCACTATTTATAGCTTCATGCATGTCAATTCTGGTGGAGACCTAGTTGAGACAAAGGTTTAAGACAATTAAACTATCAGTTGTATTTTTGGCGAACTGCCTAGGTGCAGTTATAAAGTCAGAGGAATTATCCATAGGGATTGTGCAGTCAAGGAAGGTTAATTATCTTATTTAATAGGGATTAATTACCTAGGGATTGCATGAGAAAGGTTGGGCTAAGGAAGGGCCGAGAATTGGCTAAGTGTTGGTCAATTTTGCCCAAGAATTTCTAGACAGTTTTGAGCAAGATCAGAGTGATACAATCAGGATAATGCAGGATTTTCTCGATGTGAGAAAGCATTGTATTGTTTCATGATTCTTTGACTGTGTATAATATATAATAGATGGGTTTTGAGAAGGTTCTTTCCCTAGATACATCTTGTGTTGTGCGATTGATAATTTCCTTTCTCTTACTTGCATGTGATTGAGCGATCGTCTTTTATATTCCACAAATATTGTAGAAGGATTCATTATCTTGTTTTAGTACATTGCATGATCGGATTGAGTCCATTGATGTAATTTCTACATGGTATTATAGCAGTATTAGATATTTTCTACATGGTATCAGAGCGCTAGGAATCACAATATTGGAGAAGAAATTGAGTTTGTGTTGAACATTATTCAAATTTGCAGATACTTTCTTTGGAGATAGAAGTGAATCAAGATTTCTTTTAATGGCTTGAGACTCGAATATGCACTCAAGGGAAATTCAAATTATATTGAATGGAAGGACAGGATGGAGGCACTGTTGGAGGACAATGGGCTGAAGGAATTTATAGATAATGATATTCCCAAGCCCACAGCACCAGATGCCTAACTTCTTGATGCATGGTAAAAGAAGGTAGGAAATTTGAGGAGGATCTTGTTGGAGGGATTTCGGGGTCATATTGTGTCAAGTCTCCATGGAAATGAAACTCCATATGATATGTGGAAGGCCTTGAAAAATATGTTTCATAAAAATAATCACCAAAGGAAGTTAGCACTGAAGGACAAGCTCAAAAATATCAAGAAGGAGGGCAAGACGGTACCAACATACTTGGCGGAGTTCATTCAAAGTCGAGATGAGCTTGGAAGTGTTGGTGTGACCGTGGCTGATGATGACTTGGAAAGCCTAGCACTCCTAGGCCTTCCCAAGACCTGGGATAGTTACTAGGACTCTGTGAATGAGAGGGAGAAGTTACCAGATTGGGAGCGATAATGGTTGGATTTGGTAATAGAAGAGATAAGGCGAAGCACTAGAGATGGGACCTCCAACACCAAAAAAGAAGAATATTGTGCATTAGTGGGGAAAAAAAGGCGAAGGGAAAGAAATCCCAAGGCGAAGAGGGCAAGAGAGACTTGTCCAAGATAAGATGTTTTCATTGTCACGAGCATGGGCACCATGCTTTGAATTTTCCACAGAAGAAGGCAAGCAAGAAGGAACTTGCAGTTGCAGTGGGTGAAGCATTGGCTTCACTTTTCAAGCTTGATTTTACTCTCATTGAATGCATGTATAGCACATCAATGGGATGCATGTCGTATCTAGACAACAATGCCTCGTTCCACATGACGGGGAATAGAGATCTCTTTAGTGACTTGGAGGAGAAGGAGCTCCAATAGAACAGAGAGTTTGGAGATGACGGGAGGTATAACGCGACAAACATAGGTAAAATTACCTTTCGGAGGGAGCCTGGCTCCCCTCTTAGACTAGCAGATGTTTTGTATGTTCCAGGCCTAAGGAAGAATCTTGTCTCCGTAGTGGTATTGGTAGACCGTGGTTATGAGGTGATGTTTAGAAAAGGAAAGGTGTTCCTTAAACACATAGCCATGGGACAAGTGAAACAAATTGGTTCAAGAGTCAAGAAGTTGTATGCTCTCGAGGTTGAGGATGCATGCAAGGCTTTGAGGAGAAAAGTAGTGGTTAATGACTTGGTGGTTGAGAGAGAGCAATTATCTCTCAACATGCAACCTCAGAAGCAGTCTCAGAAGGTTGTGGAGCACTCACAATTGGAGAAGCAGAGAGGAGACTGAGTGGAAGAGTCCACTCAAGTAGAGACCTACAGGAGGGGGAAATTTCGAGCCAGATGGGCAGAGGGAGTACATGCAGCTATACCTCCAGGTGTGAGGTGGGGCGAAGTGCAGAATTAATCCCAAGAAGAAATTTGGACAGGTTCCATTGCGATGGTGTGTCTCGTGGATCGAACCTGGCTATGAGGAGCCCAAAATATAGTAGTAGAAGGAAGGATTGGTTAGATTGATGTAGTTAGATGTCAGGAGGACAAAAATTAGAGTGACAAGTGTCAGATACTGGAGCACATATCAGAGTTGGCAGCAATGCAAAGAGGGCAGATGCAGATGTCAACAACAATGCAGGGAGTCCAGTAGACATGTGCAGTAGCTATCAGTAGTCAGAAGACTTCGATGACATATGCATTATAATGATTCAGTTTTTTGTAGGCTATTCAGTTTCAGGAGAGGTGCATGTGCGAAGTACACTAGGAAGTGTTGCATGCAAGAACATTCCAAAGGCACTGGATCGGGATAGATTGATTCCTTTCTTGTTGAGAGGGAGTGTTTAAATGTTCAACAAGAAACAATGAAATTTGTGTTACACCATTTTTTGGTCATCTAACCTATTGTCATTAGATGGACCCAAGTACACCATGTAAGACCAATTCTACCCTAAGTAAAATTGCATTCACTATGAAAAATAACTTAGTAAATCACCTTTATTAAGTTGTTTATGGTCTAAACAGGAAACCCTATGAGGAAATATTAAATAAATCTACATTTGTTTGATTCTCCTAAAGGAATAATTAGTTAAACAACAATTTAATTAATATTCTTGGTTATATTTAACCCAAAATAGGGAAATTAATTAGATAAATCATTATTTATCTTATTACTTCCTAAGAATAATTATTTAAACCTTATTTAAATAATATTCTTTGTTGAATATAACTAAATCACCCTTAAATAATTAAATAGATCATTATTTATTTGATTATTACTCAACCACATCCTTAAAATAATAAATAAATCATTTATTTATTTATTATTTACAAATAAAGGGATTTGACCCAAGTCAAATTCCTTTTCCCTCCAACAAATATAATAAAATATTCCATAAAAGTTGGATCTTGATTTGGTTAATAATATTTTAATTATGCACCAATATCTAGACTAACCCAATATTTTGTTATAAATAGAAGGGTTTTCCCCTTCATTTACCACCTTTTGTTGCCTAAATATCACTCTGGATCTATACTTTTGGTCTGACTATTGATCCACCATCATAGTCATATTTTGCTACCATTGTTGTCTTGGTTTTCTACAGCATCAAGAGAGAGGAATTTTAGATCTGAAGTGCTAAGGACTTACAAGAACCCATCCCATTGAGGAGAACGGGGAACACCCTCTTCTGTTTTCCTCCCAGGTGCCATTAATACAAAATTTATTCAACATATTCTTGTCTCGTCTATTGGATGCATGGAGTAAATCTTGTTTTTTCTATTGCTTAATGTCTTCTAATGCATAGATCTAGATTTTTGCAGCATTTATCTTGATCACCTAACTGTAGATCTGAGGATACTGACAACCATATTTTCTATTAGGGCTATTTGGTATGCACAGCTAAAGTGGTTTTTTTCGTATGCTTGGAATTAAGATTCAAACTAACAACTGGCGACTCCACACGGGTTTACGATTACGACCGTTGACGATTTTCTGATCCTTGCATATCCAACTGCTTCAAACCCTATATTTCTCTTCAGCCCCTTGTTTTTTCTTTTCTTGATGTTTTTTTTAACCTATAAAACCCTAAAACGATAAAAATTCTAACTTTCGTGTGTTTTCAGACCTATTGCGCAGGTGACAGACATCAACCGCAGCTGAGACGAGAATTTTTTCTGAAATCTGCCACCAAGAGTGACGATAGTGAAGGTCACACTTTTTGGCCCAAAAACTGTGACCTGGAGCTTTAGGAAGCAGGAATCAACCCAAAAACTGCGACCTCTGCTGAAAACAGGTCAGAAACTGCGACTTAGATTTTTTGCGGGGATTTTTCTGAAAGTTTTCTGGGTTTGTCTGAGCCTCTGTTCAGGGTTGTCTGACCTCTGTCTCCGCCCATTTTGGACCTGTACTTGTTGTGTTTTGCTCAAATAAGTGGGAACCTGGCCCCTTAGGGCTTCAATACCCTCCAATTTTTGTGGAAGAGTTTTTGTTGTTGCAAGCTGTCTAAAATTTCAGAGTCTTCAGCCTTTTTTCAGATCTAATACCTCACCTTCAGATCCAGATCGGCTTTTTATTCATCCAAATCACCTCATTTGGCTTTGCTTGGGTTTTCCTCTAAGGTTCACTCTGTTTCCCTCTAAGAGATAGCCTTTCGTCTTTTACAAAAAAAATTCCTCTGATTTGTTGTTGTTTTCTGCACCACTTTCTAGTAGATTTTGACCTTCAGATCCCTGTCCCTCTCGACCTTAGATCTATTGGCTTTTTTGGTGTGTTTTGACTAGTTTTTTTTCCCTCCTACAGACTACTTGTTGAGAGGCCCACCTCCTTGGGTTTAGATTATTGCATTATTAAATGTTTATTTATTGTTATTTCAGTTCCATATACTGTTATCTGCAGGTTTATTTTCAGTTACACAGCACACTTTTTCTTTTTCTCTAAAAACGTCTAGGTTTTAAAATTAAAATTTACACACTTTGCACACACATCCTAAGTGAAAAAGGGCTTGGTTAACACCTCCAATAAAAGACACTAAAACATTGAAATCAATTGATCTTGCACCTCTCTGCCCTTGTTTCAACATTGTAATCAGTTGATCCTGCACCTCCTTGCCCTTGTCGGTATCCTTTTCCTTTGTGTCGTGTTTTGTGTCATCATCAATGCACCACCAAGGTGTTTATCTCGGAGACTTATTGGCCTTCATCCTCAGTTTCCAGTAGGAAGACTTACTCCTCCACGTAGGATTCGAGTCAGTCCTCCACCGAGTCCGCACACCAACTCTTCTTCTGGTCCTTTGGGTTCTCCTTCTCATTCCGCCTTCGGTTCTCCCCCTGACACCTTCACCATGTCTGGTGCAGGACCTACTGCTGGTGGTAACCCCAGTCCTCATGCCAGGAATACCACTAGTGGGACCGCAACGGACACTACCCCAGCTGCACCCTTTCTCCCCTTCATGGCAGGCCTCAGCCTCCCCGATTTTGACCAGTTGATAAACGACCCTATACACCATGACACTAGTTGGCCTGTTATTCCAACGAATCTCCCTTCCGACATCCCAAAGTTTGAAGGCCTTGCTGGACAAGATCCTTCAAATCTTGTTCGATCTTTCCACATGTGGTGTTTGTCTAACTCCATTACCGATGACTTTTTTCGTCTTCGATTGTTCCAATGTACGTTTACAGGTAAAGCTTCTAAGTGGTATATTGATCAGGCCCCTTCCTCTCATACCACCTTTGTGACTATTGCCTGGGCTTTTTTTTCTTACTTCCAGCTTCCCCTTCGTTATGACACTGGTACAGAACTCTTGACTTATTTCCGTCAATCGTCTGCAACCCGCCTATCCGACCATGTCCGGTAATGGCGGAGAAGAAAGAGCCTATGTCGAGCTCCTACCTTCGAAGACCGTGTCTACATGGACTAGTTCCTTAGATCTCTTTTGCCACCTATCGAAAAATATGTCGCATCGCACTTTCCTCAAATCTCCCTTCCGACGAAGCTCCCTTCCAACATCCCAAAGTTTGAAGGCCTTGCTGGACAAGATCCTTCAAATCTTGTTCGATCTTTCCACATGTGGTGTTCGTCTAACTCCATTACCGATGAATTTTTTCGTCTTCAGTTGTTCCAATGTACGTTTACAGGTAAAGCTTCTAAGTGGTATATTGATCAGGCCCCTTCCTCTCATACCACCTTTGTGACTATTGCCTGGGATTTTTTGTCTTACTTCCAGCTTCCCCTTCGTTATGACACTGGTACGGAACTCTTGACTTATTTCCGTCAATCGTCTGCAACCCGCCTATCCAACCATGTCCGGGAATGGCAGAGAATAAAGAGCCTATGTCGAGCTCCTACCTTCGAAGACCGTGTCTACATGGACTAGTTCCTTAGATCTCTTTTGCCACCTATCGAAAAATCCACTCTCCAAATTGCGTTAAAATATGACCTGATCTACACTCAGTCGGGTTATGTTTATGTAGTTCTACCTGATCTTCCCAGACCTGGTGGTTCCAACACACCGGGGGCATCTCACACCACCGAAGATATCATTGGAGCCCTCTCTAATCCGTATGCTCAACCTCCCATGGGCTATGGTTTTCCTCGGGGGGAAGCACCTCCTACACTTTTCCCCCTCCCGATAGCATGTATCCAGGATACGGCATACCTTCTCTTTTTTCCCAACCTCATGTTTACCACACTATTACCCAACCTCCTTATTATCCATATCCACATCCTGGTGCTCCATCTCCTCCAGCATTAGCACCTCCTCTTCCCTTGCCTTCTCAACCCCCGCAACAGCAACCACCACCCCCTCAGGGGCAGGTGTATGCACAGCAGGGCACGACTAATCCTCCTCCCTCAAAAAATAAGAGGAAAGGCACTCAAAATCAAGCTGCCCCGGGTAATCCTGGACCTAATCAAATTAATGCTCCTAACACTACGAACCAACAACAGGGCACTCAGCCCAAGCAGGACAGGCTAGTTCGCACGAACAAGCATTGTTCTTGTTGTGGTTTTTATGGTCATTACACACATGATTGTCCTATTTTTCCACAGATGCGACAGTTGTGGGAGTCTCAAGCAACATTGCAAGGACAACAAGCCTCCCCTTCCGTCCCTCCCAGTGTTGCGCCTAGTTAGCGGGTTGTGCTTACTAATCCATTCCCTCAACAAGGATTTCTGGCTACCCAACCACCTGAAGGTCAGGTGGCTACTCCACCTCTTCAATCTGGTACCTCCGATTACCAGATTCTCATGATGAACTCTGATCAACCCCTAACTGTAGACATCAATCTTTAGACTCGGTCCCATCAATACAACAAGCCTCCCGCTACATCTGTCCCCGAGCCGCCTCCTTTGGTCTCTATAGAGCCTCTTTCGACACCTAATGGTCTCTTATAGATCCCTCCGCCCAAGACGGAGGTTCATACCAAGATCCCTAAAGGACCACTACATCGAAATGTTTCTTCCGGCAAAGCTGCTCATTTGTATAGCATAGTAGATGATTTGGCACAGTCTCCTGCTGCCATTTCAACACTAGAACTCCTCCTGTCGTGCCCTTCACAATGAAAAGCTCTACTATCTGCCATGGGCACTGTAGATCCTTCTGATGATCGATTGATTTTTTTTTATGTTGACTGGTCAGAACATCCTCCTCTCCCTACTTCCGTCGCCTTCCAAATCCCAGTCAAGATCCGGAACGCTAACTTTTCCCGGTGCATCATTAATGAGGGGGCATCCACCTGTGTGATGTTCGCTTCGGTTTGGAAGCAACTCGGTTCACCTGAGTTGGCTCCTTCCATGATCATTCTCCAAGTGTGGGATGGCCACGCCTCCCAGCCCATTGGCTTATCCCAGAATTGTCCTATTACTCTTGCAGTCAAGACTGTTTGCGTTGACGTAGAAGTCATAGATGCCCCCTTAGATTACAACATTCTATTGGGTCGTAGCTACACTTATGCGATATCTGTTTTCCCTTCCGCTGTCCACCGCAAGATGTCCTTCCCTCATAACAGAAAGATATTCACCATTGACCAGTTAACATATTACGAAATGAAGTCTCGGACCTCCCCTGAGTCCACTATCTCTTCAGTGGCCAACAAGCAAACCATTGATCCTTTGACTAGTGTTTCACCTGGAGTCTACAAATATTCCTCATTGCTTGGTATATTCCCTGGTCTTCCTCCTCCTGTCTCTGATCCCATCTCATCTAATTTTTGCATGATGAAATCATCTCGGGCTACCCTCAAACATCCCACTTCGACTAGTCAGCAGCCTCTGCGCCCTCCGCAACCTGCTCCTAGTCCTTCTATTCAGCCTTCTGGACCTCCTCCTCCTGGCCCTTCACCTTTAGTTGGTACTCATGAGCCTCTTTATCCTCCTGGAATGGTTCCTACAAGCCTTAACCGTCTTGGAGTCGTCCCGCCTGGTCATTACCCCTCTGATCAGATATCGTTCCTAGCCCCCCCTCCCAGAGTCTACACGGTAATAGTTATGGCCACCCCCTCTCTGCCTAACCTGACCCTGGGGATTCCCGTCTGGTACCTTGATCCCCCAGCCGCTACCCCGGCTGGTCACCCCAAACCATATCTTGCTTTGACCCCGATTCAACCGGTCCCTATGACTTCTCCCGTGGCTACAGTGCCTCAGCCACCTCAACAGGAACTTCCTCCTATTGAGACAGCTTCGGGTAACGAGGGCAAAGCCAACAAAGTAACCAAAGACAAGACTACCCCGAAAAACCTTGCCCCTCCTCAGCCGCCAAGGCGCATTATCCAGTGCGCTTTGTGTGATGTTGTCAGGCTTGCCACCCATACTTGTCCAGAGTTACCTCACCTTAAGCCCATGTTTAATGAGACATTTTCGGAATCTGACATCCCTGAGGTCTATGTCATTATACCCGATTCAATCCCGAAACTAAAATCATTACGGAAAAATCACCCGTGTGCTTTGTGTGATTTCCATGGCCACTACACTCATCTCTGTCCTTGCCTCGAAGAGTATCATTCCTCTTTGGAAGATTTCCGCCAATTCGAGGCCAAGCGTAACAAGTGCACCCTTTCCTTGTTCACAAGTTCTGCTTCAGCAGAACCAAAGGATCCTCCTACTCCCATTGACATCCCTCCTCTTGATGTCAACATGACAGAGCCTTCAGCCACCATCTTCTACCTATCATCATCCATGAGACCCTCGGTGAAAGCCCCCATGGAGACTTCCCCTAATGATCCGCTTGACCTCCCTTTAGCGATCACCCTGGGCTCAACATTGGTAGATCCTTTATCTGCTTACTCTTCGATTATCCCCCATGACGTTGCGCATGTGAGCCTTTCTTCACATGATGATGAGTCAGGTATCTCTACCACGTCAGGTGGTCTCCCTTCCTCCAGTCACCCCATCTTTCACTCTGATGAAGACATTATGGAAGCGCTAACCGATCCTAACTTTCCATGGGATGATATGCACCACTGTGCGTACTTCCTCCCGCAGAAGTCCCATGACCAATATGTTGTGGAAACTAAAGACTTAATTCCTAATGTTCAGTCAGTTGGTTTAGAAATCCCATTCCTGCACCTGATGCTTTCGAAGAAGTAAATATGGTCAATATCTCTCCTAACACTAAAATTAATATTTCTAACAAACCAGAGATAGAATAAAATATCACCTTGGGTGCCCATTGCACCCCAGAAGAGGTTGAGGCTTACACCAAGCTATTCAAATAATTATGTGATATTTTTTCTTGGTCCTATTCAGAAATGCCCGGGCTTGATCCTGCCATTTTCGAACACCATATCGATACATGGCCTGATGCTAATCCTATCCGTCAAAAGTTGAGACCCATTAATCCTTCCATACGAGAAGCTGTCAAAGCCAAAATCGATAAGCTCAAGCATGCTGGTTTTATCTATGCCATTGAATACACCACTTGGGTGTCCAATCCGGTTCCCATTCTCAAAAAACAAGGCACCATCCGTGTCTGCGCTGACTTTCGCGATCTGAACAAAGCTTGTCCCAAAGACAACTTCCCCACACCATTCATTGACCAAATGATTGATGAGTGTGTGGAGCACAAGGTTCTATCCTTTATGGATGGTTTCTCTAGGTACAACCAAATTTTTATCTGTCGTGTTGATCAACTTAAAACCGCATTCATTAGTCCGTGGGGAACCTTTTCCTATCGAGTCATGCCATTCGGCCTTAAAAATGCAGAAGCCACTTTTCAGCAGGCTATGTCTTACTATTTCCATGACCTGGCTCATATTATCCTTGCTTATTTAGATGACCTAACTGTGCTTTCTAAACATCGAGTGCAGCACCTCCATGATCTGCATACCATATTTCTCTAATGTCGCAAGTATAATATCCGCCTCAACCCACTGAAGTGTGTCTTTTGTGTACCTTTCGACCATATTCTAGGCTTCATTGTGTCTAAAGATGGTATCACGCTTGACCCATTGAAATTTCAAGCCATCCTTGAGCTTCCTATCCCTCATACTTTACGCCAGTTACAAAGCCTCCAAGGAAAGGCTAATTTCCTTCGTCAGTTTGTACCTGACTATGCCACCACCACGCATGGGTTCCTTAGATTCCTCCGCTCTAATATCCCTTTTGTCTGGGATGCCTATGCTCAAGAGTCTTTTGATTCCCTGAAGCATGCTCTCACGTCCACTCCCTTGATTTGTCCACCTGACTTTGATAGGGATTTCATCCTGTATATCTCTGCTTCCACCTACTCGGTCGTTGGAGTCCTCATTCAGGAAGATGACAATGGAATTGAGCACGTTATCTATTATGTCAGTAAGAACATGGTAGGACCTCCTGTATCCTACTCACATGAAGAGAAATTAGCACTGGTTTTCATGTTCTCAGTCCAGAAACTTCGTCATTACATCCTCATGTGTTCCACCAAGGTCGTGACTAATTCCAACCCTATGGCCTTCCTATTGAGTCGTCAAATCATCAGTGGGAAGTACACCCGTTGGATCGTGATCCTCCAGGAATTTGATATTGAATTTGTCACACCAAAAAGTAAGAAAGGTTTAGCCCTTGCTGAACTCATTTCTGAACTACCTATAGGTACGAAGGATCCTCCAGTTAATGATAATTTCCCCGATGAACATTTATTTTCCATTACCACCGATGACCCTTGGTATGGGAACATCCTCACTTATTTGCGAACCCAAAAGTTTGCCCTTCATCTTGACCGTGATGCTCAACGACGTATCTGACACCAAGCCCCCCGCTATCTTCTTATCGGTGACGACCTTTATCTTCGTGGTGTAGATTTTGTCCTTTTTCGTTTTCTCACACACACTGAAGCAGAGCAAGTCCTCAATGTCTGTCATAGCGATGCTTGTGGTGGCCACCTCTCTGATTTGGCCACTGCCCAGAAAATCATGTGCGCTGGGTACATTTGGCCTTCTCTCTTTGGTGATTGCATTGAGGCAGTCAAACACTGCCCCAATTGCCAACATTTTTCCCCTAAGGCGCAAGCTCCTTCAGCTCCCCTCCATCCTGTCATCTCAGCTGGTCCCTTCTGTAAGTGGGCCATAGACTTTATGGAGTGTCGACCATCATCAGCTGGTAACCATAAGTATATCATCGTGGCGGTTGACTATTTCACTAAATGGGTTGAGGCCATGCCAACGTTAACAACACGGCAGCTACCACAACCCTATTTTTCTTTAACCATGTGATCGCTCGATTCGGAGTTCCGAAACAATTGGTCTCCGACCATGGCCGACATTTTGAAGATGAGATATGGCATGAGCTATCCTCACTGTTGGGCTTTGAGCACCATATTCCTCCTCTTATTACCCCCAAGGTACGGGCCAAGTTGAAGAAGTCAATAAAATTCTTAAAACCATGCTTCAACGGACGGTGGATAAGCACAAAACCAACTGGCACCTTACGCTCTTCTCTCCTTTGTGGGCCTATAGAACTTTTGTTAAAACTGCCACCAATTTTACTCCTTTCCACCTTTTTTTTGGAGAGGAAGCAGTCTTACTGATCGAGTGTGAAATCCCTTCCCTTCATCTAGCCGTTGAACTTCTCCCTGACACCCAACATTTAGAAAAACGACTTATCATGCTTGAGCATGCTTCCAAAGACTGTCGTGTTGCATTGCAAACCATTGAGGCAGCTAATAAACGCACCAAAGCTCAATATGACCGAAAATTCCACCCTCGTACTTTTCACGAAGGTGATCTTGTTCTGGTGTATGACCAGGCCCATGATGTCCTTGGTCATGGGAAGTTTGACTCATTATGGCTAGGACCTTACATCATCAGTAAGGATTAAAGTAAGGGGGCATATCTATTAGAGGACTTTGAAGGACATCCCCTTCCCAATCCTCGCAATGCACTCTATCTAAATAAATATTACCCTTAGCATTTCCTTCCAGAAAATGCATGTTTTATTTCCTTTAGGTAGCCAGCTCATGCTTTTTAGTGATTTAATACTTCACCAGGACACATTTTTTCCAAGAAGAGTCACTTCACCCCTCCTCAAAATCGAATTCTTCACTTGAAACACTCGTACTGGGAGCACCACTTTTCCTCCATACTTGTCCACGCTCGTGTCGAATTTCATCGTGAGTTACCATCTTGTACTCATGTTTTTATGGTCCCCATTGGACCTTTTCTGTGTGGCAGCACCATCGAGTCACCCTCGTTTAGAGCATCTAAGTTGAGTCATCATTGCATTCATGGAGTCTATCCCGAGTCCCTTTACATCCTGCTATAGTCTTCCATCCTTCATTTCTTGGTCCCTCTCTAGTGTTGCACATTATGGCCTTCAGTCCCACTGTCCCCTATCCCTCACGATATTGTTTCAATCACTTCCAGGCCATCCATGCCCTTTATGCTCTAACAAGGGAAGTCGTTCGTTCGCTACTCAGTACACCCCATTTCATCATCATCATTGGTGTCATTCTGTCAGTCGCTCTACTTTTTTCTCTCGTGCCTTACTTGAGGATCCCTTATTGCCTCACCTATGGCGGATCTCCTTCTATCGACATCATCTATTTCATTCCAGAAGATAGGTATAGAGGGCGGTGTACCTTGGTTCCAGCTTCCACTCTTGTTTGGTGCCTCGGATCAGGCAAAGGGACTCCTTATTTCCCTTTGACTTGATTGTTTCTCAGCTCCAGCTCCTTTCAGCATGATCGAGATCTGTATACTTAATGGTTCAGTGATGCAGCAGTTGATATCGGTGATTCCCGGGTAAGTGTGAGATGTCTCAACCCTCATGAGGGGGTGGCCCTACAGGTAGCCCCTGACATACCCGGATGACGTCTTCATTACAGCCTTTGATGCAGCTCCATACATTTGATGATGTCAGCCTCAACTGCTTGCAGCGCCTTTTTGTTTGCATGTATCAGTCATATTTTCAGATCCCTTTCCTGTTTTCAGGGGCATCTAGGTTGTATTTATATCTCATGTACTCAGATATTATTGTACAAGTCTTGGCTGTTGTCCCAGGCACAATATGTATGTGGGATTCATTATCATGTTGTTTATATGGCTCATGTTTATGCCAGCATGTGCTATATTTTTCAGTCCCTTTGTTTACTGGACGCCTTATTTTTTGTACATTTCCTCGGCGGGCATAGGTATGCCTCCCCCGCCACCTATAGCACAGGTACTCACTCATCAAAGAGACTTGTCGCACCTGTAAGTCTTGCCTCCTCAGGGTCTAGTTCTTTCAACACTTTAGTCTACCTTATACTTCTCTCTCTTTGACTTCCCCTTCGATGTATAGTGATTGAGTTCTTACAACGTACTTTGGTCATACGATTAGCTCCTAACGCTTTCACATTGGGGGCAATCTGTTACACCATTTTTTGGTCATCTAACCTATTGTCATTAGATGGACCCAAGTACACCATGTAAGACCAATTTTACCCTAAGTAAAATTTCATTCACTATGAAAAATAACTTAGTAAATCACCCTTATTAAGTTGTTTATGGTCTAAACAGGAAACCCCATGAGAAAATATTAAATAATTCTACATTTGTTTGATTCTCCTCAAGGAATAATTAGTTAAACAACAATTTAATTAATATTCCTCATTATATTTAACCCAAAATAGGGAAATTAATTAGATGATTCACTATTTATAGCTACATGCATGTAGATTCTGGTGGAGACCCAGTTGAGACAAAGGTTTAGGACAAGTAAACTATCAGTTATATTTTTGGCGAACTGCCCAGGTGCAGTTATAAAGTCAGAGGAAGGCTCCATAGGGATTGCGCTGTCAAGGAAAGATAATTATCCTATTTAATAGGGATTAATTTCTTAGGGATTGCGTGAGCAAGGCTGGGCTAAGGAGGGGTTGAGAATTGGCTAAGTGTTGGTCAATTTTTCCTAAGAATTGCTAGACAATTCTGGGCAGGATCAAAGTGAGATAGTCAAGATAGTGCAATATTTTCTCGGAGTGAGAAAGCATTGTATTGTTTCATAATTCTTTGACAATGGAAAATATATGATAGAGGGGTTTTTAGCAGGTGATTTCCCTATACATATTGTGTTGTGTGATTGATAATTTCCTTTCCCTTACTTACATGTGATTGAGCGATCGTGTTTTATATTCCGCAAATATTTTAGAAGGATTCAATAACTTGTTTTAGTACATTACATGATTGAATTGAGTCCTCTGATATAATTTCTACATGGTATTATAGTTGTGTTAGATATTTTCTACAACATTGTTCCAAAGAGGTTCATGAAGAAGACCACTGTTGGAAGCTTCATCCATATATGAGGCCCAAGAAATTCAACCAAAAGGGAAAACAAAAAAAAATTGCAATCCACTCAACAGGATTTGGGATTTGATTCGGGTGATGAACCTAAAATTACAACCATGGGTATGAAATGAAAATAATATATTTCTAGCACTAGTTCATCAAATTGTTACACTAGAACTCCAAATGAAGAAACATGGATTGAATTATTTCATGTGAGGGTCATTTCAAAACATACAAGAATCGACACACTATCTGATAGTGGGTCTCAAGCCAATTTGATATCTAAAGACTTGGTCAATAAACTTAATCTTGAAACCGTTCCTCTCCACAAACCATATCCATTGTGTTGGATATGCAAGAACACAAATTTTTAGGTTACAAGTAAGTGTATTCTTCGGTTTTCAATCACATCAAACTTCATTGACGAAGTTGAATTATATGTTATGCCACTTGATATTTCAGGAATTGTTTTGGGTAGTCCTAACCTCTATGATAGAAAAGCCATATTTTATCACCATGAAAATAAGTACCACTTGTTCAAAGATGGTGTGGAGTATATTGTGAGAGCTCATTGCAAGAAACTAAATCTTTCATTAGTTAATGTAGGGAAAATGAAAAGGCTAGTGAATTCAAGCATGAAATTTGTGCTTCTTATTATTAAACCAAAGAACGATGTTGATTATGAAGAACTTCAAGGTTGTGATCCAATTTTTAAATCTGATTTGATTGAGGTGGTTAATAAAAATAATGAGATGTTTCAGGAGCCAAAGGGGTTACCTCCCAAGAGGGGAATCCAGCATGAAATAAAACTGCAATATTATTGTCCTCTTCCTAAGATTGGCATGTATAGGATGTCTGTGATGGAGAGTGTTGAAATCAAAAATAAAATTCAATAGTTGTTGGAAAAAGGGATAATCTGACCAAGTAATTCTCCATGTGGGTCACGTATTGTGTTGGTGCCAAAGAAGGACGGAACATGGCGCATGTGAGTAGATTTCCGTGCATTGAACAAGATTACGGTAAAGAGCCATTGTCCACTTCCTATAATAGATGATTTACTTGATCAATTGAAAGATGCAAATTATTTTACTAATTTGGAATTAAGGAGTGGTTACCATCAAATTAGAACTGTTGAAGGTGACATTTGGAGGACAACATTCAAAACAAAGCAAGGTTTGTTTTAATGGCTTGTTATGCCTTTTGGTTTATGCAATGCTCCTACTACCTTTATGTGTATGATGAATGATGTTTTGAGGCCATTTCTTGATGACTTTGTCATTGTCTACTTAGATGATATCTTAATTCTCAGTAAATCACTTGATAAACATGTCATGCATGTAAGAAAAGTACTTGATGTCTTAAGGAAAGAAAATTTGTTTTTGAAGATGTCAAAATGTGAGTTTGGTAAAACTTATTTGGTGTATTTGGGGCATATTTTTGGAGGATATGAGTTGAGGATAGACCCCTCTAAGGTTGAGGTCATTGCGAATCGACTAACACCCAAGATAGTCACTGAGGTAAGAATGTTTTTGGGAGAAACCCAATATTGGAGGAATTTTATTGCTAACATCTCTTTTATCGCAGCTCCTTTGCATGGATTGACTAGTGTGAAAAAGGTCCTCCAGTGGGGAGGAAAGAAACAAAAATAATTTTATGCTTTGAAAGAGAAGACCAGTTCATCCCCAATACTTGCGCTACCAAACTTGAGACAACCCTTTGAGATTCAAACTGATACAAGTGACTATGCCATGAGCACAGTCCTTATGCAACATGGTAAGCCCATTTCATTTCATTTAGGAAATTTCAATGGTACAGTGATTAAATATCCTACTTATGACAAGGAGCTTTATGCATTGGTTCAAAGTGTGAAAAAAGTGCAAACTCTACTTGATGGGAAAGGAAACCATCATACACACCGACCACCAACCATTGCAATACTTGTAATCGAAAACTAAGTTGCAACAATCAAGGCACTTTTGATGGATGGGTTTCCTACAACAATTCCACTTGTTCATCAGGTATAATAAAGGTATTTACAAAAAGGTTTTTGATATGCTTTCTAGGCCTATTGTTAGTGCAACTACTTTACTGAAGCATAATTATGTTTTGCATGAAAGTTATGTTGAGCAATATGCATTTGATAATGACTTTCAAGATGTTTATGAAAACTTGAATAAAGGAAACTAATTAGAGGAATTGGATTACCATGTACATAATAACTTGTTGTATCATTTGGGAAATATTTGTATTCAACAGGGGAAGAGAGTGAATGTCATAAGGGAAGCACACACTTCTCTTATTACTAGATATTTCGATATAATCAAAACAGTGGCACATCTACAAAGGTATTGTTATTGGCCTCATATGCTTTAAAGTGTGTCACATTCCATTAAAGGTTGTTCATTATGTGCAGTCATTAAGCCTAGCAATAGGAAGTTAGTATTTTACACACCTCTTCCTGTACCTTCACGTCCATGGGACAGTGTTTTTATGGATTTTGTAGGAGGTATTCCATTATCAAAAAGAGGTCATGATTATTTGTATGTAGTTGTGGATAGGTTCAACAATATGTGTATATTAATGCCATGTAAAAAGAAAATCACAGCTGAACAAACAACTCACTTATTCTTTCAGTATGTTTGGGTTCATTTTGGTTTGCCCACATCCATTTTTAGTGATAGGGATTCTTGATTTGTTGTGAATTTTTTGTCAAGTTTGTGGGACTTGATGGATAAAAAGTTGAAGAAGAGTACAACCTTTCATCCACAAACAGATGGTAAAACTGAGGTGGTCAATCGAACAATCATACATCTTCTTCGAGGATACTGCAACAAGAATCCTAAGTTATGGGATGAAAACTTGCACTACATTAAACATGCTTACAACTGTGCAAAACACTCCTCTACACAAACATCACCATTTGAGGCATGTCTTGGATACTTTCCTAGATCACCATTAGATTTCATTTTTGGGAAGTATGTTGTTATTGATGGCCATAGTGACATAAAAAAAACAAATAATTTTATAGAACAAATCCAATTGATACATCAAAGAGTTCAAGATCAACTTGAAAAGAGCTAAGGAAACTACAAAGAAAGGCACAACAAGCATCGTGTAGATCACAAGTTCCAAGTTGGTGACGAAGTTTGGCTTCACATTAGCAAAGAGAGGATTCAAGGGGAAGGTAAAAAACTGAAGCCAATCCGTTATGGTCCTTTCAGAATTTTGGAAAATATTGGTAAAAATGCCTTCAAGTTAGATTTTCCTTCATACATGCAAATTTACTCAGTTGTTAATGTTGAGAACTTGAGGTTGTATGAGACTCCATTGATTGAAGATTAAGGAGAGCAGGTTCCTATTCCTTCTATTGAAGACTTCTCCTGAATACCTTGCTGAGCTTCAAAAAGACACAATTCTTGACAAAATAACAAGGACATCAAAATGAGGGAGTGTAGACTACCTTCATGTGGGGCTCAAAGGCACAAATCCTTCTAAGGCCAAATGGATCAAGATTGGAAAGGTGAGGGAACTATACCCTCATTTTTTGAACAACTGAAAGTTATATTTTGGGGTCCAAAAGCTTCCAATGTGGAGGAGTCATCAGGTCCTCAAAATTATGCTAAAAAATGAAAGTTGTCGAAATGGTGTGGAACTTTAATAACTGCATAGATCTCATTGTTCTAAATCTGGCGCAACTCGTTTCACAGAAAACCAACACTATATGCTCCCAGAAAGGCATTCTGTCCACTTTGTCAAACAGGAGATTTAAAAAAAAAAAATATGTAGGACAACCCAATCAGTAGTCTGTATAGCTGAATGAGCATGCCTACGTGGCAGGGTGACTATGCAGGTTGACTTGGTTAATAGTTTTCATCGATGAATGGAATGGTGCCAAGTGGCATTTTCTTATTGGTTTGAAATGGTTCATTTTAATTGGTTGTTTTGGTGGCCAACCACAGGCTGCCACGTGGCCTAGCCAGAGGCCACCACGTGGCAACCCGAGGGCCACCAAAATTGGTTCAAGTCTAAGCAGAGTGGGTGGGGGTTGAATCCGCAACCTCCAAGTGATGAGTAGAGAGATTTACCATTACACCACATGTTTGTCCCTTACTATACATTTGTTTCGGGTTGGTTTTGTTTTCATATTGGTTCTGCTATGGGGGAAGGGGGCTAGGGTCTAGCCCCAACCCTGGTCACCATCGGGGGTGGAAGGCTAGCCTCACGCCTCCCACATTGGTCATTAACCATTAATCGTTAACAATAAATGCCAACCCATCATGTGTCCACACTAAGGGTTAATGTTGACGATTGGCACAAAAAGTGCGACGTTATTTTTGTATATAAAAAAATGTTTCATTAACCATATGATATGGTTAGAAATTTGACATTAATGCCTTATTGGGAAAATTAGCGCGGTGAAAATTTCACCCAGTTTTTGGGAAAATTGGCACTCAGTTAGCTTAATTCAGGATGGATTTGTAGGATGGTGCCGGATTTTGGGGAAAATGTGGAGCGAATAGTGCAGAAACTTGGGGAAGTCATAACTAAGTCCATTTTGACCAAATTTGAGGCAGAAAGAGGCTACATAGGAATTTTTTGGCATTATAGAGTTTATGGAATATGTTTTAGAGCTGTTTGAGCATTGCAAGCATATGTAATCACACTTTTGAGCATAATAGAAGAGGTCCAAACCATTGGAAGTTGGACCAAGGAGACATAGCCCAGGCGGGGTGAACTCCTTCTTCATGTGTTGTTGTGTTCTTGTTTATGTGATGTTCATGTCTGTTATATGTTGTTGTTCAGTGTTTTTTTTATGTTAATTTGATCAATAAATTCACATAAAAACTCATAATTAACTTGCAATTTTCCTCATAATCCTCAAGAACTTTATTTATATTCTAAATTGGATCTTAGCACAACAAATACTAATATTCCCATTGATATCAATCTCAAAGTTTACTTTTCGTAAAGTGCATTAGATAACATTGCATTGAAACTTCATTTTGAGATTAATCATTGAACATAGATTATATTTTTTAGTGAATCAAAACTGAAAAGTGCATTGAGTCCATTCTCATTCATCGAAAAGAAAAAGGAAGTGAAAAATTCATGTAGGTGCATCTTAGTGAAGTGAAATTCATTTTACTTTTGGAAGTTGCATTTGGAAAGTGAAAGTGAAAAGATCTAGTTAGGAAAGCTTTTTTTGTTGCATCCTTGAGTGTTGCATCATTGTTTGAATCTCTTCCCTCTACTATATATATTTCATCAAAATGAAAATAGTATTTTTCTCATATTAGTTGCATCATAGGTGTTCAGGTGAAATAGATATTTGAGCCTTAAAACTGAAACATAAATCAAGATCAACTTAAAATTTACCTCAATTAACTTAAGGAGCATTTGGAACCTAACACAAAAATTTAGAGGTCTAGGCTAGAGACGTGTTGCGACATCGTAAAATGTAGGAGATGTTGTTTTCTGGCATTGTATCCTGGGGGTGATATCCCATTCCACGTATGGAAGTATGTAGTATCGTTCTCCAATAATTTCGAGTATATCAGAGGGGCTCCACTTATGAAAGTATATAGGAATTATCTCATCGAATGGTTATGCATTAGACAGTGACTACTACAGACTGCACTCCCACGTACCGTCGTGTATATTTTGGGAGTCCCCACTAGGTTACTATCCATCCATTGGTAACCTAGTCAGCCGCCTTGTAAACTTGATACATCAAACACAACATTCAGGTAGATTAGCTACCATACTTCTTGGTTCGCCATAAGCTATTCTGAGGGTCATGGTTTCTAGGTAATCCTTTATGCCTAGCTTACCCCTTTTTGATTTATTTTTGTTATTTTCTAAAATTTATTTCCTACGGAATAACATCTTACTCGTGCATAACTCCTTTTGCCTCATAATCACTGGTTGATTGTAAATTGGAATTAATCCAAAAATTTTCACCAACGCTCATTTGATTTTGTGAAAAATACATCATGGTAGAACCACCAAGTCCTCACTCACACCATGCACAAAGTTCACCTTCCACCTCCCCTTCACTTTCTGAATTTGACAGGTCACCTCAAAGAGACCAAAGCAAGATTCCACATATTGTATCTAAACCTCTTGGGAACCAAGGTGTTGAACATGGTATGGTTTTAAGTATCCAACATCTTTCATCTTGAACACCTTCTCCATAGTTAGTTACTCCGTCCCAAATGTCTCCTCTGGATAGTCCAAAGCCTACTTCGGGGTTATTACTTTTCCCTCTGAATCCACTCTTTAATCTAGAAGACGACGCTATTTATTTATCACCTCCACACCAGTATAGCCCCTTTAATACTCCAAACTTACCTTTGGTTCCTTCTCCTGGTGCGTCTCAGATTCTGGTTCAAGAATTGTTTCCACCAAACATGGCAACAAATGGTGATGCTCCATTTGAAGACACACCCAAAAATACTCTTTTCGATACATTTTCAATTCATACTCTAGAATTTGATCCTAAAACATTCTTCCCCCCTAAAAAATTTCCTTATGTTTCCTACTATATGGGAAGTAGGTCAATTACACCCTCTGGTCATAGTGCATCCTCAGGCCCACTGGGCTATACCTCTCTCGGTGATCTTGTTTCAGGAACTTATGGTGTGACTCCATTTTATCACAACCCTATTTGGTCATATGGTGTCACTCCTACCACTAGCCCTTTTGGTCCAAGTATGTCAATACCTACTTCCCAACCTACAATAACTGTAGGTCAAATGCAAGTCACTCTTGGGCCTTCTACCCCAATGACCCTATCCACGGTACTCACGGTTCCCCCTTTGATTGGTCAACCTATGATTTCATATATTCCACCACCTAGGGGGAAACCCTACATACCTCCTAGTTCTGGTGGGAACTATGCGAACTATGGACCCGCATCAGGGGCAGGCCAGTCCACTGGTGCTATCCCTAACCCAAGTGGAACGTTAGTTTCATCTGTGTCAAGTTCTGTCATGGGAGAACCTTTGCAAGGTCCTAAAGTCTCCTTGACTTAATAACCATATGTTCAATATCCATATGTTCAACAACCATATGCTCAACAACCTCAAATCCCACTGTCAGGTATTTTTACCAATCCACAGGCAGGTCCCCAAATGCAATATGATCCCAATCCTTCATTGGGAAAACTGGCATGTATCCTCTCAGAACTGGTGCCCCATACTATCAATCTCAATAGGTACCATACCAACAACTAAAACAAGTAATTAACCCTCAACTGTAGCAGGGACAATACCAACAACTGCAACATGGACCTAACCCTCAACTACAGTAGGGACCTTACCCTAAGTTGAAGCGGGGACCTTACCCTTAGTTGCAACAAGGACCTTACCAACAATTTTAGCAGGGGCATTACCAGAAACTGTAGTAGGGGCCTTATCAGTAACTGTAGCAGGGGCCTTCTCAACAACTACAACAGGGACCTTACCAACAACAACAATAAACACCCCTCCAACAAAATATGGTAAATTTTGTCCTTATGGTAAAAACCCACCACAATGGGGGAAAAACCAATTCCAACAAGGTTTGAATACCCAATTTTGTGCATACTAGACCCTATACCCCGTATAATCCTCAACTGCCATTTTTTGCAATGTTGGAATTTCCGGATGTGTCACGGATCACAAATGACCCGACACTTCATTCACTGTTTTGGAATCCAGTACCAACAAAAATACCTGGCGACTATCCCAAGTTTGAAGTAAAGTCTAGAGAATACCCTCAAGCGCACGTTATGACTTACCACCTTTGGTGTTCGTCTAACTCTTGGATCGATGATTGAATCTGAATGCATCTTTTCCAGGGCACTCTGATGGGTGTTGCCGCTAAATGTTACATCGAGCAGCCTCTAGGTACTTTCCAAGATTTAAACTCTTTGGCCATGGATTTCCTCACTCATTTCCAATTTCCTGTCCGGTATGATACTGGAACCCATCTCTTAACATCTTTGCTAAAAACGCCCTCCACTCATACCTTCGATCATATCCATGAATGGAGACGCAAGCATCATCTCATCAAATTTGACATCCTGGATCAAATTTTGACTCAATGGTTTACCAAATCATTCATCCCTCCTATTGTGAAATACATAGACATCGGTGGCTATGTGACCGAGGAACAATCCATCGCCCGTGTTGTAATATTCCCAATTAGCTTTAAACTAGTTGAAATATTAAATTTTGTTTTTTCTTCTTAGTTAGAAAAATAAGAGGGTATGGAAACCCATAAATCTCCTTAGTAGGAATAAAATCACTCCTAATGTGAAAGAAGATAATCTTAGTCGCTTGATTAAGCACCCTTGTGTGTGAAAAGGGGATGGAGCATGTAGACTCGGTCAACTTTGACCAAATCAGCAGCATTGGTATGGAAGGAGTGGCGTTCATTGAGGGAAAACGCATTTTTGGAGGGAGACTCCATGCATGGAAGTAGTGGATTTAATGAGTGGGGGCCAAGGTGAGGAAGCTCACCAAGCATATAAGGAAGGGGATGGCAGCCATAGAGGGCATGATTTTGATTATTGATTTTATGGTTTGAATGACTTGTTGCTCTCTTCAACTGTTTAGAGGAGACTGTAGTGTTGTTTAGAACAAGGGTGTTCCTGAGTGGGAATCCCACCTTCATCCTCGGGGGAATTTGAGTTCCCACTCAGGAGAAGTAATTGGACTAAATTTCCACATTCCAACATCAAGCCAAGATCCATCTTTCTTCTACAATGCAGTTTCTGCATAGGGTTGTGCTGTGTTGCAGGGTGCAGTAGTGGAGAGTTGATTTGGGTCATTTCAGAGCTAGTTTTTAGTGGAGGAAGGTTTCCTTCCATTGGGAGGCCAAAAAAGAAGGCCCTTGAGATTTATTGCAGCATTTGTCCCTAGGCCAAGTTATTATTAGCCCCTACAACACAGTTTCAGTCTTCGACTGCATTATTTTAGGGAGGAGTTGCGGGGGTGATTTCAGTATACCATTTGGGGAGATGGTTTTCCAATGAAGGGATCAACCTTTCACTTGGAGAGTCTATTGGGAGGAGGCTTCATTCTATGCTACATTAGATCAGGCACATCTTTCCAGATATTTATTTTCAATGAATCTTCAGCCCTAGGGCTTTGGTTCACCTTTTGTATTTGGTGTATTTTTCCTGAAACCCTCTAGGGTTCTATTGGGAGGTTGATATAGAGCCTGGATCTTAATGTCTAGCACCTCTTGAGGCATATATCAGTCTTTTTGTATTATTTTATGATCCCATGTTTTAGTTATGCTCACTTTGACTGCGTTGTAGCAGCTTTCTGACATTCTGTATATTAACAACACCTCACTTTTGAGGGGGTTTATTCATTGGAGGCTTGTTGGTTCATGTTGTATGATTTGTGCATCATTATATTGTACTATATTGCTGCTCATATGAAAAATAAAATGGCTACATATTGGTATATTGTATTTGTACATTTATTTACACTGCTATTCTCCATTTTTATGTTCAAATATTACTGCTTCCCTATTTAGGAATATTACAGTGGCATCAAAGCATAATCTTGGCTCAGCCTGTGCATCTAAGCCAATATGTCATCATAAGAAGGAGATCCTCTCACAGATAGAGAGAAGAGATATCTCAGAAGAAACCGGAGATATGATTATATAGATGATAGAGGATACAAGGATAAAAACCCTTTATCAGGAGGAGATGGGGAGAAGGAGTTCCCTAAGCTTATTCTTCTAACTATGCAAGATATTGCAAGAGAAATAAAGGAGATGAGAATGGATAGACACAAATAATTCCCTAAAGGTTTTCTACATGGAGAAGGCTCCGACATTTATCATCACTGGAGTGATCAACCAGTGAAGCAATAGGTTTCCCAACGCTCTACAATGCCTACATTTTTAGCAGTGGGAAATGGAGGGTTTCAAGAACAAGAAACTCTTGAAGACTACTTTCTTAAGTATGAGTCTCAATCTCATAGATTCAAGGACCATTTGAGCTTTCAAGAGTTTTGTCAGATCAAGGACAATAGGAGACCTTGACATCACAGCAAAGGTGGAGGATTCATATAGAATCATGATCTTCACTGAACTATGGGCAGATTTTTCTTACCCACTTTTGATGGGTCATCTAAATGCACTACCAAATCTTGGGTAGAAAAGCTAGACATCTACTTCCAGCTGAACTAAGTACCAGAGATGGAGGCCATCAAAATAGGAGCACTACACCTTGAGGGTGAACCACATGATTGGTGGTTTCATGATATTTCTACATTGGGTCATGCCAATGTGACTGCATATTTATATTTCACAAGGATATTGGTGGAGAGGTTTGATCGAAGAGACCTAGAGGCACCTTTCATGGGGCTAGATAAGCTCAAACAAGTAGGTAATCCAAAAACTTATATTTCTGAATTTCTAAAACTTTTTGTTATGGTTCCTGATTTATCTACAGCTATGAGGGTCTATATGTTTATTGATGGGCTATCAGAACCTCTAAATGGGTTGGTTAAGTCTACCAAACCCACTACCCTCCAAGATGTCATTGAAAGGGCTAGATATCGACAAGATGCCTTGCCAAGAGAAAAGGCAACATTTCAACAAAATACCACTTTCCCATCAAAGGGAAAATATGAGAAGGCTCATCCTTCAAAGGAGAGCCAAAACAAAGTACCTCTTAGTGATGATGTCTGAAGAGACTTGAGGAGAAGGAAGCTTTGCTTCACATGCCAAGAATCATGGGCACCCAGACATAGATGTGAAGTAGGGAAGGAACACTATATAGAGGTGTTTTCTAATGATTAGGAGGAAGAAGAAGAGGATCCAGAAGGAGGTCACAATGCAAGGATAAGAGGAGAGGATCCACCACCACTAGGAGGTGGGAATGGAGCATTTTCTCCAATTAGAGGGGCGTTTGCATCATTGAGAGGGGTACCCAAGTACTTGACCTTGAGGGTTCAAGGTTCTATTCAATATTAGAGGGTTTCATTGTTGATTGACAGTGGGGCTACTCACAACTTTATTGATACCCAACTAGTGTAGAGGAGGGCAATACCCACTGATGATTTTGAGGGAATTTCAGTTTTGGTCCCAGGAGCTAGAAATATGCAGTGCATGCAATATGTTCCATATTTATCTATCACCATGGGGACATATACATTGACTGGTCACTTTTTTTTTATTGACATACCTGACACCAATGTGATATTGGGTGTGCAGTGGTTGATTACTTTGGGGAAGGTCACCACAGATTGGGAGACATTGAAGATGGAGTGGATGGACAGAAAGAGTGGAAAACATCAAATGATTAGGGGCATGCACACATATCCCTCACAGACAGCTTCTACACAGAAAACAGAGCTAGATTTGTGCAGTGGAAGCACAAACCTAACAGTCCTATCAATTATGCATATGAATTTGGCCCATGAGACATTAATATTTAATGGCATTCCACCTGGGAGGCCACCTGATTAGGAGTTGGTGAGAAATGTCTCACAACATTTTTCACCACTCATAGATCCAGGAGGAGTGGGAACATTGGGAGGTCATGGTACAATGCAGAGAGTCTTAGGTAGGCTCAAGGAGGAGGGAGACATTCTCCCAATATCATCATTACCCACTCTCACCCCACATCTTCCTCTGAGAGAGGATGCTTCAGGGATGGAGGATGGCACCATCATGGTGCAAGGAGACTACTCCTTGACTTTGGAGGCTCAGAAGATATTCTCACTTGGGGAGAAATATTCCACACATGGTAGAGGATGGTGGCCACTCATGCATGCATTGGCCAGACTTAGGAAGTTTTGGATGGGTGATAGCTTCCCATGGAAGACTAACCTCCAAAAGTTTCAACCTTTACTTGAGCATGAGCAGATACAGGAGGAGCAACAGAGGAAGGATTGCAGCATCCTGGTATGTGACTTTGGCATGGGAGATGTCAAAGAAGGGGGTAGCCACATGATAGATCATCAATGCTATCACTATGGAGGATAAATCCTTATTGGAAATCTCAGCTGTTGGTGGATTACTCCAAGGATATTTTTACATGCACGATACCTGATGACTAGATATTAGATGAGGGATATTCAGTAAGAGATGGGGTCATCTACTATCAGAGTAGGATCTTATTATCTAGAGCATCCAAGCTCAAGGAGAAGTTACTAAATGTAGCACATGAAGATTTTCTCTTCAGCCACACTTATTCCATGAGAGCATACCACGCCATCATGGATATATTCACTTGGGAAGGCTTTTAAGAGGAGATATATAAGCATATTAGGATATTCACAGATCATTTGGAGATGGAGGAGATACATGACTCTTTGATGGAGTTATCAAAACCACCTCTTTCCTCTTTAGGAATGAGAGGGGATCTATCTATGAGCCACTCCATTAGTGTGATCAAAGTACATGGTAAGGATCATGTTTTTATGCATAATGATTTACTTGATTAATATTTACATTCATTTACCATACATGTGTAGGCCGTTGCTCCAAGTGGGGGCACTCTTCCTTATAAAATTCATGGTTAACTTGGGGCCATAAATAGTGTTGAGCATGGCCACTCCCTAGGAGGATTTAGGGAGATGAAATATCATTCAGGGGGTACTCCATTGGCACCAAACATTACTCACCTTCTCAAAGCATGTGAGAAGAATATGGAAGCAAACAAGTGGTGGGGAAACCACTTATTATATCATGTTCTGAGGCAGTCAGGATACATATTATGTTGGTTCCACATGTGGGACTATGATCCTCCTCCAATATTACATATGGTAGCTTATGTATCCTTGATTATGATCCCATATATTGACGATGTCCTTATCCTTATGGTGGGAATGATTGGAGGAAGGATGAAAGGATTGAATGTGCCCATTGGGAGTGAGATTCTCCATGTTTCTTATGCTTCATTTTTCAGTGATAACATTGGGCAAACCATGATTTCCTCATTGGATCTATTGTTTCCTTATGAGGTGAGTCATTAGCATCTCATGAGTACTTGGGAGGAGCATTTCACGGAGGGACAGATTAGGAGGCACTTGGTTCATGAGGAGAGCTTATCAGATGGAGGTGTCACCAAGGAAGGAGGAGAAAATTTTCAGCACTCACCTTTACAATTGCTTGAGGACAACCAACATTTGGGAGGGGAGGACTATAATATTCCCAATTAGCTTTAAGCTAGTTGGAATATTAATTTTTGTTTTTTCTTCTTAGTTAGAAGAATAAGAGGGTATGGAGACCCATAAATCTCCTTAGTAGGAATAAAATCACTCCTAATGTGAAAGGAGATCATCTTAGTGGCTTTATTAAGCACCCTTGTGTGTGAAAAGGGATTGGAGCATGTAGACGAAGTCAACTTTAACCAAATCAACAACGCTGGTATGGAAGGAGTGGCATTCATTGAGGAACAACGTAGTTTTAGAGGGAGACTCCATGCATGGAAGTAGTGGCTTTAATGAGTGGGGCCCAAGGTGAGGAAGCTCACCAAGAATATAAGGAAGGGGATGGAAACCATAGAGGGCATTATTTTGAATATTGATTTTATGGTTTGTATGACTTGTTGCTCTCTTCAGCTGTTTAGCGGAGACTGCAGTGCTGTTTAGCACAATGGTGTTCCCGAGCAGGAATCCCACCTTCATCCTTGGGGGACTTCGAGTGCCCACTCAGGAGAATTAATTGGACTACATTTCCACATTCCGACATCAGGACAAGCTCCATATTTCTTCTACAACACAGTCTCTACAGAGGGTTGTGATGTGTTGCAGGGTGCAGTAGTGGAGAGTTTATTTGGGTCATTTCAGAGCTATTTTTCAGTGGAGGAAGGTTTCCATCCATTGGGAGGCTAAAAAATAAGGCCCTTGAGCTTTATTGCATCATTTGGGACCAGGCCAAGTTATTATTAGCCCCTACAGCACAATTTCAGTCTTGGAATGTGTTATTTTAGGGAGGAGTTGCAGGGGTGGTTTTAGTACACCATTTGGGGAGATGGTTTTCCAATGAAGGGATCAACCTTTCACCTAGAGAGTCTATTGGGAGGAGGCTTCATTCTATGCTACATCATATCAGCCACATCTTTCCAGCTATTTATTTTCGGTGAATCTTCAGCCCTAGGGCTTTGGTTCACCTTTTGTATTTGGTGTATTTTTTCAGAAACCCTCTTGGGTTCTATTGGGAGGTTGATATAGAGCCTGGATCTTAATGTCTAGCACCTCTTGAGGCATATATCTGTATTTTTGTATTATTGTATGATCCCATGTTGTAGCTATGCTCACTATGACTGCACTGTAGCAGCTTTCCGGTATTTTTTATATTAGCAGCACATCACTTTTGAGGGGGTTTATTCATTGGTGGCTTGTTGGTTCATGTTGTATGATTTTTTCATCATTATAATGTACTATTTTTCTGCTGATATGGCTAATAAAATGACTCCATATTGTTCTATTGTATTTTTTACATTGATTTACACTGCTACTCTCCATTTTTATGTTCAAAAATCGCTGCTTCCCTATTTGGGAATATTGCACATGCACCGTATTTGGATTTAGTATATTCACAATCTGTCACACTATATGAATTTCTACCCGGTGCCCCATGATATTCAACTGGTCCTGCATCTTCCAGAACTGCAGATTCAACACTTGTTGATGGTTTCATTGGATCTATCACTCAATAGTTTAGTAGTACTCTGGCTAAATCTAAGAAATCCAAATATACTTCTGCTGCTGCAACCCATGATGTTGCAGACAACCAAAATAATATTGGTAAAACCTCAGAGGTAAATGATATCCAATCTACCACAACAGACAAATCCTCAAAAGGTAAAACTAAGGGTAAAGAAAACTCTAAGCAAGATACCCCCAAACAGGAACCCTGAATATGTATGATGATGATTCATTAAAGTGAAATCCTAAACACCCTTACCTTATTTTTTATGAAGATAATTACACTAAGGATTTCTCCCGTCGTGCTGATGTAAGTCGTCTTCTGAAGGGCACCTTAAGGAGGCCAACTATACTGAAGGAACATTTCCCATCCTAGCAAACACAAATGGTAGATCAATCTCAAGGTCAAACCTCCGGAAGTTAGCAAGTATTCACAAGTGGCACGAAACCTTTTAACATAGCCACCATATCAAAATATTATCCAACTCTTGAAAAACCCATGGCGGAGAAGGATGTCACCGACATACCCTCTTCCTCCACCCCACCTTATTCCTGTCCTCTCTGTATTGAGAAACCTAACATTAATTCCATAATCTGACCAGCCCAAAAGGTGTTCTTCTTAAATGAGCTTATAATTAGAATGCACGAGCTGACCAACACTAAAATATTATAAAAGATTTAGCTCAATCATCGTCGGAAATGTCGGCCTTAAAATTATTTCAAACGTGTCCATCAAAAAGGAAGGCTCTGCTATCCGCTATTCGAGGAATTGATCCTACAGATTCTAGCTTGACCACTTCTGATCTTGAAAACCATGTTCCTTTCCTACCACCTCAACTTTCTTTTCTCATACAAGTTGTTGTTATGGGGAAGACTATTCATAGGTGATTGTCGATGAAGGAGCCTCTACATGCATCATGTATATATCATGTTGGAAATCCCTTGGATCTACTCCTCTTAACCAATCCCTGAATACCTTAGAAGCTTTCGATGGTAGAGGTTTCTGTCCATATGGTATTCTCAATGCCTTCCCTACACAGTTAGAAGGTAAATATGTCAATATGGAGGTAGAAGTTTTTGACACAAATCTCAATTATAACCTTCCACTTAGACAAAGTTTGACTCACACAATGGTTTGTGTGGTTTCTACTCTATTTCGTGTGATTCGTTTCCCCCATCAAGGGAACGTTGTCATGGTAGAACAGCTAGCCTTATTTTCCACCGACTCTTCAACTGGTAATGTGCCTTATGTTGGCAAAAGCACCATTCCTTACAAAATTATTGGAGTAGGTATTTTTAAAGAGTCTTCTTTAATGGGAAATTTTTCCCTTCCTCTGCCTAATGTTGGCTCAGTTAATATGATCTCATCTCGTCATGACCTTGAATCATACCCAACCTTGATCATATTGACCATTTTGGTGACGCTATGCTACTCAGCCCTGTTGAACAAGCATATCAAGATGTCCTTTTGGCTTCTGTGGTTGCATATAAAACCAATGATCGATTGAGTACGATCCTAGACTCATATTCACAATCCTCTTGGCTTGGTTCTTTGGATTCTAATGATCCTTTGAACGTGACTTTCCTGACTGACGAAAGCATTCCTGAAGTCATGTCTCCTGAAGAAACTCCATGGAATGATAACCATCATCATTCCCATTCTCTTCCTAGACTTGGGGTGATTTCTACCTGTCTGGATTCATTAGTTTCCTTGCAACGATTTCTTCCCTTCGGACTCTCATTCAATTCCACGATGTATTCTCTGAAGGAAATATGGGAAATATTTTGGCAAACATGCCTATTGATTTCTTTGTGAAACCTAATGCAATTGTGAATATTCACATTTGATCCCCACCCACTCCGTTATACCCATTTATTACCATTCACCAATTTTCCAAAATGGGGCATTGTTTTCCTGACTTGTAACCTCCCTCGGCCAACGGGCATGGGCACAGGTTTGTTGTATTTCATCTCACAAAATGGGTTGAGATGAGGCTTACATACAATACCAATGGTAAAATGGTGGCCTTATTTCTGTTACTTATGATGAGAATCAATTGTATGAACCCCGCATTGGGCTCTACCTGAGGATTACTATGCTTGATTTTGCATGTATACTTTGCACATTAATGAGTATTTCATTAGTGTGCAACTTTTTAGTGTGATTTGTTTTTTTTTGCAAACATGTTTTCCCCTGCTTACCATGTTCCGCTTGGTTTGCAGATGTTGAAAAACCCTGTTCCTTATGTCAGTTTCGCTGATGGCACTTGTCATAGTAAACATAATTTATTTTACATTGCATGGGTACTCTATGCTCCCAATGGCGAGTTAGTGAGTTTATAGTTCATATGTCTAAGTCGAACAACTAACAATATTTCCGAATATAGTGCAGTTATCGAACTATTATCGGAAGATCGTCCTCTTGGTATTAGGGCATTATTTTTTAAGCTTGATTCGAAACTCATTCTATTACAATTAAACATGCATTATTCTGTCAGAAACCCTAATATTTTAAGGATGTATCTATGTGTTCATCTCTTGGAAAGAAATTTTGTTTACATCACTTATCAACATATTCCAAGAAATTTGAATATAGTAATAGATACACTGGAAAATTATTTTTTAGATAGATATCTGAATCACATGTAAAAATAAAACCATGGCATAATGATAACATTAAATAAGATCATGAAAAACATGTATATGTATATATAGAGTTTGCAAAATGTGTGTTACATAAAAAAAAAAAATCAAAAATCTTTGTTCTGGGATATATGGCTCATCGAAACTACATAAACACAAAATGAAAGATCATATACATGTCTATCCACCGACATGGTGCTCGTGATAACATGAAATAATTCTAATAACTCGAGCAAACAGTTGACATAATCTTGCTGACAACCCCATGGTGTGCCTTTGATACCAAAGAGCTAATTCGTCGATGGTTGCATAATCCAGAATGCCTCTAGCCAATGAATCCAAGTTTCAATATATGTATACCACAAGGTCAACCCCCTCGACATAGGGAGCATCCTCAAGCTGGTGATCCACTCTTTGTGCTATTGGAGAAACCCTGGAGGTCTCTCTGGTCCAACATTTGCAAATATCCTAAGTCCAAATCTCAGTTCACAATAAATAAATAAAAAATCAAAAAAGTCAAAAAATTTCAAAATAATATTTTACCTAAGTATTTCCATCGTCCTCCTGGTGGTAAAGGAAGATATGGATCTCTTGTGAAGTATGTCCCTATGTAGGCCTAATCATCGACCATGATAACCTATTGTCGCAGCCATACAAATAATGAAACTAGGAAAGACATTTGTTTCCT
Organism: Pinus albicaulis; assembly: GCA_034641835.2. Lineage (NCBI taxonomy): Eukaryota > Viridiplantae > Streptophyta > Pinopsida > Pinales > Pinaceae > Pinus > Pinus albicaulis. The sequence goes on from CM076573.1 coordinate 234,923,470, forward strand.
ACCACCATGGCAATGCATCATCTCACTCCACCTCAAAAATTGTGGATCTCTTGGTGCAGGAGGTCTTACCTCTACCCACTGGTACCGAAAAAATGGAACCTGATCCAAGAAAAGTGTCAACAAAATTTATTCATAGCCGAACTGTTTAAGTTTTCTCGTCTTACATTTAGTAAGTTGGCCCTTCATGTTGATTTGTAGTCCTTGGCTCTAGTTGAATACAGTTGGACTGAGACAGTCCACGACATACTAGAAATGAGACTTGCTTGCCTCATGCAAGGCTTGTATCCCCGCCACTCAATATATAGTGCATAGGACGATTCTCAATGGAGGTTGTATGATAATCTTTATGTCGATATTCCTGCTCTTTGTTTTGCGGTATCCATCACTGCAATGTCTCGCTATGAGCATATTTGTACTCTCTCCTTCAGGGTGAGACCAGACAACTGAACTTCTTGTCCTCTCCTGAAAAAACCAATGATGAAATAGATTTCAGACACCTCTATGTCCAATTCCTGATCTCCTATCACGAACACTTAGCATTCTACATTCCACCACCTTACCAAATGCAGCAATAATTCTACTTGGGATCGTATCCCAGGGGTTCGGAAAAAATTTAGCAGTCCACAATCACAAAGTGCCCTTATGCAATGGGGGTTTTGTGTATCTTGTTGGTCTTCTGCCTCATGCCCCCTTTATTTCCACTCAATGGTCATTTTCACTTGCAAAAAATCATTAAACAAATATTAATTACCTTTCATGGAGAGAAATTGGCAAGAGAACTGGTAAAAGTTGAGCTTTGGTTAAATTGTTTTAACTCTCGACACCAGCGCGACTGTGTCAGAATTTTTCCACACTGTCGTCGCACTAGTCCTGTTGGGCCCAGGGCGAACAATGCGGACCCAATGGGTGAATCCTGCGCAAATCACACACTAGCCCTAATTTTTTGATACTCCCCTAGACGCCTAATCTATGGCTCAAATCACTCGAAAATACAACCAAAATATAGAGGAAATATAGGATTCTTACTTGACACAAATGAATCATCGAATGGTCTCCTGAATTGGTTGCACTCCGCTCCTAAAGATAGAGGTAATTTGGGTTAAATTCTCTCCAAATTTACAAATGGTAAAAATTAAATTTTGTTTTTGACTTGTGAGTTTATATAAACTTGTTTAAATGATTTTTACCATTTAAAAATGCATTTTTTACTTATAATTATATATTTTTCTCGATCGGAGTGACGTTTTTTCACATATGCAACAACAATTAATTACAAATTAGTAATGGTAATTGGTGAACAATGAGTTTTGTTTTATCTCTTTTTCTGACTCGTGAAAAAAAACGAAAAAGGGACCCCCCTGGAGTCATCTTTTAGCTCTCTTATAGCTCTCTAAAAATGAAAATATTGCTGAGCACTTTTCATTTCAATCTCGTTAAAGTAAATGAATTGATGTCTACTCAGTATAAGTTTAACCCTTTTCCGAACTGAGACAGACTAATTAGGAAAAATGAATACCTTAGTCGAACATGACTAAGAGGTTCTCTCAGATATCGTTTGCTACCTTTTCGGATTCGAGGGACTATTCACAAAAATGGACCTTTGGAGTTTTCTTTTCCACATCCTTTTCAAACTACCTAAACATGAAAAAGATGTCGAGTTATACCTCTATCAGACTCGTAAAACTTAAATGATGCAGGACTTGTTACCATGATGAGATCGAGCTACTCCTTCCTAGGGCTCGTTAAACTTACTAGGATGGATTCATCCAAAGGGAGAACTTATATGACAAGCATATGGTATCCTTTTCAAGTTTGTGAACAAAATAAAGAGGTACTCGCTAGAAATAGTGGGGAAAAATGGAAGTAAACATGTATTGTATTCGGTATCGACGGTAGCATGTCACTCTTGAACATGACACTCATTTGCATCTCGTGTCAGGTTTGGGATATCTTCACTTCGTCACTTGCCTTCCTAGGTTTGGGAAATCCATTTGTCTCTCATTCGATCATATCCTATCATTTCCATGACCAATGATGCAATTTTGTAATATTCCTAAAATTTAGCGTTTAGCTAAATGGAATATTACAGATTATTTTGTCACTAGGTAGGTGAATAAATCAGTAGGGAGGCCCATAAATCTCCTTAGCAGTAATAAAAACACTTCAAGTGTGAAAGGAGACCTTCTAAGCAGCTAAATAAAGCACCTTTGAGTGTGAATAGGGGTTGGATCATGTTGAATAGGTCAACTTTGACCAAATCAACAACGCTGTTATGGAGGAGTGGACATTAAATGAGGAATAACGCAGTTTTGGAGGGAGATTGATTGCATGATGGTAGTGACCTAATTGATTGGGGCCAAGGGTAAGAAATCTCATAACTTATATAAGGAAGAGGATGGCAGCCATATGGGATATGTTTTGGATTATTATTTTGTATATGGTTTTTTTAGACTTTTAGCATTCTTCAGTTGTTTAGTTGAGTTTGCAGTGTTGTTTAGCACAGGGTGTTCTCGAGCGGGAATCCCACCTCTTTCCTTGAGAGGCCTCTTGGAGGAGTATTTCACTACATTTCCACACTCAGGCTCAAGGCCAAGCTAAAACTTTCTTCATCAGCGCAATTTCTACAGAATATTGTGCTGTGTTGCAGGGTGCAACAGTGGAGAAGTATATTGGGTGTCTTCAGAGCTAGTTTTGCAGTGGAGGAAGGTTTCCATCCATTGGAAGGCCTGTAAAGAAGCCCCATGGGCTTTATTGACACATTTAGCATCAGGATAAGGAGTATTTATCACCTACAGCGCATTTTCAACCTAGATCTGTGTTATTTTAGGGAGGAGTTGCAGGGGTGGTTGTAGTAGTTGTTTTGGGAAGTGATTTCTTCAGTGGAGGAGCCATTCTTTCATCCCAAGGATCTATTGCAGAAGATTTGTAGTTTCTACATCAGCTTCAGCCATATCTTCTCATTCCTATTGTTGCAGCTTACCTTCAGCCCTAGGTCTGCAGCTTACATTGGCACATTGTGTGCATTTTCTAGAAAAACCCTCTTGGGTTATCTTGGAAAGTTGATCTAGTGCCCAGATCTGTATGTATAGACTCTATTGGGGCCTATATTAGTATTTTTATATCAGTGTATCATCTCTATCTATATTTATACTTAATATTACTGCGTTGTAGTTTCTCTCTGACATTTTTTATTGTAACAACAGCTCATATTTGGGGGTGATTGCTTATGGGAGGCTTGTTTCCTCATTGTATATGATTTATGCCTCACTATTTTGTATTGATTTTCTGCTCTAATACATAATTTTATGACTCCATATTGGTCTCATGGTTTCATGTGTTAAATATTTATTTCTACTTTCATTTTATGCACTATAATCCTGCTTTTCCCATTTGGGAATATTACAGTGGTATCAGAGCATAATCTTGGCTCAGCCTATGCATTAGCAAATATGTCATGATAAGGATAATCTTCTCACAAGAAGAGGAGATGTATAGAATAAACAAAGAAAAGACTCCATTATTTGGAGGAAGGGAGGAAGAAGGGATGTCAAAGCTTCTTTTTCAAATTATGCGGAACATCAATGAAGATATCAAATAGATGAGAAGGGAGATGTGTAGGGAATATCCAAGGGGGTTTGAATATAAAGAAAAACCTAGATTTTTACATGATGGGTGTGAGCATTCAGCCACACAATCTGATCCACAGCAGATTATTATGCCAATATTTACTACAAGAGAGATGGAGGAAGAAGATGAACCAAAGAAGGATACTTTGAGTGACTATATTCAAGAGTATGAATCTCAATCTTGGATATTTAAGGAGCACTTGACTTCCAAGTGTTTTGCTAACTCAAGGAGAATAGAAGGCTGAACAATCACAACAGAAATAGAAGAGGTAGATTCTTTCTACCAAATTTTGATGGGTCATCCAAATGCACAGCAAAGGGTTGGATAGATTAGCTAGACTCATATTTGCATCTACATCAAGTCTCAGAAAAGGAAGCCCTTAGGAAAGCAGCGCTGCATCTTAAAGGTAAGGCTTATACTTGGTGGTTTTATGAATCTTCTTCATTTAATCATGAAAATATAGCTACATATGCAGGATTCACTAAGCTATTAGTGAATATATTTTATGGAAAACAATTTGAAACATATTTGATGGGCTAGCCAAACCAAAACACTCAAAACCTTTGCATGAGTTCGAAAGATCCATTGCACCAACTCCACTTCAGATTTTTATTAAGGGGGATAAAAACTTGTATGATACATTTCCAAGGGAAAGATCCCCATTGTCGGAAGAGCTTACTTCTCAAAAGGAAGACATGGAGATTCCTCCTTCAAGGGAAGACCAAGATCTAGGGTATCTCATTGTTGATGAGGTACTCTCAACTATTGATGAGGAGGAAGAATAGAAAGGAAGTAACAACGCTATCACTTTGGGTGGAGAACCCTCACCACATGGAGATGGGCATGAATCTATTGCTTCAATTAGAGGATCTTTTTCATCTTTGCAAAAGGTTCCCAAGGAGCATCATGTGACAATAGTGATGGGCAATAACACCTTGATCAAGGGAGGAGAAGAAAAGGTGGATCATCATCAAAGGACAGGGAGCATACACCCTTTTTTATTTCAAATGGTTTATATACAAAAGAAGGAGACTGATTTATGCAGTGAAGGGAGGGACAAATTATTCCACTCACCTATACAGTCTACTTTAGATTTTGATGTCTCTTTACATGGAGGCATCCCACCAGGGAGACCCCCTGATTGGAATATGAATAAAGAGTTCTCTCAACATGGTGCAGAATTGATATATTTGGCTAGGGAAGGAGCCTTGGGAGGAGCTAGCATAGCGTAGAGAACCTTTGATGGGTTCAAAGGAGAGGTGAGAAATTTTATGATATGGACATTTATATCTCCCACTCAGCTATTTGCACTGAAAGATGATGATTCAGAAATCTATGATGACATGAGCATGGTGTCAAAGGGCTACTCCATAACCTTGGGGTAGAAAATGATATTCACACACATGAGGAATATTTCTGAATATGACAAGAGGTTAATGACACTCTTGTATACATTGAAAAAACTATGGAAGTTTTGGAGGAGAGATACCTTTCAAGAGGAGGTTGACTTCCATGTACTCCAATCTTGTCTTGGGCAAGATCAGCTGCAAGAAAGGAAAAAAAAGTGGGGTAACATTACTCCAACATGTGGCTTTGGCATTGAGCATGTCAAAGAGGAGAGTTATGATGTGACAGATACTTCATTTTAGATTTCTATAGCGTTTCCATTGTTGGGAAGCCTAGATCCATATTGGGAGTCCCAACTATTGGTGGAATATTCCAAGAACCTCTTCACATGTAAGGTTCTTGATGGGAAAGTGATAGATGGGAGGTATAGAGTGGTTGATGGAGTCATTTATTTCCATGATAAAATCTACTTGACTAGAGACACTATGACATGCAGCCTATGAGATCTTGCTTTCCAATCCCACTGGTTTCATTAGAACATACCATACTATCTTGGAGGGATTCATGTGGGAAGACTTCAAAGATGAGATGCATTATCATATGAGGAAGTGCATAGATTTTTTGGAGGGGGAGGAGAAATATAACTCTTGGGAAGAGTTATCATCACCACCACCTTACTCATTGGGTGTGAGAAGGAGCTCATCCATGAGATACCTCACTGATATAAGCCAAGTGTATGGTAAGGATTGTATTTGTGAGCATCATGATATATTTACTATGTACTGGCATTTTCTTACCACTCATGTGCAGGGAATTGTTCCAAGAGGGGGCACTCTTTCTTATTGGTTTCATGGGCTACTTGGGGCCATGAGAAATGATGATGTTGACCGTTCGCTAGAATATTTTTGGGAGATGATGTATTCTTCATGGTGTGCTTCATTAACACCAACCATCATACACCATCTCCAAGCATGCAATAATAATGGGGAAGAAAACGAGTGGTGGGAGAAACACTTGTTATATCATATTCTATGGTAGTTAGGAGAAAAATTGTGCTGGTTGCACATGAGGGACCATTTTCCTTCTCCTTTACTACACATGGCAGCTAGCATGACTTTGATTATGATCCCATATGTTGATGATGTGTTTATCCTTGTTGGGAACATGATTGGAGGGAAGGCACATTAGTTGGATGTGTCCATGGGGAATGAAATTTCCCACACATTTTATGCTTCATGCTTCAAGGGGAGCATGGGAGATGACATGGCTACTACAATATATCACTTGTTTCTCTATGAAGTAAGCCATATAATTTTTTGGAGTACTTGGGATATACCTCTCATGAACATTTGGGAAGAACTCTTCCATGAATTACCATACTGGAAGGTGATTCATTTCATTTGGATGATAGCATGGAGATGGGAATCTCTCATTGGGAATGATATCCCCTATGCTTGTCATTACTCCCACCTTGAATAAGCCATTGGATAGCAAGAAGGTTTCCATATAGACCTTCCATTTTCTCATGAAGAGAGCCATTTGGTTTATCCACCAAAGGCCAACTTGTACATTTGGAAGGAACCATTGGGAGATAAAATTGTTGTAGAATATCTGAAGCAATGGTGGAGACTATTTGATGAGGAGGCCACAAGAGGAGGAGGGGATAATTTTGCTCAACCCTTACAATTGCTTGAGGACAAGCAACATTTTGGAGGGAAGGACTGTAATATTTTTAAAATTTAGCTTTTAGCTAAATGGAATATTATAGATTATTTTTTCACTAGGTAGGTGAATAAATGGGTTGGGAGGCCCATAAATCTCCTTAGCAGAAATAAAAACACTTCAAGTGTGAAAGGAGACCTTCTAAGCAGCTAAATGAAGCACCTTGAGTATGAACAGGGGTTGGATCATGTTGAATAGGTCAACTTTTACCAAATCAACAGCGTTGTTATGGAGGAGTGGACATTAAATGAGGAATAACGGAGTTTTGGAGGGAGATTGATTGCATGGAGGTAGTGACCTAATTGAGGGGGCCAAGGGTAAGAAAGCTCATAACTTATATAAGGAAGAGGAGGGAAGCCATATGGGATATGTTTTGGCTTATTATTTCGTATATGGTCTGTTTAGACTTTTGGCATTCTTCAGCTGCTCAGTTAAGTTTGTAGTGTTGCTTAGCACAGGGTGTTCCCGAGTAGGAATCCCATCTCTTTCCTTGAGAGGCCTCTTGGAGGAGTATTGCACTACATTTCCACACTCAGGCTCAAGGCCAAGCTAAAACTTTCTTCATCAATGCATTTTCTGCAGAATATTGTGTTGTGTTACAGGGTGCAGTAGTGGAGAAGTATATTAGGTGTCTTCAGAGCTAGTTTTGCAGTGGAGGAAGGTTTACATCCATTGGAAGGCATGTAAAGGAGCCCCTTGGGCTTTATTGACACATTTAGCATCAGGCTAAGGAGTATTTATCCCCTACAGCGCAGTTTTAGCCCAGATTTGCGTTATTTTAGGGAGGAATTGTAGGGGTGGTTGCAGTAGTTTTTTGGGAAGTGATTTCTTCAGTGGAGTAGCCATTATTTCATCCGGAGGATCTATTGGAGAATATATGTAGTTTCTACATTAGCTTCATCCATATCTTCTCATTCCTGTTGTTGCATCTTACCTTCTGCCCTAGGGCTGCAGCTTACATTGGCACATTGTGTGCATTTTCCGGAAACCCTCTTAGGTTGTCTTGGAAAGATGAGCTACTGCCCAGATCTGTATGTCTAGACTCTATTGGGGCCTATATCAGTATTTTATATCATTATATCATCTCCAGTTGTAGTTATACTTAATATGACTGCGTTGTAGTTTCTCTCTAGCATTTTGTATTATAACAGCAACTCATATTTGGGGGTGATTGCTTATGGGAGGCTTGTTTCCTCATTGTATATGATTTATGCCTCACTATTTTGTATTGATTTGCTGCTCTAATACATAATTTTATGACTCCATATTGGTCTCATGGTTTCATGTGTTAAATATTTTCTTCTGCTTTCATTTTATACACTAAAATCTTGCTTTTCCCATTTGGGAATATTACAAATTTTGAGTCAAATATTTCCAAACTCTGGAGTCGTGTCACTGATATGTTCAATAGAAGTCCCGTCTGAAAATTCAAACCTCTTGTGCGTTATTTGACCTTATCTGCCATAATCCTAAATCACTCTCATCAACTTTGCAAAAATCCTTTGTTTCGTGTCGATGATGTGGGACACATTATGGCCCTCCTTCGACGGATCACCTCCTATCGACTCCAGCTCATTATCCAGGAAGATGATCGAGAAACTCCCTTTCAATACCTTGGAGCTTGCATGCCTCAATGGAAGGTTCTTCGCATTCGACGACCGATTCACATCCTTTTCCTTCAATCAGATGATTCTGCAAGTGTTCGACTTTAGCTCCATTATTCACACTTGAAGATTGTGTTGTTGTACCTTAAGGCCCATCGTCAGTATTGTTGATTCCTCTTGTGCCTATTAACAGTTTACATCATTGACTGGTAATCAGGTGGTTTCTACCATGTTCAACTTCAATACATTTATTCACATGGTTAGATTCCTACTTTAGATGGGTCGAGATAGGGATGGAGAGCCTAGGTTTCATTTGATAAATCCAGGTTGCATGGAGGTATTCATGATTTTACACATGATCCTTTCTATTCGGAAGGTTGCGTCCATGTCATGGATTCATGTCTTCATGTATTCATGATCCTTTCTAGTCGGATGGTTGTGTCCATGCCGTTGGTTCATGTATTGTTAGATGCCTATTCAGAGATGTATTATTGGGCATATTTACGTTAGAGATTTCATATGTATTGTACTATGTTTTATTTGCAGGTCTCCTGACAATGGTTTCCTAAGTCCTTTCCTTGACTTGTAAAGCATTTCAACCATCACTTCCCGTTCTGCCTTCATGCTTTAGGGGGCATTTTTTACACAATATTTTGTCGCACTCCCTATCTCATGGCTTCAGTGATCCAGGTGGATATTGGTTGCCACATGCCTATTCCACTTGGGGCCCCACCATTCTCTCTTTCAGTTTTTCATTTTCAATACAACTTACTATTTTTAGCATTTTTCTGGGTCCTGAACTTCCGGGGCCATTTTGAGGCCCTAAACGACGTTTTTTGGGCATCATTTGAAATGAAATTTTTTGGGCATCATTTTTTGGGGAATATGATTCTATTTTGAAATCTACATTCTTGGTCGATAGTTTTAGTCCTCAGATAGATATTTCTAACGATGTATCATGTGTGCCAAATGGAGATAGTATGCCAATGTTACGGCCTCGGGAAATTGATGTAACAATTTACCCCAACAGGGCCCATATTCTGGTGTTTCATCTCCTAGGGTTAGGTTTTTGGATTTTTAGGGTTTTCCATTGTTTCTCAATAATATATAGGCCTTCGAGCCTCATTTTAACATAGATTTTAGAGGCTTGTAGCCGCCACATCTCTTGCCAGAGATAAGCTACCATCACCCTAGCTAATTTCATTTCCATTATGTCTATAAGCAAATTTTAGTTCTTTGATATTAATGAAATGAAGTGTTATTTCCACTGCATCTTTGTATTTATGGTTATATGTGTTCTATTGCATTCATGCATAAATCCAGATCATTGATTTGTCTAACTTTGCACCAAATTTCATAAAGTGAAAAACTTTTTTAATGTGTTCAACTTGAAAACATGATCAGAGCATCCCTGAATAACAAAAGAAGAAATTCCTTGAAGAAATTCTAGAAAGGCTTGCCAAAAACCCTATTTGCAGACCCAATGCGATCCTTGTGAATTATGCCTCGTGCTTTTCACATTCACCATTATATGTGTCTAGCACTGCCAACGTGGGAAGTTAAGTGAAGAAGCATGCTGCTCCTCTTTAGGCAGTTTCTCCAAAAAAGGAGGAGAAGATTCTCTTACTAGAAGCCTCGAGAACGAAGAACTGGTTACAGGTGAATAAGAATTGGGTCGAGATCTCCCATTTCAAGCCTTTTATCCTAATATTAGGGATACTCCCCTTAACATGTGGTCCTTATTCCCCCTTTTGTGGATCCTTAACTCCCTTTCCTTCCCTATAAACGAATTCCCTACATTCTTCAAATGGTTGATCAATGTTGGTTTCCATATTTGCGATAAGTTGGGCCTAAATGTTTCCATTTTGTGAAGGAGAAAGGACTGCTTGAAGGTCTTGGCTAGGACTTGGAAACTCATCCAAAGGATGCTTCCAATATCAGAGCCCAACTGGTTGTATGCTTCCCTTACTTTCTATTAATAATAAATTATGTGTTTTCTTCACATAAATGTGTAAATAATTACTCATTTAGTGTGATACTCCCTGATCTATCATATAGTTTATGTTAGAATGAATTATGTTATGGATGATTTTGTTGTCTCTATTTGATCTTCCTTGAAGTTATTCATCCACAATGACGTAAAGAGGATTGGACTTGGAAGCGAGAAGATCAGGAAACGACACCAAATTGCGTCAACATTAGAGTGAGGTAGGACATCTATCTTACTTTGTAATTTATGTTATAAACTAGGAAATTTTACACATATTTTCCTGGTTTGTTGCTAGATCCTTCCTTTAGGAGTAGAGAGATCACTTATGTCCGCAAACAGGATTGTCTGTACAGCAAGGTCATGAGGAGAAGCCCTCAAGTCAAGCGAAGAAGGAAAATACCATCAATCAGCCCACACATGTGAAATTACAGAAGTTTCAGGAAGGTCGAGCATTGAAAGACTATGGAAGAGCGCCGAAATTTCAAAGTAGCCAAAATTAGTAGTGCTAGAAGCAAGTTTGACTAGTGTTGACTTGGTTAAGAAAGAGAAACATTGAAAAAGGGTCTTGTGACTTTTTATTGGAGAAGTTGATAAGTCAAGGGTCTTGGTCTTGGAATTCGTCACTTGAAGTATCTATAAGAAGAAGAATTCGTTTGGGTTTGCCTCTCAAGTTGGAGAGGTTTTGGCCCTGGATGATCACATACATTTTGTGTCTCTTATATCATGCTTATTTATGATTTGGTATTTGTTTGATGATATAAAAATTAACATAATCAAGATAATGAAAGAAGCTAATAAAATACTAAGAAAATTTGCATCACAAGCAATTATCATTTAAGAGAAATCACCTCATCTTTATGCCCTAGATTTCTCAACAATAGGGAAGAGGAATTTCCAGAGCTGGAGAGTCTAATTTCCAATAGGAGAGTGGTTTCCACAAAATCCCTTCTTTTGGTAGGCATTCACTTCAATTCCATCCGCAATTTTTGATGTCCTAGTTACTAGCCCTAAGCTAACATTAGTTTGGATTTAGCTTCAACTTAGGGGCTTATTTTAGGGTTTCATGTGCCTTGATCTTGCTGATACACATTGTTGGAAATCCTTTCTCCTTGCCTTGACATTTGACCATCCCAACATTCAACCTACTAATCAAGCCCCATGTCTTGTGCCTCATCTAATATGCCCCTATCAAGAAAGATAATTGCCTCCTATTGTACCATGGAGCCTAAATTGTTACTTTCTTGTAGAAGGCCTCATTGTATCACCTTGCATACTAACATTAGAATATCCATTAGGTTACCTTATCACATAATAGGAATCCTCCCATGGGTGAAAATACATAAAGATAAGGGGGTTTTGGCTATTGTGACAATGGGCCATCACCCCACTATTGTCACTTGGTCTAGTGTTAGCCTTGTAGGGTGACCCTCTCCAAGGCCTCCTAGATTTTTCAACATCAATGACTATAGAATATGAAACCATCATTGTTGCCTATGTCATTGGTGGAACTACATCTCGATATATATATGTTGAATGTGCTTCTAACATTAGATTTAAAACTAAATCTATTCTCCAACCCTTACATAATACTTTGTATACAAAAAAATCAAGATGAAACATTGTGAATGGAAAGTATGGTATTAAAGTTGAGCACATAATCTATGATAACTACAAAAATCCACGATGAAATATTGTGAATGGAAAAGAAATTTGATGTTAAAATTGAGCACATTATATATAATAATTATAATTAACATACACCAATACACCAATACATTAACCTAGAGTCATGAATAATCATGATTAAGAGAGGAATTTTGTGACTTCTCATGAACTAGAAACACATCATGCAAATACCCTTTCAATAATTTAAAGGGCATATGTTCTTAATTTTAAGGCCAAAAAGGGGTCTTGTTCATGGAAGTAGCATCCTCTATCGCAATTGGTAGGTCGCTTGTAAAGTATGGGATGTGTGTTTGGAGTTTTTGTGATTATTTTCTCTATTGGTATCCTAGTCTTGTAGGAGGTGGGTCTCATATTTTCTCTTGTTTTTTTGTAGGTAGAGACATACATAAAAATTGCAATAAGTGTGCATTGAGCCTCAGCTATGTTGTCGAGACAAACAATGAGGTGTAGAAGGGGGAGAGGTGGCAGAGCTCAACCACGGCAACGAGGTGTGAGACTCTTTACCCATGACTCAACTACCACTTATTTCAATATTGTTTTTCCGGATATTTGGAGATAATTTTGTAAGCTTGAGACCCAAGCGGGGGAATAAATTCAATCTCTTTCAAATTCTAAGGTCTTTGAGGACATGTCTGCTTGGGTTCCTAACCCTGGGCATACCAAGGGTAGTAATAAACAATTTCTAAACTTTGTGGTTCTTCATTGGCAAATAAACTCCTTTATGGGATTGGTCTTGAAGGATAATCAAGTTGATAAGTATATTGTTTTGCATCCCTGGAGGACATCAAGATGATGCTTAGGAATCAATGGTTTTTCTTGGATAGGATTGAATCCCATCTGGTGCATGTGGAGAGACATATTTCCTATGAATCAGATGGTGGGGACCTGATGGATCCTCTTGGTCATAGTGTGAGGGATATATAAAAAATTTCTTCCTCTAATAATGATGAGCGACCATAGAGGGTTGATAGTGCAGTATGTTAGTCTTCATGGTGGTGCTTAGCTTTTTTATGCAGGGCTCCTATTATCTCTTTCGGTCTCCTTGTCGTGTTGGCGATCATTGGTTGTGGCACTTTGGTATTCATGGTGATTTTGGGCCCATTTTGTAGGGAACTTGTTATTTCTTTTGGTATCCTTGTTGTGTGGGAAATGGTTGGATGCAAGACTTCAATCTCAATTTGGTTGTCTATGTAGTGGTCATGGTAATTTTGTAAGGTTTATTATGATGGAATTTTGGGTATATATTTTGTTATTTGTAAGCCATTGGTAGCATTTATACTTCGGTAATCTAGTTGTTATCTTTGTATGGGACTTTTGGGTAGTGAGATATGCTAGTTCTAACCTTGGCCTCAATGTAATCTGGTTATGGGAGTCTTTTGGTTTTCTGGTCATCAGTGGCAAAATAATGAGGAGAGGTATTATCCTCCATGGCCACTCTTGAAATTCATGTAAATCTGCTTTTTGATTGATATAAAACATTAATTCACCAAAAAAAAATGTTAAGTCCAACAAAAATTCATTTTTAATGAATTACATACAAGATGCAAAATTTAAAGAAAAGAGTCTTTTGGTAAACCAATATGTAATATGTGAGAATTTTTTTTTCAATAAATATACAGTATATTGAAATTTTAATATATCTTATCATAAGATTCATAATATTTGTCAATTGGGGTTATCTTTGGTGGTTGAGCGGAATGGTTTTTATATTCCCCACCTACGTTCTAATCCCTAGTAGTGACATGATGTGCTATAATGCCTGAATAAATATTGTTCTATTGGCTTCAAGCCTTGTGAATTCTTAAATGAGTATACTTATGGGTTGATCCAGTACTAGAAACCTTAGAAACCTCACTCTAGTGTGAGGAAGGCTAAGCTAATTTCTTTTCTATGAAAATAAGATTCATAATATTTGTTTATTTGTAAAGTAATCGGGCCCGATCGTTTACCCTGTTTACCATCTATGGAATGTGAGGAAGTACTCTGAGGTTTCTCATGCTTTCATTCCAAGTCACACACACACACACACACATATATATGGAAATAGATGTTATCAACCACAATTTGATGTTACATTTGTTTTCCCCAAATTGTGTTAAACCATAAGGCATTGCTCATGTTAACCAAAACATTAGCATATAGATATAGATAAAATATTACAACATAGCAATAAACAAAAATAATTTTCAATTTATAATGAAATAGAGAAATCATATAAATTAAATCCATAAATGCCTATAGGCATCAATACATGATCAATATCAAAACATTTACTTCATGATACATCTCACATTGTTCACATTAACAAAAAAATCATAAAAACTAACTAAATTATAATTTTATTTTAAATTATTATTGTCATTAATTATAAAAAGAATTAATATATAAGTTAAATGTATATAATTGTAAAAACATGTAATAATATTCCTAATCATGGAGATTCACCCTACTTTACCGTGCGAATTTTGAACTTGTAAATAGCTTTTTTTATAATATCATGGGCCAATACCATGATTCCTTTTTTAGAGAGAAAAAACACCCGTATTTTATTTATGAAAACAAAAGAATTCTTAACTTGTAAATAGATTTTGTTATAATATCATGAGCCAATACCATGAATCCTTTTTTTTAGAGAAAAAAAATGCTCGTATTTATTTATGAAAACAAAAGGAGGTTACATTAAACACCCATGTTTTATTTATGAAAACAAAGGGAGGTTACATTTGCATATGACTGAAATCCTGGAAATGCTAGATACATCGGAGGACTGAATCCCTCATAACATGGACTAAAAACCTGATTTCTCTAATAAGACCGACCATTACATAGAAAAGTACAGGGACAAAGCATAACCTTCAGAAGGTTGGATTACTAGTTCTTAGTTGGTTACAAAACCGGGTGGAACCTGTCACCCATGGACACAAAACAATCAACAGCCGTGAAGCAAAAAGCTGTCAAAAACATTGAAAAAAAACCAACATCACCTCTAATATATGAAGCTACCATAACTATAGGGCACTCCCTTGTTAAAAGAGGAGTAATTGATAACGCCCGATCTATCTGATCTGCCTCTTTTGGAGAGAAGTTTTTCCACCTTGTTTTGTTCACAGTAAAGGTGGGTGAAATAAATGTGATTGAATGTTCCCTGTAGGGCATGAATATGATTCATCTGGTGGAAAAGAGAGGGAGTCCCAAAATTTGTATGACGCAGTGCCCACCCAATCATAGATTTGAGTCACCAATAATCACGATGTCTCCAATTTCCAATCAACTTACACATCTCAGTACACCCCACAGAGAAATGATTGCAAATTTTCTATTTGTTTCAACACCCCCAAACCAGTTGAACCGATAAGATTGTCTCGTCTGCAAAATGATATAGGCTCCACATCCAGAAATTCCCTTTGAGGATGCGCCATCAAAGAAACCCACCAGATTGGAATTACTCATTTCCTTCAAGGAGTGACTTGAGTTGTGTGGCTTTGTCCTCCTAGACCCAAACTTCTGAAAAAAGGCCAAAATTTTGAAGTTTTTGTGCCTCACATTAGGAATGATGTGTTAAAAAATTATGGGAGAGTTTTATATTCTTACTTCTCCTCTATCCATTTGGATAAGCAAGCTTCAATTGAAAAAGTATCCAAGGTGATTTAGATGTTGAGAAACCTTAGGATCTCCATAGAACAAAAGGGACATTATAAGAATAGGTGAATGGGCTTATCAATAACACATGCTCAATATAAAACATCTTGGTCTAGCCCCAACCCTGGTCACCTTCAGGGGCGGAAGGCTAGCCCCACGCGCCCCCCTCCCCCCCCCCCCCCCCCATTGGTTATTAACCATTAACCGTTAACATTAAATTCCAACTCGCCATGTGTCCACACTAAGGGTTAATGCCTACGGTTGGCACAAAAAGAGAGATGATATTTTTTTATATATAAAAATGTTTTATTAACCATATGATATGGTTAGAAATTTGACATTAATGACTTATTAGGAAAATTAGCGCGGCAACAATTTCACCCAATTTTTGGGCAAATTGGCGCTCAGTTAGCTGAATTCAGGGTGGATTTGTAGGATGGTGCCAGATTTTGTGGAAAATGTGGAGCGAATAGTGCAGAAACTTGGGGAAGTCATAACTAAGTTTGTTTTTTTACCAGATTCGAGGCAGAAAGAGGCTAAATAGGCATTTTTGGGCATTCTGGAGTTGATGGAAAACGTTTTAGAGTTGTTTGAGCATTGTAAACATATGTAATCACATTTTTTAGTATAATAGAAGAGGTCCAAGCCATTGGAAGTTGGAACAAGGAGACATAGCCCAGGTGGGGTGAACTCCTTCTTCATGTGTTGTTGTGTTCCTGTTTATGGTGATGTTCATGTCTGTTAGATGTTGTTGTTCAATTTTTTTTTTATATTAATTTGCTCAATAAATTCACATAAAAACTCATAATTAACTTGCAATTTTCCTCATAATCCTCAAGAACTTTATTTATATTCTAAATTGGATCTTAGCAAAACAAATGCTAATATTCCTATTGATATCAATCTCAAAGTTTACTTTTCATAAAGTGCATTAGATAACATTGCATTGAAAAGTCATTTTGATATTAATCATTAAACATAGATTACATTTTTTAGTGAATCAAAACTGAAAAGTGCATTGAGTGCATTCTCATTCATCGAAAAGAAAAAGGAAGTGAAAAATTTATGTAGGTGCATATTAGTGAAGTGAAATTCATTCTACTTCTGGAAGTTACATTTGGAAAGTGAAAGTGAAAATATCTAGTTAGGAAAACCTTTTTTGCTGCATTCTTGAGTGTTGCATCATTGTTTGAATCTCTTCCATCTACTGGATATATTTCATCAAAATGAAAATAGTCTTTTTCTCATATTAGTTGCATCATATGCGTTCAAGTGAAATCAATATTTGAGCCTTAAAACTGAAACATAATCAATATCAACTTAAAATTTACCTCAATTAACCTAAGGAGCATTTGGAACCTAACAAAAACATCTAGAGGTCTAGGCTAGAGACGTGTTCCGACATCGTAAAATGTAGGAGATGTTGTTTTCCAGCGTTGTATCCTAGGGGTGATATCCTGTTCCACATATGGAATTATATAGGACCATTCTCCAGTACTCTCGATTATATCAAAGGCGCTCCACATATGAAAGTATATAGGAATTCTCTCATCGAACGGTTACGCATTAGACAACACTACTACATATTGCACTCCCATGTACCATCGATTATATTTTGGGAGTCCCAATAGGTTAATATCCATACATTGGTAACTGAGTCAGTTTCCTTGTAAACTTGATAGATAGAACACATGTAATAATGTAATATCCCCAAATAGGGACTGCTCAACCATGCATGCATAAAAAATGCATTTTCAGAAATATATGCAATAAATAATGAAATCAACTCTTGGATCCTTTAGATCAGACATTATACAACCTAAATCCAAGAATAGATCTGAAACAAATCAAACTAGGTGGGTTAAACAGACCTCCCACACCTAGGATGGCTAAAAAAGGCTAAAACCCCAAACACTGCAACACAGGAATTTCTGCATAAAAGTGATTGCGCAGTATAATGAGGGTATGTACACATAAATGGTAGAGACAAATAGATCTGATATTATATTAAACAATATGCTCAGAAAAATGAGATCTAGTCTCCTTTATACAAAATCTAGAGAACCCGGGAAGGGTTTCTAGGAATACACCCTGAATACAAATGGTGATTTTCAGCAATATGACTGAATAATCACTGAAAACTGAAGCACAGGAGTATATAAGGCTATAATAATATATATTTGATGCAGATCTGATCAAATTTCTTCCCCCATGGAAGAATCAACCCTCCAATCACAGGAAAACTCCCCAAAAGAGCCACAAAAGACACTGCTGAAACTGCCCTCTAGAAATAACGCAATTCCTGAATGGAATAATGTTGTAGATGATGGAACTATAGTTTCCTGCTACCGAAGATCTGAAATCAGCCCAAGAACCCTCCAAAATGATCCTCCAATAGAAGGAAACCTCCCTCCTATGCAAAACCAACTCAGAAAGTGGGTTTCTCAACCCTTCACTGCAACACCCTGCAACTCAACACAACCTCGTGCAGATACTGCATTGAAACTGAAGATTGAAGATTGGAACCAATGACATATGTGTGGAATGAAATGTCAGGTCTCTCCCAAGAGCTACTCAAAGGTAAGAGAAGGAATTCCTAAACAGGAATACCTTAGTGCTAAACAACACCGGCAATCTTAGCTAAAAAAATAAAGAGAGAAAAAGTCTAAGCAGACATAAAAATATAATTCATAAGCTAACCCCAAATGGCTACCATCCTCTTCCTTAAAAAATAAGTGAGCCTTCTCACCTTGGGTCCCACTCAATAGGGTTTCCACCATCACACAAACAATCTCCCTCCAAAACTGCGTTGTGCCTTCATTAGAGCCACTCCTCTAAACTGCGTTGTTTGATTAGGTCAAGGTTGACCTCTTCAACTTTCTTCAGCCCTTTTCACACCTAAGGGTCTTCAATCCAGCTCACATATAGCTATCTAGGCTAAACCTCATTCACATTGAGCTATTTTATTGGCTGATCCACTCCTCCTACATTTATGTTGTTGACTTGGTCAAACTTGACTTTGTCCTCATGCAAAATGTCCCTGTTCACACATGAGAGTGTAAAATCTAGCTGGCATTATGATCCCCTTTCACACTATGAGGGATTTTATCCTTATTTCTGAAATTTATGGGCCTCCTTACCCATTTATTCATCTCCTAAGTGACATTAGCAAAATTTAATATTCCAATTTGTTGCATGCAAATTTGGAATATTACAAATATTCCCAATTTTCCACAAGATAATTGCAATATTAGAGTTCTTAATTTTCATAATTAATTAAGTAAATAAGAGGGTGGAGGAACCCACAAACCCCATAGATAAATAAAATCCACTTTTAACGTGTGTATGTGGATATTTCAAATCTAGATCTACATAATGGAGTAGTGGAGTAGCCACTTAATGTGAAAGGAGTGGAGATCATGTCTCATTAATGAGAAATATCATGGAGATTGAAGCAGTCAACTAAGATCATGGAAGGAATAAAATGTAAGATCATAGAGCATTCATTATGAGATGATGGAGGAAATGGTGCATTAATGCACACATGATGAAGAGGGTGATCATTACATTCATACATGATGGAGATCATTGACAAACAACACAGTCAACATGGATACCCATGTTCACATGTACATCGCAGTTATGAGGTGGGACAAGGCATGGGAAGGTTCACAAACTATATAGTGAAGATGAAGGAAACATTAGAGGAGGCTTTAGATTATTATTGATGTATGATTTTTTTAGATCTGGATTTTTCATTTGACATTCCAGGCATGCTTGAGTTGTTTAGATAAGTCTGCAATGTTGTTTAGCACAGGGTGTTTCCGAGCGGAAATCCCACCCTTACCCACGATGGACTTGTGTGCCTACTCTGGGAAGGTTTTCTATTGAGCTACATTCATCATCAAGCATTGATGCCACATTGTTCCTACTTTCTTGAGCCCATATATCTTTAGGAATAACGCATTTATGCATTAGGGTTTGGGAGGAGGAGGTTGTCCTTCAATATTTCAGTTGAGGAACCGGTGAAGGATTCATCCAATCACCTTGAGCTTCAAGATCAGCCTTCCAATGCTTCAAATCTATATCAAGCATCATTCCATCTATTATTCATCTCCCAGCAGCAACATTTCCATCAGGAATTACGCAGTCCATTCCTATAGATCCAAGGGAGAAGGGAAGTTGCTAGCATTTCAGCTAGTAATCCAGTGGAGGACCATTACTTCACATTTTATGCATTATTTCCAAAATTCTGGAGTTTATTTGCATATATTAGAAGCGGGCTAGAGATCCTCCATCCTTTACAACATAGTTGTGTAGCAACATATGCAATCTTCAAAGGAGGATTGAGGAGCTAGATCTTGGGCTTCTAGATTGAAGATCTAGTGAAGGGATCAACCCTTCAAGCTTAGATTTGATATTGTGACATATTATAGCCATATATTTTTCAAATCTAGCTTCATATCTGCATAACCCAGTAGACCAGGGATCAAACCCCAAGAGGGTAAATTTACAATCTCATAGATCTGGAATTTCCTTTCTTGGTTATCTTGGATTGCCATCATAGATCCCAGATCTTGAATCTTGGCATCATCAGAGCTCCAGATTTCCATAAATATGCATTTACCTATTCAACCAGCAGTCATATGTACATCATCTGCTAAAGAGACAACACAGTATTGCTTCCAGCAGCTCTCTAGTTACATAGTGCCCACTTTGGCATGTTTTTAGGGTCATTCTAGCCTATGTATTTGGCTTGAGTGCATCTATTTGAGCACTATTGTATATTTATCCATATCCAATGATAATAAAAGGATCACCTATTATGTATATTCTATGATTATTGAATCTTTACATGTACATTTTCTGTGTTACAAATATTGTGTTTGTGTACCAATGCATTATTCCATTTTGGGATATTACAGTGGTATCAAAGCATGATCTTTGGCTCATCTTATGGACATTATTGACAACAAATGAAAAGCGGAAAGTAGAGATATAATATAGAGGGATTAAGTTTTTCCTCATCTTTATTTAGATCTATGAAGGATCTCTCCAAGGAGATAAATGAAGCAAGAAGAGAAAGGAAAAGAGAAACCTCAAGAAGGTTTCAATATGTAGAAGGTCCCAGTACTTCTTATCAGCAGCAAAGAAGACCGGAGGAGCAAAGAGCTTCACATTATTCCACTAGATCCACTTTCTTTGATGAGAAAGAGGACTGGTCTGAATATGTAGAATACTTGGGGCATGAGACCCTAAGTAAATATCTGTCTAAATACAAAGCACATCCTAGAGCTTTGAAGGAGAATATCTCTCTCCAACAGTTTTTGCAAATCATAGAAGAGAGGAGATCCAAAAGCAACAATAGAAGAAAGAGGCATAGATTCTTCTTGCCTACATTTGATGGATCTTCCACAAACACCTTGAGGGCTTGGAGGGAAGAATTATTTAAATTCTTTCTGAAATATCCTATATCAGAAAGAGAGGTTGTGGAGTTTGTAGCATTGCACGTAGAAGTTGAAGCAAGAGATTGGTGGTTCAGTCACTTGTCACACATGAAAGTGTTTTCTTATGAAGATTTCATTTAGAAACTGAAGAAGAGGTATGGAAGAAAGAAACCAGAGACATCACACATAGTGACATCTCCCATCATCAAGGAGATAGTACATGAATATCTAAAAGTAGATGTCCTCATTATCACTCAGGACGAGGAGCCTCTACCACCACCAGCTGTAGATGTGCTTACATCAAGAGGAGGATCACTTGTATCTTTGAAAGATGGTCTTGAATTCTTGACATTTTGAGCCACATGCATGATTGATGATATGCATGATGAGGAGGATAAAGATACCAACGTTGGTACACTTGTAGAAGTGCATCCATCACTCTTACCTGTAGTTGGAGGGATTGTTGTTGCGGTTGGAGGAACTCTTGTGATCTTGTAAGAGGTTCCCACACATCAATTGATCCAAGGTATGCAACCACTTTCATCTCATATTGTTTCAGTACCTTTTATTGAAATTTATGGGTACATTCCATGAGGGCTATTGCATGCCCAAGGGTTAGAACAACATGTTGATTTGGAGCAGCATCATATCACTGTGCAGAGGACCTTTGATCTAATCAAGAAAGGGAAGAAGAACCATCCTGGTTTTTCATTGATGAACTACATTCAAACCTTTGAGTTGAAGTGTAGAGTTTCATAAAATGGGATGAGTATGATCCTATGTATAATGGTTGGCTATGAGTTCAACATTATGACTTGCTTTGAGACAGCACATGTTTTACGTTGCAGATCTACAACATTGTTAATGAGTAGCAGTGAGAATAGGAGGGCCCATTCCTTATGGGAGCAATCAAATGGTAGCTTCATTCATGAAGAAATGGAGAAGAAGATGATAGATGGTATACATCTTGAGGTGGGCAACCTTTTCCCCTTTCAAGGTGACTCTTTCTCAATGAAAATCACACAACTCAAAGAGAAACTTCGACCTACAGCAGGTCCATAACCTTATTGGTTTTGGAGGGCCATTGATGAGAAGATAATCTCATGGAGAGATCTCATTGGAGGTGCACTTCAACATATCATGGAGTGCAAAGTTATTCAACAGTTTGAGGAGGTTGGTGTCATACAATGGGAGGATACAAAGTTTTTGCAGAATGAGATCCATCATCCACATTGGGATGAATGGTCGCTGATATGGAGCAAGGGGTTGCCAAACCACTTGCAGATCTATGATATAGGGTAGCAAGAAGCATGGATGCATTGGTTGCTCTTGGGTGAGTATGGTTACCACCCAATGGGTCATATTTTTCTGATTCATGCATTGCACATCACTAGAAGAATGCAGAAGAAAAAGGCATGGTTACTTTCGTTGTTGATGAGAGAGTATTGACATCACATGATATATCTTATGTCCTTGTATTTACTCTTGTTTGAGATATGTCTCATGTATTTACATGTATTTATGTTTGGGATGTATCTCATGTTCATGTATGTAATTGGGTTTGGGAGAAAGTATAACTCTCACATGATGTGGCATAAGAGAGCTTGTTTGTATTATGTTGATGAGACATTTAACATGTCCATTACTATATTTTTGCTCCATGACTTGCATCATGATGATGTAAGGAGGCAGCAAGAGATCTTGTTTCTTTGGTTACTTTTGTGAGAGTATGGAATGAATTCTTCCCATACATTTCATGACATTGTTGGAGGATGGCAACAAGATGCCTTACTACGTTGGCTTCTATTGGGGTATTATGGTCATTGTACATGGTATGATGATGATGTGATGGTGAAGCAAGATGCCTTATTAAGGTGGCTTCTCTTGAGAGAATATGGCCACTACATTTGGTACAATGATGATGTGGTATGGCAGCAAGAGGCATTGTTGCGGTGGCTTCTATTGAGAGAGTATGGCTCTCACATTTATATTGATACAAATTTGGCATGGCAACAAGAAGCATTGTTGCGGTGGCTTCTTTTGAGAGAGCATGGCTCTCTTGTTTGTTTTCATGATGATATAGCATGGCAGAAAAAGGCTTTGTTGTGTTGGTTGTTATTAGGAGAATATGGTTTTACATTGTTCATGTTTTCCCATATGTCTCTACTTCTTGTTTTTCACTATGTTGATGTGATGTTTGATTCCTACATGGCCAACAAGGCTAATGATGAGAACATTGATAGATGCAATCTACTCTATGTATCATGGGCTGGAGCGATATTTCATGAGTTGGAACTTTCCACTTTGGGAATGAACCACTTCATTTTATGTATCTCATGTGTAGAGGAGATATTTTTTCATCATATGGTTTCCACTTGGAGATTCATTGATGAGGATGGGTATCTAAATTTTGAGTTGGAGGCCAATTTATACATTCTAGAGAGGCAGCTTTAGAGTTGGACATGCATGACACATTGTGACAGATGGGGAGGCCTTCCACATGAGGATTCCATTTGGAGGGAGGATGTTTTTTGTAACATCCACTTTTTCATTTTCTTGACGACAAGAAACATTTTTCCGAGGAGGATTGTAATATCCCCAATTTTCCACAAGATAATTGGAATATTAGAGTTCTTAATTTTCATAATTAATTAAGTAAATAAGAGGGTGGAGGGACCCACTGTTGCACTGAAAATTTTCATCTTGACATTCTGCTATCTGTATGAGCTCATTATCACTCATACTTCCTCCTTTTCAAGTCTAACACATCAATTCCTCATGTCAAGCCTTAAAAATGAGAGAAAATCTCTCAAAAGTCTCTAAAATTCTAGTATCGCACTTTCTCTTTATCTTGCCTGCGGTCCTGCACCTAATTTTCATGACTCCTGCGTACCTGAACGCACTTTCTCTGTGTTAAGGGTGCAGACCCCTGTAAAATATTAAAAAGGTACAAAGTAAACTCAAAATCTCACTTTCAATCATTTCTAGAAGCTTCTGGAAGAAATCTTGCGGTGGCAAGTCCGCTCTTTTGAGGTTCATGCATCCCATGCCTTAAGGAGCTAACCACTTGATGTGAGGAGCTTATCCCTTTGAAAGAGGATTCTATCCCTTCATAGTTGGAACTGAAACCTCCTCTTTTGTACTATAAAAATAGGCCTTGGGTAGCCTCAAAGTGAGTTCAAGCTTTAGTATTATTTGAGGTAAAGTGTTGTTGGATTTTAGACTCCCTTAACTGATATTTTGTGAGGAAGGATTACATACCTCTATGTGTCTCGGTTGGAAGAGTGCAAGACTTTTCAGAGTAAAGGAGATTCCTGCTTCGAACCCTGGGAAGGCCTGTTCAACATCAAGGCTAAGGTTGTAAGGTTTTCTTTCATTCAAAGTTAATACAAATGAATTCATTTTTCTCAATAAGTTGTTAATTAACTGTTTATTTCATGGATTCCTTGATCACCATGATAGGCATGATTTATAATATTTACTATGCAGGTGCTATTTAATGTTTACTTGTTTATGATTGCAGGTCTGCCAAGATAAATCTTTCGGGTTACTGGAGGACGACTACTATGAACAAGCACTGGATCTAAGGTAAGTCCTTAACACTTTTGTAGTATTTACTTGTAAATCGCATATGTCTAGAGAAAGATAGGTTTGTTTGTCTGTTTGTTGCTAGAATATCTTCTGATACTAGGGAGATCGGTCTTGTCCGCAAGATCGATTTATCCGGCCAACAAATTGGCGACTCCACTTGGGAAAGATTCTTGATTTTTGGTTTTCCTTTTTTTTGACTTGAGAAAATGATTTTTCTGGTTTTTTATTGATGTATACTTGCCCGGGTAGCTTAGTTTTACTTTGCTTTGAAAATTTTTGAAGTTTTTTGAGTTTTTCTTGAACTTTTATGGGGACCGCACTTTGTCTTTTCACACAGTGCGGGCATATTCGCACTTTCCTTAAGTAACCAGTGCGAGACCGCACCTATTGCTTCTGGGGCCTGTGAACCCTGTTAAAATTTTTGAAAATATTCAGATTTATTCTTCCAGTTTAAGTTTAGATTGTTTTAGGACTTTTAGTCTTTGCCCAGATCTGTATTTTTTCTGTCAAAAACCTTTTGTGAGTGAGTTCCAATAGTATTTGTGTTTTGAGTGATTTTATAGAAGTTTTGCATACTTGGAGTGGTTTTCACTTGGTCTCTGTAGTGACCCAAAGATTAGAAGCTTGAAATACCTCAGATCACACTAGTCTTTTTGTCTTCTTGATGAGTCTGACTTGGTTGCAAAATCCATCCTTTTTGAGAAATAGATCTAGTTTTCTCTTTGCAAATCTTTGAACAAACTTTGTTATAAGTTCTGAATTTCATTTTTACAAAAGAAAACATATCTGGATGTTTTTTGATTTATTTGTTATTCTGGGCAAATGAATCCTTAGTTTATTGAACAACTAAGCAAAACATTCTTAAAAAAGTTTACTGAACAACTAAGCAAAACATTCTTAAAAAAAAATTGAAGCTTTTATTCAAATAGATTTTAAAATTTTGTAGATCTCAAAATTAGTTTTCATAGTTTTGAGTGCTCTTTAGAACTTGTAGATCTCTTTTGAAAGAAAAGTTGTTTTTGTAGTTTCGAGTTTTGAAAGTGAAAGGGATTTATTGTGAGCATTGGTTATTTGTCTCGTTTTGAGTTCTTATTGAAAAAACAAAAATATTTTCTTCCATTTATTCTTCATATTCAAAGAAAGAACTGTCTCTTAAGAAATTGCCTTCTCGAACTCTTTCTTTAGCTAGAATTTCATTGAAAGAAAAACAAATTGTTTATCATTTTAGGTGCATTTTTTAGTGTGTTTGGAAGTCAAGTCTTCACACCATCAAAGTTTCATTTCCATACCTATTGACTTAAAGAACCACCCATAAAAACAACGCTTAATTAAAATTGAACTAGTAATTTTTTCTATTTCTAAGGCTCTTATCACCAATATAGCTTAGGCTGGTATCTTGGAGTAGGGAGTAATTAACTCTCCAAGATAGTAAAAACAAACAAGTAGATAAATCTTACAGTAGGAAATAAATCCAATTGTAATTGGTACAATCTGGGAAGCTTCTCTTAAAGGAGTTAATCACGAGATCATGTCCTAACCTTTGAAACAATCAATTATGTTTCATTGGGAAAGATGGAAGATCTGCGTGTATTACAAACGGTAAAACTCGGATTAACCATTGTCGAGGAGCCTAGGGTCACTTGTTGGTAAACCTCAGATTGACCATGTCGAGGAGCCTTCAAGGGGATTGAGCTTTGTTACCCTGCCCTTTCTCGTGGATTCAGATCGTAGACTGTTCCCCCAGTTGTATTTGTTGTTATTGGTAACCTTAGTGTCCATAAACTTAAGATTATTTCCTAAGGTGATGGTGAAGAAAAGATCTCACTGTACCTGGAGCAGACGTCGACTAGACTCACTTGGACTCTCTAGGGGTTCTCTTCACTCGAGATGGTTTTGTGAAGAAACTTGTGCCAATCTGTTTCATTAAGCAGGTTGTCGGGGTAACTGTTTCAACTGCCCTTTCTGTATTAAACTTCTACTAAGTTGGATTTCATCACCAACTAGTGTTTTTTAGTACGGGAAGTTATTGTTTGTGTGTGGTTTGAACTCTTAGATTTTTAGGCATGTGATTCAGTTGTTTGTTTCTTTAGAGACTTTAGGTGTTTTCATTGAAATTTTCTTTATTTGTGTGTGATTAATTGATATTCAATCGTGGCAGAATTACCGAGACAATCCCGAAGACTTCAGGGGAAGCCCCCTAAGTATACACAAAGTCAACTTGAAGGGCTGTGTGCTCTAGTATCATCTAGTAGCAGTAGAATTAGATCAACAAAAGTCGAAAGTTCATATATAGTTGTTCATCCTGATCATCAAATACCCACAACAGAGCATATTCAAGAGCCAATTTCAGTTTCCGAAGTTACTGGTAGTATTTCTCCTTCTAGTGAACTAGTTGAAGAACCTGAAATTTCTGAGCCTGACACTGAATCTACTGTTCTGGAAACATCCTCAGGATTTATTACTCCAACTTCTAGTGATCCTAGTTCACCTAGGGTAAGAAGTATCGTTACTGAAGATCTTCCATCTGGCCTCATTTCTATTGAAGAACTTTCCAGTCCATACAAAGAAGTATCTCTTCCTGAATCCCCACAGTCTTTGAATCTTAGGGAGCATGAATCCATTTTCTACAGCCCTATTAGGAGTGACACTTGGTATTTATCTTTGATAATTTTTTTAGAAAACCCGGGTCTTTCTTTTTCACCACCTCAAATTCCTTTTCATCCTATGCCCAGAGGTTATTATCCTTCATCGATCATGTCAGGAGAGTCATCTATGTCGTCCCAAACACCAGAAACATTTTTATATGGTGGTCCTTCTGTTCCTTCGGGGTACCAGGCACTCTCTGGTACTTCCTCAGGAGCAACTCCTCGACTGACTGAAGAAGTATTATCATCTGGTCTTAATGGAATTAAAACCGAAACATCGAATGCAGAGAAAATCTTTATGATGTCTGGTAATATTCCAAATCCTCAACCTCAGGGTGGTCAGTTACCGCCTGGGGGGCAACCTTAAGGTAGCCAATTACTGCCTGGGGGACAACCTCAAGGCAGTCAATTACCGCCTGGGGGGCAACCTCAAAGCAGTCAGTTACCACCTAGGGGGAAACCTCAAGGCAGTCAGTTACTGCTTGGGGGGCAATTTCAGGGTAATTTTTTCCCAGGACAAACTGTGGGACAATATTATTTTGGAGAACAACCTCAAGGACAGTACATACCTAAGGTTATCAACCTTCAGGATAGTACATACCCCAAGGTCAACCCCAGACTCCATATGTTCCTCAGGGTCCTTATCAACCCCAGATTCAGTACGTGTCTCAGGGTTATCAACCTCAAGGTCAGTACCCAACACAAGGTTTTCAACCGCCTTCTAGTCAATCATTTGTACAAGGAGTTGGGAATTTACCACTTAATTATCAACCCTACGTTCAACCAGGCTATGGTCCTACATATGTGCAACCTTCTACGAGACAATACCCCGGAATGAATATGGTGTGGGATCCATCCCAAATTCAACAGACCATGCAACCTAATGTGCAGTTACCTAATCAACCTGGCCAGCCTTTGGTTTCTGGTCCAACCCAGCAACTTGTCCAGCCTACTATTCAAATCCCTGCACCTGGTTCTATTCAACAGCTTGGGCCTAGTACACCTCAGACTCCACCTCAAACTGCTGCAACATCTGTTCAACCTACAACACATGTTTCTAGAGTATCTATAGCCCTAGTTTCTTCTATCCCTACATCCGTGCAAATTCCTCAAGTCTCTGTACCCCAGTCAGGACCTACAGTTCAGACTTCGGTCCAGATACCTACAGGACAAGCTGGTACAAATATGATTGTCACAAGTCAATCGCAATTCACATATCAACCGTACCAGGGACAGTATCATTTCGGTCCCATTACACAAGACCCAGTTTATCAGTATCAACCGTACCCTAGCTATACTTATCAACAACCTCAACAACCCCAGTTTGGTTTGGTTAATCCTAGTTTCCTGGGAGGTTATACCATTCCTAATGCAAATCCGATTCCCAGTTATCCTAGATATCCTCCTCCCGGAATTTCTCTTATTACTCAAGTTTTTCGCGACCCTAACCGTCAGTTACCATTTATTGCAACTTTGGATTTACCTAATTTGTCGTGCCTTACGAATGATCCGATTTACTATCATTCGTATTGGCCACCAATGCCACATAAGTTGCCTAGTGATATATTGAAATTTGAGAGTAAGTCAGGAGAGGATCCGTCAAATCACATTATGAATTATCACCTCTGGTGTGCGTCTAATTTGATAATTGATGATTCAATTCGCTTGCGTCTTTTTCAACGAACTCTTATTGGTCTTGCTGCCAAGTGGTACATTGAGTTACCACGAGGCTCTTTTAATAATTTCAATCAGTTAGCAACTGCTTTCTTAACTCATTTCCAGTTCCCTGTCAGATACGACAATGGCACGGAACTATTGACTTCACAAAAACAATCCACGTCCACATATATTTTTTATCATATTCACGAATGGCGACGTAGAAGGCGTTTAGTGAAATTTTTCATTCCGGATCAAATTTTGGCAGAATGTTTCATTAAATCATTGTTACCTAAAATCACTGAATATGTAGCTAAGGGAGGAGTTGTCATTGAGGAGAAATTCAATGCTCAAGCTTAGTACCTTAACCTCATTTATACGCAGTCAGGTACTTTACATGAAAAAATCCCTGATCTTCCGAAACACGGTCAAATAACTGCAACTCCTTCAGGGTCTCATGCCACTGATGGAATGATTGGTTCAGTTAGTACTAAAAGCAAGAATATATCTTCAAATAATTCTTCTCCTATAATAACTTTACCTAATTCCCCGAAAGGAGAGTCTTCCACTGAAATTTCTACCGACATTCATGTCGTAGAGTCAACTACGACCAAATCCAAATCTGGCAATAAAAAGAAGGGGAAGAATAAAAACAAACAAAATTAGAAAGATAAAACAGATAAAAATGAATCTAATGACGAAAAATGAAAACCTCGCTATCCTTGTTTCATTTGTGACGAGGATCATTTTACTAAAGAATGCCCACATCGAGCAGAGGTTTCGAAATTTGTTAAAGGTTATCAAAAACCTACTGTCTTGAAGGATCATTTTCCTACTCAAGATAGTAAGATGATTGGTTCTATCTCGAATGCCTCAGAAGAACCCGTTATGATGATGTCTCATGTCAGGATTGCGACGTGATTTCAAGATTATGGTAGTAAAAGTCCTGTTGGTGGTAAAGAAGCAGAATCTTCTAATTCAAACACATCAACTACACCTCCTCCTATTTCTGATCCACTACAGATCGATAAATCCAATTCAGACTTACTATTCAAACCGCCTGCTAAAGGTGTACTTCGTAAATCAGCTTTCAATCCACATGCGAGAGCTACTCAGAATTACAACATTGTTGAGGACTTAGCTATTTCCCCTTCAGCAATGTCAGCTTTGGAAGTGCTGCAATCGTGCCCAGCACAGCGTAAATTACTACTGTCTGCCATAGGAGTTGTCGATATTCAGGATTCAAACCTAATAATCTTCAATTTATAGAATAGTACACCCCGCCTACGTCATCAATTGGCTTTCCAGATTCCAGTATTAGTCAAAAACAGACCCGTCTTTCGGACTGTGATTGATGAAGGGGCTTCTACATGTATTATGTCAATCCAGTGTTAGAAATCACTTGGTTCTCCTACATTCAATCAGTCTCTGATGATTCTTAAGGCTTTTGATGGCCGAGGGTTCCATCCTTTTGGTATTTTGCAGGATTTACCTATAGGGGTCGAAGGAAAAACCTTAAATATAGATGTGGAGGTGGTTGATGCCCCTCTAGATTACAACCTTCTCCTGGGTCGCAGTTGGTCTTATGCTATGACTGATGTTGTTTCATCGGTCTTTCGGCTTATCAAGTTTCCACATCAAGGAAAGATCGTTACAATAGACCAGCTGACTTATTTCTCATCCGATCCAGACTCTACAGAAACTATCCAACACATCGGTAAAACGGCTATCCCTTACAAGGATGTCGGCGTAGGTTTGATTAAATATTATGGTTTACTAGGAACTTTTTCCTTTCCTGCTCCTAACGTATCGCCTCCTATCACAAATATTCATATGATTTCATCGAATACAGTTACTTTTGATGATCCTTGGATCGTACCTTTCGATTCCGAGGTGGATTCATTTGATGGTGCGATGCCTTTGAGTCCCTTTGAAATTTCATATCAGGTTGTACAGTCATTTTCTGATCCTTCTTCAACCGAAACTGATCCAATGAATGTGATCCATGAGGAATCACTTTCTATATCTAGCTCAGCCACAACGACATTTCCCGATCTTTTTCATACTGATGAGCAGATTCGTGAACTTTTGTCTGTTGATGATTTACCATGGGAAGATCTACATCACAGATCTTCGTTTTTACCTGAGCTGGATCATTTTGAAAATTATTTCTCTTCTATTTTTACTGCTGACTATGTCAAAGAACCGCAGAATCCATTGCAAAATCCTGATTCTGAGTTAAATTTGGAAAATATCTCTCGAACGATTCCTATTGACATTTCAGTTAAGCTTAGAATAATTGAAAACATTCATATAGGTGCTTCCTATACGGACAATGAAATCCAAACTTATAAAGCCCTATTTCAATAATTCTGTGATGTGTTTGCCTGGTCATATGAAGAAATGCCAGGAATCGATCCGTCAATCTTTGTCCATGAAATTAAGACTTACTAGGATGCTAAACATGTCTGACAACGCTTACGTC
The DNA here is from genome assembly GCA_034641835.2 of Pinus albicaulis. NCBI lineage: Eukaryota > Viridiplantae > Streptophyta > Pinopsida > Pinales > Pinaceae > Pinus > Pinus albicaulis. The sequence continues at coordinate 234,954,909 of CM076573.1, forward strand.
AAATACATATGAGAAAAGCTGCTGCTATCAAAGCCGAAGTTGAGAAATTACTTTGTGCAGGATTCATTTATTCAATTCCTTTAACAGATTGGGTATCGAATATTGTTCCTGTTAACAAAAAACAAGGAACAATAAGAGTATGTATCGATTATAGGGATATTAATCGAGCTTGTCCTAAATACAATTACCCAACCCCCTATATCAATCAAATAATTGATGATTGTGCCGGCAGTGAAATGTTCTCCTTTATGGATGGTTTTTCCGGTTACAATCAAATAAAAATACTCCCTGCTGATCAGCCTAAAACAGTTTTCATTTGTCCATGGGGAACATTTGCTTATTGCAAATTACCCTTTGGATTGAAGAACGCTGGGGAAAATTTTCAAAGGGCTATGTCTTATGCATTTCATGACATTAAGCACATTGTGTAGCCCTATCTCGATGATTTACCTGCCCATTCATCGCGTAGGGCCAATCATCTCACTCATTTACGAGCTATATTTATGAGATGTAGGCATTATCGAATTAGGCTGAATCCACTCAAATGTGTTTTCTGCGTAGAATTGGGTCACTTACTGGGATTTGTCATTTCCAAAGCAGGCATTCGTGTTGATCCGTCGAAGGTTGAAGCTATTGTCAATCTACCTCCTCCTTCGACTCTGCGCCAACTCCAAAGTTTGCAAGGGAAAGTAAACTTTTTACGTCATTTCATTCCTAACTACGCTGAGTTAACAAAAGGTTTCACAAGGTTGTTAAAACAAGACATTCCATTATTTTGGGATGAGATCGCTAATCAATCTTTTGATGCACTTAAACACGCATTGACCCATGCACTGTTACTGCATCCTCCCAATTACAACGGGGATTATTTTTTGTACCTCGCCACTTCTCATTCCACCATTGGGATGGTTTTAGTTCAGGAAGATGAATTCAAAAATGAACATGTGATTTACTATCTTAGTCGAAATCTGCATCTGACTGAGATCAAATACACGCATGTGGAGTAATTGGCCTTGGCAGCTATTCAAGTTGTCCAAAGATTTCGTCACTACATCTTATTACGCAAAACCACAATAATTTTTTACTGTAACCCTATGATGTACATCTTGACCAAACAATTACCAGGGGGCAAGTATTCCAAATGGATAGTTATCTTGTAGGAATTTGACTTGGAATTTGGAAAATCCAAGGCAAAGAAATCTTTGGTTTTTTCCGAACTGATGTGTGATTTCCCGTCTACTAATACTGAAACTGTGGCAGAACAGCCCATTGCGGACAAATCCTTATTTCTTATCAGTACTCTTGATCCTTGGTATGGGGATATTATTGTTTATCTCCAAACGCAATCTTTTCGGCCCGAAATCTCATGATCTCAGCGACGGAAAATATGTTTCCAATCCCAACAATACAATATTGTTGGTGATACACTCTATCGTCATGGAGAGGATTATGTTTTCTGACATTGTCTTACTCGTGAAGAAGCTGAGAAGGTTTTAAATGACTGCCATTCTGGAGAATGTTGCGGTCATATGTCTGGGTATGCCACAGCCCAAAATATATTTCACACTGGTTATTTTTAGCCGTCCTTATTCAAAGATTGTATTTATGCAGTTCGAAAATGCCACAATTGTCAAATCTTTGATCGTAAAATGCGTGCACCACCTGCTCCTCTTCACCCTATAATTGTTTTCGGTCCTTTCGCAAAGTGGGGTATTGACTTTATTGCATGTAACCCTCACTCGGCTGGGGGGCATGCATATATTATCTTGGCGATAGATTATTTTGCTAAGTGGGCTGAGGCGATGCCTACATTTTCGGTAGACAGCAAGACTACTGCAACTTTCGTGTTCAATCATATAATTACTAGATTTGATGTTCCTCAAGCTATCATTACGGATCATGGAAGTCATTTTTGAAATATCATGATGACTGAACTGACAGATCAACTTGGCCTGCGCCATGATTGTTCTACTCCATATTACCTGCAGGCTAATGGTCTGGTTGAAGCTATCAATAAATTTTTAGTCACTATGATCAAACGAATCATTGGTATTCATAAGTCGAATTGGCATTCCATGTTATTTTCAGCACTTTGGGCATATCGGACCTCAGTAAAAACATCAACTGGTTTCACTCCTTTTCAACTGGTTTACGGTTTGGAAGCTGTGTTACCTATTGAATGCGAAATTTTGTCATTAAAATTAGCCATAGAATTACTCCCAGCTACTTCTGAAGAGGAGAAACGTTTTTTGTACTTAGCTCAGCTAGATGAGAATCGATGCACTACTGCATTAGCAAACAAAGCTCATGTCAAACGAATGAAAGCTCAGTATGACAGAAGTGTTACACCTCACAATTTTTCAGAAGGAGACCTAGTTTTAGTATACGATCAAGCAAACGATAAACTACGGGCTAGAAAATTTGTACCTATGTGGCATGGTCCTTACATTGTTAGGAGAAAACTGGCAAAAGGAGCCTATGAATTGATATATTTTGACAGGGTCTCCTTAGATAAACCCAAAAATGGGCTTTATCTGAAAAGATATTATGCTTAAATTCTGAGTGGAGATTTTTGTTAGATTAGTTTCTTAACTGCTAGTGTGTCTTAGATTAGACAAGCGTGCCTAGTTTAGAGTAAGTTCTTATCAGTATTCCTGCTTATCTAGGCTTTACTCTTGATATTGCAGATGTCGATGTCTCTTCAAACCTACATTGGTTTTGGTGATGGTGCTTGTCGTAGTACACGGAACATTTCTTCCACAGCTTGGGTTATCTATTCACCCTCTGATGAGTTAGTGTCCATGCATGGGGTAAGCCTTGGTCAAACATTGAATAAAATTGCAGAGTATAGTGCAGTGATTGAGTTATTATCTGAATCCATATCATTTGGAATTTGGAGTTTGATTGTTAGGTTGGATTCTGAACTCCTGGTATTACAGCTTAACAGGATTTATGCCATTAGAAATCCGGTATTATTACGGTTATTTTTAAGAGTTCGTCTCTTGGAACATGAATTTGATAACATTGAATATCAGCATATTCCAAGAAATTTAAATACTTTAGCAGATGCAGTTGCTTCTAGTATGCTAAATAGACATTTGCAATAATCAAAATAGTAAATTACACAACATTCAATAATATGTTACACAAGATAGCCGGTAATAGTGATATATCATAGCATAGAAGTGTGTTTCAAAATATACATCATCCTCGATCATAGGTTGAAAAATAACTTATGATCAGCAAAAATAATAATACAAAAAGTCAAAAATGTTATGAGTCTACAAATCGATCATCCTATCCCTAGTGATGATCACGATAGGAAACTACTGCTCGGGCCACCCTACACAGGAACCTCCTAAAAGGTCCTAGGACCCCAATCACATATCTCTACAACCTAAGTGGAATATCATCTATATCAATCTCTGGAATATCTAATGTTAGGCGCTCTAGATGATGCTCCAAGTCAGTCAGGATCTCTGTTGATTGGCCATGTGGGGCTAGTGCTGTTGCAGCTGGGTGTCTCCTCTCATAAGGCTGGAGAGCGGCTGGTCATCGTGGGCCCACATCTACATTTAAAATTTTGATTATTAGTTTTGGACGATTAAAATACAAAAAAAATAGAACTTAGAAAATGTTGAAAATGGTTTTTACCTGAATCATCCCACTGTTATCCTGCTGGGAGAGCCATGTCTCGGTCATTGTGGAAGTCCACCCCGGCGTATGGAAAGTCCTCTATAACAAAAATTTGGCGTTCCAGCCAACGAAAATATGTAGAAGGAAATTGAACAACCTCAATGCCCTCAACGTGACGGGCCATCAAAGCAACCCAATGAACCATCCTAGGTTCTCGAGGTCGACCAGCATTGACAGGAATGTGCTGCGAAGCTAACATGGGGATCCTCTCTAGAGAAAAGGTGACTACAATGGATCCATATCCAAATTTGTTTATCTTTCCATTATTTTCTCTGGTTAGTTGGCCTTTTACATTTTCCAACACAGCTTCGCACCAGTTGAAAATGGTGCCTCGAAAATAGTCTACTGCAATGCGCATCTGCGAACCAGTAGCTACATGAAATGTTGCACTCCCGCACATTCTGGTAACAGTAAATGCAATGAATTTAAGTTCAGGACGGATGATAGTTTTTATATCAATCCATTTATCCTTGGCGTCTGCTCGATCATCGCAAAACTCTAGTCGAAGACTAGCGACAGACTGGCCACCTGGCCTAGTCCCAAACAGAGAAATTTGTTCGCCCCTCTTGGAAAAACCAGTCAGAAAATAGATATCCTCCAGCTCAATTTCGAGCCGGTGGCCACCAATAACAAAGCACTGGTCCTGTACGTTCCATCTGTTCACTAGCCACGCCAGGAGGTCTACCTGTGCCCTCATGCCCTGAATGGCCCAGAATTTGTATAAACCACATGCTCTCAATGACTGCATTGTAGGAAAATGATTCATTGCAGCGTCATATACATCCTCATGCTCGCATTCTCTCCAAATAAACATTTTGAATGTCCTACAATGCATAAAAAGACATCTTAGAACAAGCTTGTTTGAAAACTTTTGGGCAGAAATTGAGAAATTTAAGTTTCAAATTTCATTGTACGGGGTCCACACCTTTTTCTCATACACAGTGCGTAGATACGCACGGGAGCTGTGTTTTAGGTGTGAACCCATGACTTTTTTCTATATAGAAAAATTTTGGGGTCCGCAGGGCTCACGTGTTGCGCCTGCGGACCCCTGCAAGCGATTTTTTCAACTTATTTTCCCTTAAAAAATGAAATGTAAATGGATGAAATACAAGATAAGGAGGACGTGGATTACCTGGAGCTGACGGTTCTCGATTTTGATGGACGGATTTTCCAGGATCTTCACAGGAACTTTTTTACCCAAAAGCTCTCACTTTTCACTCTGAACTCAAATGGTAAAAATGAAGTTAGAAAAGCCCTTTTTATAAGTTTTTTCGAATAAATGAATTTTTAATTTTTTTATTTTTCACTTTAAAAAGGTAATTTTTGAAAACATTTTTATTTATCTTTAACAGGTATGTGTAATGTTTCAAGTTTTTGTGCAGAAAATTGGATTTTTCAGGAAAATTGATTATTTTTCAACAAAGAGCACACTTTTATCACTTTTTCGGACTCTTTCAAAAATTTACCAAAAAGTGAAACATTAGAGTCCTCTTTAAAGCCCTTTTCAGACTCTTGAAAATTGAAAATATTGTCGAGCACTTGATTATTCGAACTTGTTAAAGTAAATGAATGATCGTCCTTTCAGTATAAGTTTAACCCTTTTACGGACTGAAATGGACTACTTACGAAAAAGGTATACGTTGATTATTTACAGTCAATAGAGTTCTCTCCCACATTATTTTATCCTTTTTTTGGCTCGAGAGACTAAATTTATGAAAAAGTACACCCATGGATTTTTCTTAAGTTTTTTCTTCTGACTCCCTAAAATTGAAAAACATCGAGTTTCTCCTATACTGGACTTGTTAAAATTTAACAGTAAAGGACATGTTCAATTTTAAGCAAGAATGAACCACTCCTTCTTAGGGTTCGAATCTTAAACTAAGTTGGACTCATCCAAAGGACGAGCTTATAAACAAGAAAATTTTATCCTCCTCAATCTTGTCAAAAATAAAGAGGTATTTTCCAGAAATGGTGGGGGAAAAGAGAGAAAAACGAACCTGTTTGTTACATTTTGACTATTCGGAAAGCTGTTAACCACTGTTGAACACGATGCTTTGTTCACCTGGGTTGGGAAAATCCTTTGCCTAACAGTTAATCAAACCATATTGAAAGTCTTCAGCCGGTTTCTGGGTATTAGCTTTGGGTCAATTGTCACCAAGCCATCTACAGTGTCGTTATGTGTTCAAGAGGTCAGTTCAAACAAACCATTCATCTGCAAAATATTTGTCTTCCATTTTGACCATCCCTGAGTCAGTCCTTGCCAATATATTTCTTCAAAACTTGATCTATGATTTCGTGTTGTGGGCTTGCCTATGACGGATCACTTTCTATTGACGACAGTTCATTATCTAGGAAGTTGATCTAGAAATCTTCAGTACCTTGAAATTTTCATGCTTCAATGGAAATTTTCTCTCCTTCGATGACAGGTTGCATCATTGAACTTTGATCGAATGATTCTGTGACATGTTCGACTTCAACTCATTCATTCACATTTCATGGATTGTACTGAGTACTTTGAGAGCCATTGACATTACTGGTGGTTACTCTTACACTTGTTAATAATTCACATCATTAACTGGTAATCAAGTGGTTTCTACCATGTTCGACTTCGACACATTCATTCACATGGATAAAATCGTACTGGTTCGAGAAGCAGAAATCAAAACCCTAGATCTAGTTTCTACCATCTAGGCTGCGAGGAATTTTGTTATTCATTTATACAGTGGACTATTCATAAACATATGGTTGCTTCTATACTGTGTCTACACATGTCTATACTATTGATGTATTGAAAATCATTCCTGTATCAGAACAGTTTAAATCAGTTTTCTAGTTAGTTGTGATTTGAGTATGGGAATGCCTACCTTAGTAATGATATCCTTACATATATATATTTTTTTCATTTGAATGTTTTTATAGGTTCCGACTGGGGTGTCCACAGGATGATCCTTGAAATGATAAAGTACTTCACTTTTCGTATATGACAGACTCTATCTTCATCTATTACAGACTTCGCACTTTAGGGGGCAATATGTTGCACTGAAAATTGTCATCTTAACATTCTTCTATCTGTATGAGCTCATTATCACTCATACTTCCTCCTTTGCAATTCTAACACAACAGTTCCTCATGTCAAGCCTTAAAAATAAAAGAAAAGCTCTCAAAAGTCTCTAAAACTCTGGTATCGCACTTTCTCTTTATCTTGCCTGTGGTCCTGCACCTAATGTTCATGACTCCTATGTACTTGAACACACTTTCTCTGTGTTAAGGGTGCAGACCCCTGTAAAAGATTAAAAAGGCAAAAAGTAAACTCAAAATCTCACTTTCAGTCATTTCTAGAAGCTTCTGGAAGAAATCTTGCGGTGGCAAGTCCGCTCTTTTGAGGTTCATGCATCCCATGCCTTAAGGAGCTAACCCCTTGATGTGAGGAGCTTATCCCTTTGAAGGAGGATTCTATCCCTTCATAGTTGGAACTGAAACCTCCTCTTTTGCACTATAAAAATAAGCCTTGGGTAGCCTCAAAGTAAGTTCAAGTTTTAGTATTATTTTAGGTAAAGTGATGTTGGATTTTAGACTCCTTTAACTGAGATTTTGTGAGGAAGGATTACATACCTCTATGTGTCTCGGTTGGAAGAGTGCAAGCCTTATAGAGTAAAGGATATTCCTGTTTCGGACCCTAGGAAGGCCTGTTCAACATTAAGGCTAAGGTTGTAAGGTTTTCTTTCATTCAAAGTTAATACAAATGAATTCATTTTTCTCAATAAGTTGTTAATTAACTATTTATTTCATGGATTCCTTGATCACCATGATAGGCATGATTTATAATATCTACTATGCAGGTGCTATTTAATGTTTTCTTGTTTATGATTGCAGGTCTGCCAAGATAACTCTTTCGGGTGACTGGAGGACGACTACTACGAACAAGCATTGGATCTAAGGTAAGTCCTTAACACTTTTGTATTATTTCCTTGAAAATCGCATATGTCTAAAGAAAGATAGGTTTGTTTGTTTGTTTGTTGCTAGACTATCTTCTGATACTAGGGAGATCCATCTTGTCCGCAAGATCGATTTATCAGGCCAACACCCACAAACCCCAAAGATAAATAAAATCCACTTTTGATGTGTGTATGTGGATATTTCAAATCTAGATATACATAATGGAGAAGTGGAGCAGCCACTTAATGTGAAAGGAGTGGAGATCATGTCTCATTAATGAGAAAGATCCTGGAGGTTGAAGCAGTCAACTAAGATCATGGAAGGAATAAAATGTAATATCATAGAGAATTAATGATGAGATGACGAAGGAAGTGGTGCATTAATGCACACATGATGAAGAGGGTGACCATTACATTCATACATGATGGAGATCATGGAGAGACAACGCATTCAACATGGAGACCCATGTTCACATGTACATCGCAATTATGAGGTGGTCCAAGCCATGGGAAGGTTCACAAACTATATAATGAATATGAAGGCAACATTAGAGGAGGATTTATATTATTATTTATGTATGATCTGTTTAGATCTGGATTTTTCAGTTGACATTCCAAGCATGCTTGAGCTATTTAGCTAAGTCTGCAATGATGTTTAGCACAGGTGTTTTCGAGTGGAAATCCCACCCTTACCCACAGGGGACTTGTGCACCTAATTTGGGAAGGTTTTTTGTTGAGCTACATTCATCATCAGGCATTGGTGCCACATTGTTCCTACTTTCTGCATCCCATACATCTTCAGAAATAACGCATTTTTGCATCAGGGTTTGAGAGGAGGAGGTTGTCCTTCAATATTTCAGTTGAGGAATCGGTGAAGGATTCATCCTATCACCTTGATTTAGGCATTAGGAATTATGCCTTCTATTATTCATCTCCCAGCAGCAGCATTTCCATCAGGAATTACACAGTCTATTCCTGTAGATCCAAGGGAGAAGGGAAGTTGCTAACATTTCAGCTAGTAATCCAGTGGAGGACCATTCCTTCACATTGTATGCATTATTTCCATCATTTCGCAGATGATTTTAATATCTTAGCAGCAGGATAGAGAGCCTCCATCCTTTACAACACAGTTTTTTTGAGCAATTGTGTAGCAGCAACTGCAATATTCAGAGGAGGATTGAGGAGCTAGATATTGAGCTTATAGTTTGAGGATATAGTGAAGGGATCAACCCTTCAAGCTTAGATCTGATATTGTGACATACTGCAGCCATCTATTTGTCAGATCCAGCTTCAGATCTGCATAACCCAACAGACCAGGGATCAAACCCCAAGAGGGTAAATTTCCAATCTCATAGATCTAGAATTTCCTTTCTGGGTTATATTGGGTTGCCATCATAGAGCCCAAATATTGAATCTTGGCATCATCAGAGCTCCATATTTCCATAGATCTACATTTCCCTATTCAGCTATTATTCATACGTACATCATCTGCTGAAAGGACAGTGCAGTATTTCTTCCAGTAGCTCTTCAGTTACACAGTGCCTGCTTTGGCATGTTTTTAGGGTCATTCTAGCCTATGTATTTGGCTTGAGTGCATCTATTTGAGCATTGTTGTATTGTTTATCCATCTACAATGATAATAAAAGGCTCACCTATTATGTATATTCTATGATTGTTGAATCTTTACATGTACATTTTCTATGTTACAAATATTGTGTTTGTGTATCAATGCCTTATTCCATTTTGGGATATTACAACACAAAATTCACGTAGATTAGCTGCCATACTTCTTGGTTCGCCATAAGCTATTCTACGGTTCATGGTTTCTTGGTATTCCTTTATGCCTAGCTTACCCCTTTTTTATTTATTTGTTGTTATTTTATAAAATTTATTTCCCACTGAATAACATCTTACCCATGCATAACTCCTTTTGCCTCATAATTACTGGTTGATTGTAAATTAGAATTAATCCAAAAGTTTTCACCAACACTCATTTGATTTTGTGAAAAATACATCATGGTAGAACCACCAAGTCCTCAGTCATGCCGTGCACAAAGTTCACCTTCCACCTCCCCTTCACTTTCTGAAGGTTACAGGACACCTCAAAGAGACCAAAGTAATATTCCACATATTATATCTGAACCTCTTGAGAACCAATGTGTTGAACATGGTATCGTTCTAAGAATCCAACCCCTTACGTCTTGAAAACCTCCTCCATAGTTGGTTACTTCATCCCAGGTGTCTCCTTTGGATAGTCCAAAGCCTACTTCGGGGTTATTACTTTTCCCTCTGAATCCACTCTTTGATCCAGAAGACGACCCTATCTATTTATCACCTCCACACCAGTAAATTAGTAGGAATAAACCACCTCCAATATGGATGTGGATCAGTTTAGATAGTCAAAATAAAGACACCTCGGGTGTGAAAGGGGGTAATTCATGTATACTGGGTCAAGATCGACCAAATCAATAGCGTTGCCAAAGGAGAGAGTGGAGCTAGTGGGGACAACGCATTTTTGGAGGAGGAGTCTTTGCATGGAAGTAGCATCATAAATGAGTGGGGCCAAGGGTGAGGAAGCTCACCAAGGATATAAGGAAAGGGATGGTAGCCATGAGAGGCATTTAGAATTTTTTTTATGTTTGAGTCTTATGACTTCTTGCACGCTTCAGCTGTTTAGCTGAGTTTTCTATATTGTTTAGTACAAGGGCATTTTACAGGCGGGAATCCCATACTCTACCTTGGAGGACTTAAGAGGCCACCTAGGAGGGCTATTCTGAGCCTCATTTCCACCATTTGGAATTGGGCCAAGTAGTCACCTTCTCCTACAGTGCAGTCTCCTTGAGGAACTGACTTATTTTTCAAGGTGTTGCAGTGAAGGGTTGAGAAACCCTTTTTATGAGCTAGTTTCCTAGTGAAAGGGGCAGCCTTTCACCCGGAAATATAGGGAGGAGAAGTTACAACCATATCTTTGTTATTTCAGCCATATTCCAGCAAAGATTTAGTGATACAGCATGATTCAACGACAGAGTTGCAGTGTGCACTTTTTGCATCTTGTGTTTTTTAAGAAACCCTTGTTGGGTTATCTTGGGATTGTGTTTGAGAGACTAGTTCTCCATTTTCAGCTCATTTTGAGTATTATATCAATAGATCCACTTGTTTCCATTTTCCTGTAGCAGTAACCCTCACTGGGACTGTGCTATCATGTATTCTGGCATTTCTTTATAGCAGCATCATGTGGGATTCTATTGTATTTGGGCTTTGGAGGCTTGTTTGCCTAGTTTGAGTGATTTGCTCCTCAACACATTGTATATTTTGCTGTCGTAATACATAATATAATGGATCTATGATTTTCTCATGTGTTTTTCATCATTATTTGTTGTACATTTCAGTTTAGTGTTCAATGTTGCTATCTTTCGTAATTTGGAATATTATAGTATGGTATCGATGAATTTTCTCCCGTAAAAAAAATTGTCACTTGGTCAATTTTTACAGAGGAAATGATAACATGTAATATCCATTTTTTCAGGAATATCAAGATTCTATTCCAGAGATTGATTGCAGGGGAATTTACTGGATATGTCACCTTTGAAAAAGGATGAGATCCAGAGGCTACCTGGCCATCTGCAGACTCTGTCTATAGAGCTTGAAATATTTCTCTTTTAGGGATTCAGCAATACATAAACATGAGCTGGAAAATAGGAGTGAATGGATTAAAACCAAGAATGTTGGAAGATCTACATAACCATTACATTAGATAATAGCAGCAACAAATGTATACAATATCTTGAGGAAATGATCTCTCAAGTCAAACAATGCCTCCTCAATGACTCATGTACATGAAATATAGAGAAATATTTCTATATAAAAGAGGCCCTCGCTATGACTGCGCAATCCAGAAGGCAAAACTGCTGCAAAATGTCAATAACAGATAGATATGACAATGAATAGCTCAAATAAGAAGGGGGAGCAAGATCTCAACCCCTGGAAACATACAATACACAATCCTCAAAGGGATTGGCTGAAAGATACACAAAATGAAAAATCTGCAGAAATGTCGGAGTTGCTGGGTAGCTGCAGCAACTCAAGAACTGGAAATAAATGGAGAATACTGGAGATGTTGCAATCAATGACAATATCTTCTCCAATGGATCTCTAGGATGAAAGGCTGATCCTCTCACCTAAGATCTCACCCTTTGAACATGTGGAGCAAGTCTCCACTGCAAACACACTCAGAAATAACACAGTCTAGAGAAGGGATTGTGTTGTTGGTGAAGAGAAATGCTTGGCCTTGATGCCAAATTCTACAATAAGCTCTGGATATCTCCAATCTGATATCTCAAGGAAAGAGGGGCTCCTCCTCTGAAAATAGCTGATGGAAGTGATGTAGTGAACCCTCACTGCAACACCCAGCAACATAACATTACTCTAATGCAGAAATAACGTTGTCTTGATGCAGGATTCTTGGCCACAAGCCTGGATGTGAGGAAAATCTGAGCAATCCCTCAAGAGACCTCTCAAGAAGGTGAAAGAATCCTAAATAGGAATTCCTCCTGGAAATTCTTGCTAAACAGCAAAGAATGCACAATTGTCTGAATAGACAATGAAATGAATAATCAAAAGCATGAGTAAAAATGGTTGCCTTGCCCTCCTTTTAAAGAAGTGAAAGCTCTTTCTCTATGAGCCCCATACATTAGGGTTTCCTCCATCAAATATCCTCTTCCTCATTCACACTGCGTTGTCTTCTAAAGTAAGCCACTCCTCCTATGGTAGTGTTTTCAACTTGGTCAAACCTGACCTTGTCTTCATGTATTTGCCCCTTTTCACACTTGAGGGTGCAAAATCAAGTTCTTATGTTTATCCCCTTCCACATGTGAGGGATTTTATTCATGTTTTCAATAAACATGGGCCTCCTTACCCATTTATTTGGCTGCAAGATGATAAAAGAAAATTTGTAATATTCCATTTAGCCATGTGCTAAAATGGGAATATTACATTCCTCCCCTCCCAAATGTTGCTTGTCCTCAAGCAACTGCAAGGATAGAACTAAAGAATCTCCACCCAAGGCATGGAGTCTGAAATATGTTGAGGAACACCTCCCCAATGTATATCCTCCATCCCCCAAGCAATGATCCATACAAAGTGAGTTACCTCCCAACATGGCAACTCCTGACAATCATCTTCCACCTTTGGCTCCTGCAATATAGGTGGGCTGAAAATCTGATCTTGGTAGACAAAATAGCCTACCCCACACTGTCCTCCTCTCCACTTAGGATAAGTGCAGAGTATATTCTGATATTGGCCTGCAATAAGGTTGCCCCCAAATGTAAAAATGAAGACTAGACCTCCAAGGATCCCTTCTCTAGCGTTATGAAACATGTTATCCCAAATCATCTCATATGTGATGAGTTTGTAGTCACCACCATATGGCATCCAATAAATCATATGGCTCACCTCAAAAGGAAACAAATGTGTTGTTGTAGTGGCCACATGTGCTCTCATGCTCCCATTAGAAAATGCAATGAAAATAATGTGGGAGATCTCCCCCCCAAGGGACACATCCAACCAATGTGCCATTCCCCCAATCATGATCTCAACAAATACAAAGACAACAGCAACATAATGAACCATTATGGAAACCATGCTTGCTGTCATATGTGGCAAGGGAGAAGGACAATGGTCCCTCAATTGTAACCAATGCAGTTTGACCCTCAACTGCAAAAGAGTGTGACAAAAAGTGTGGCCTCTCAACCACTTTCTTGCTATCCTACTCTCCTCAAATGTATGGAGGAAGTGAATGATATACGGTGCAAGATGAGTAGGTCCTCCAAAATACATTTCCTCCCCAAGTCCTCCTAGGGATTGGTCACCAATAGTGCCCATGGCCTCAAGTAGACCATGGGGTCCAGAAAGAATAATGCCCCTCCTTGGAGAAACATCCTGTACATATATGGTTAAGGGATGAATATATAAATCATCATGCAAATAAACAATACCCTTACCATAAGTTCTGCTCATGCAAATGGAGTGGCTCAAAAATGAGTCTCCCCTCCTCCTCAAAGAGAAAAGAGGTGGTTTTACTAACTCCTCTAAAGAGTTATGTATCTCCTCCATCTGCACATGACCTATGCATCTCCTCATATGTTGATCTGTCAATATCATGCAAGCAAGATGATCCTAGGAATACTCCACCAACAACTCGGAGTTCCAACATGGATCTATATCCCATAGTGACAGCGCTGATGATTCCCCATAAAGGACATCTGTCATATGGTTATCTCCCAAGGTATCCACTCCTATGAGATCAAAGAATGGTGCCTCATCATGTGAATCATCTCTCATCATCTGCTGGTCCAGTGGTCTCCCCAGAAAAATGTCTCCATGTAATGAGACATCATCATCAAAAGGTGACTGCATATATGAATGAACAAGTCTGTCCATGCTTCAACTACGCAATCCAATCACCCCCTTAGGTGAATCAACCTCATAAAATAGATAGGGATGTGTGCTCCTCATCACACCATGATGGTCATCCTCCCTAACTCCTCCTTGTGTCTCCATGGCTCTGCACCTCCTCAGTAATGGCACATGTAAAACATGTGATGTGCCTTGATCTCCACACAAAATATCCTGGGGAATTCCTTGCAAAGGTGCAAGCATCCCTCTATTTGGAGCAAGAGCTCCTCTTTCCTCTGCATGAGGCACTAGATAATCTCTAGGTGGCACATCATTTTTTCCCTTAGCTTCTCCAACATAAATGGGCAACCCTCCAATAATGTTGCTGCAAATGTGAAATCTCTCCCAAGGTGGAAGTGATCCTTGATCTCCAAAGGCCAAGGATTATCCCCTTAGCACCATGATAGTTCCATCTCCTACTACTGCAACATCATATAAGAAATGAGATCAAATCTTCCCTTCCTCTCCAAAGAATGACCCCAGCAACAAATGTTTTTGCTCCTTCCTCATGCTCTCATCATACAAGATATGTGATGAAGACATAGTGTATGATATGAATGTTGCATCATCACTGTGTACCCATACTCTTTGCTGCTCAATGATGCCATTATCCTGCCACATCTTCTCCATCCTCATACCCTTGGAAAGAAAGTAAGCCAAGTGATGGCCAAACTCCTTCAAGAGTAACCAGCGCACCCAAGCCTCCTGCTGCCTGGTATCATAAATCTGTAAGTAGCTCACCAGCTTCTTGCTCACCATCCACATCCACTCAACCACTTGTGGATGTCTTCCTCCATTTTTCATCCTGGTACTCCCCCCATGAGAGCTACCAACATCCCAAATCAGATCTCTGCACTTCATGGGATCTTGAAATGAAATCTTCCTGAGGATCAATTTGACCCTATGAGGATCCAAATAGGTGGTAGGAAAAAACCTCCCATCATGATGTGAATGGCTCAAGGAATGTCCAACACAATCATGAGAGATGTTATCCATCCAAATATGTCCTCCATCTACTATCTGTTCCTGTGAGAAGGGAAGTACCTCCTCAAACTGATGAAGAATATTGCACTCCATGATGTGTGGGAGTGCACCTCTACTGAAATATCTCCGAGAGATCTCCTCCTCATGCATATCCTTCCAAAACCAAAGAGGCCTTGGATCTGCTGCCAGTAGAATTCTCTCTTTGAGTTGTGGCATGCTCATTGAGAGAGTGTCATCAAAAGAGGAGAAAGAGTTTCTTATCTCTAGATGGCTACTCCTCACTGCTTCCTTCATGGCTTCCTGAAAGAATTTTCTCTCTGAATGCTCACATGAGGAATGATTCCTCCTTTCTTCCTCATTGCCCAGTGTAGTGCTACTCCACTGCTCTAGATCAACTGCATGAAATGATATAGACCCATCCAAAATGTTTGCTGAAATGACAAGAGATGGATTTCCAATCATACCTTGGTGAAATGTGGAAGATCCTTGCAAGGCTGCAATATTTTCCTCCTCATATTTGTGGGCCTCCCATACTACTGAAGATGAAGGCTGCTCCTCTATGGTCTCAACAGCGCTGGTACATGCCTCATCAACTAGTGGTGAGATCTCCTCCCTCTTCTGGCCAAATCTTCTGATCAATCTCTGAGAAAACTCAACAAGAGTTGAAACCCTTGTGTGGCTTAGATGGCTAATCCACCAATTCTTTGCTTCACCTTCAAGGTCCAGCGCGATAATTTCTACAGCCTCTTTGTCTACTACAGGATGTAGTAGGAAGAAATAATCTAGTTTCTTCACCCAAACCTCTGTTGCACATGTGAGTGATGCATCAAACGTGGACAATAGAAATCTATTGCCTCTCATCATCCCATAGCTTAGGGGTCTTCTTTCTTCTTTATGCTGAATAAGTTGTGGAAAAGTTAGAGCTTTAGGGTTTTCCCAGTATTCAGCAAGATACTCACTTATAATTTCTAATTCCAAGTGTTCTTCATGATTCTGGCCTTTTTCTCTATGAGAATAGGAAGTGCATGGTCCCTTCATTTCTCCTTCTTCATTATTTTTAACCTCCTCAGAGAGGTTCTCTCTGGATCTGAAAATAGATGAGAGTAAACTCATCTTCTTCATCATCTTGATCTTCTTTGTCTAAGACTCGTAGGCTGAGCCAGAGATCATGCTCTGATACCACTATAATATCACTTTTCAGGAATATCAAGATTATATTCCAGAGATTGACTGCAAGGGCATTTACTGGATATGTCACCTTTGAAAAAGGATGATATCCAGAGGCTACCTGGCCATCTGCAGACTCTGTCTATAGAGCTTGAAATATTTCTCCTTCAGGGATTCAACAATACATAAACATGAGCTGGAAAGTAGCAATGAATGGATTAAAACCAAGAATGCCGGAAGATCTACATAACAATTACATTAGATAATAGCAGCAACAGATGTATACAAGATCTTGAGAAAATGACCTCTCAAGTCAAACAATGCCTCCTCAATGACTCATGTACATGAAATATAGATAAATACTGCTATATAAAACAGGCCCTGGCTATGATTGCGCAATCCAGAAGATAGAACTGCTGTAAAATGTCAATAACAGATAGATATGACAATGAATAGCTCAAATAAGAAGGGGGAGCAAGATCTCAACCTCTGGAAACATACAATATTACACAATCCTCAAAGGGATTGGCTAAAAGATACAAAAAATGGAAAATCTGCAGAAATATCGAAGTTGTTGGGTAGCTGCAGCAACTCAAGAACTGGAAATAAATGAAGAAGACTGAAGATGTTAAAATCAATGACAATATCTCCTCCAATGGATCTCTAGGATGAAAGTTTTATCCTCTCACCTAAGATCTCACCCTCCGAACATGTGGAGCAAGTCTCCATTGCAAACACACTCAGAAATAACACAGTCTAGAGAAGGGACTGCGTTGTTGGTGAAGAGAAATTCTTGGCCTTGATGCCAAAGTCTGCAATAAGCTCCAGAATATCTCAAATCTGATATCTCAAGGAAAGAGGGGCTCCTCCTCTGAAAATAGCTGATGGAAGTGATGTACTGAACCCTCACTGCAACACCCAGCAACACAACATTACTCTGTTGCAGAAATAATGTTGTCTTGATGGAGGATGCTTGGCCACAAGCTTGGATGTGAGGAAAATCTGAGAAATCCCTCAAGAGGCCTCTCAAGAAGGTGAAAGAATCCTAACTAGGAATTCCACCCGACAATTCTTGCTAAACAGTAGAGAATGCACAATTTTCTGAATAGAAAATGAAATGAATAATCAAAATCATGAGTAACAATGGTTTCCTTTCCCTCCTTTTAAACAAGTGAAAGCTCTTTCTCCATGGGCCCCATCCATTAGGGTTTCCTCCATCAAATATCCTCTTCCTCATTCACACTGTGTTGTCTTCTAAAGTAAGCTACTCCTCCTATGGCAGCGTTGTTGACTTGGTCAAAACTGACCTTGTCTTCATGTATTTTCCCCTTTTCACACTTGAGGGTGCAAAATCAAGTTCTTATGTTTATCCCCTTCCACATGTGAGGAATTTTATTCATGTTTTCAATAAACATGGGCCTCCTTACCCAATTATTTGGCTGCAAGATGATAAAAGAAAAATTTTAATATTCCATTTAGCCATGTGCTAAAATGGGAATATTACATAACACATTATGAGGATAAAAAGAGCAACAACTTCTTTAGCCAATTGATAAATATCAAACAAAAGGGTTCAATGGTGGAGTACATTGAAGACTTCGAAAAATTGAATATAAGGGTAGGTGATATTCCAAAGGAACATAGGATTGATGTCTTCATACGGACTTTAAAGGATAACATCCAACATGAGGTTTGCCTTTGGGAACTTGATTCATTGGAGAAGGCATTCAGGTTGGCAAGAAAAATTGGATGTAAAATTATGGCTACAAGGAAGCCTACCACTCACATCTATAAAGATGGAAGTGTTTCTACTCCTAGACTTCCACAACCTACAAGGTTGACACCAAAAAAAATTGGAAGAAAAAAGAGCAAAAGGGATTTTCTATAGTTTTGACAGAAAATAAACTAAAGGCCATAAGTGTGCTGAGAAGAAATTATTTTACATAGATTGTGAAGAGGAGGACGAAAATGGACAAGAAACTTCAAAATAAGAGGATATACACTACGAACCAACCCTAGAGAAAGAAGAAATGAGTCCAACCATTTCCTGTAATGGATTGGCAGGAATTACCACTCCTCAAACTCTGAAGATAGAAGGGCATATCAAGAAGAAAAAGGTAATGGTTTTGATTGAGTACCCATAATTTTATTCATTGTAAGGTAGCCAAGGAATTGAATTGCTTCCAATACCCAGCACCAAAATGTCAAGTGATGGTTACAAATGGAGGAACTATAAATTGCTCTAGAAAATGCCATAATATCAAGCTAACCATGTGGAATATGTATGGAATAGTCCAATTATTTCCATTCCAATGGGAGGTGTTGATGTTGTACTAGGATTACAATGGTTACAATCTTTGGGGACAATAGCTTTTAATTTTCAAGAACTTTTCCTGAAATTTTTTTCAAAAGGAAAGGAAGTTGAAATACGAGGTGTCGCAGGGAAGCAGGGAAAGATAATAATCTCTAATGTCATGACAAATCTACTGAAGAAATAAAAACAAGGCATAGTTTCACAATTATGCTCACTATAAGTACCAACATCAAAATCATCTATTTCTCCAGATCTCCAAAAATTCTTGGACAATCATTCCAAGGTGTTTGAAACTCCTAAAGGACTCACACCTATTCGTGATCATGATCATGATATTGATTTGATTCCAGGAAGTGTTCCTCCAAACATCATGCCTTACATATTTCCTTATGTCCAAAAGAGAAAAATTGAACGTACGATTGCAGAAATGTTAGAGGCTGGTATAATTCAACCGAGTCAAAGTTCTTTCTCTACTCCAGTAGTATTGGTGCACAAGAAGGATGGATCATGGCACATGTTTCCATATTATAGGGAGCTCAATAAGCTCACTATTAAAGATAAATTTCCCATTCCTGTGATTGATGAATTATTGGATGAATTACATGGAGCAATTTATTTTACCAACTTGGATCTTCGTTCAGGATATCATCAAATTAGAATGAAGACTGAAGATATTCTGAAAAAATCATTTCAAAGTCATGAGGGTCATTATGAATTTTTGGTCTTGCCTTTTGGCCTTACCAGTGCACCTTATACATTTCAAGGGTTGATGAATTCCATTTTCAAGCCCTTCCTTAGAAAATTTGTGTTAGTATTTTTTGATGATATAATAATCTGCAATAGGTCTTGGAAGGATCACGGTCAACATGTTGACAGGGTGCTCAAGCTATTGGAGGAGAAAAAATTATGTGCAAAAACCTCCAAATGTTTATTTGGAGTACAAGAGGTGGAATATTTGGGTCATATTGTATCTCACGAGGGTGTTAAGGTAGAACCTAACAAAATTAAAGCCACTAAGGAATGGAAATTCCCCACAACCATAAAGAAGTTGCGAGGATTTCTCAGGTTAACAAGGTATTATTGCAAGTTTGTTAAGAATTATGGGAGAATAGCAGCACCTCTAACAACATTATTGAAGAAAGATGCATTTTCATGGACTTTGGAAGCAACTAAGGCCTTTGAGCATCTTAAAGAGGCAATGTTCCTAGCACCAGTCTTACCTACGCCAAACTTCGTAAAAACCTTTATTGTGGAATGTGATGCCTCAATATATTGAATTGGTGTTGTTTTAATGCAAGAAGGAAGACCCATTGCTTTTGAAAGTTGTCCAATCAAAGGAAAGTATTTACATAAAGCTATTTATAAGAAGGAAATGTTGGCAATACTACATGCACTAAACAAATGGTGACCTTACCTAATGGGAAGACACTTCAAGGTAAAAACTGACCATGATAGTCTTAAATACTTTTTGGAACAAAGACTATCTTCAGAAGAGCAGTAAAAATGAGTCACAAAGATGTTGGGTTATGACTTTGAAATCATCTACAGAAAAGGGAAGCTAAATGTTGTTGCAGATGCACTCTCAAGAAAGGATTAAGAGGTGGAATCATTTCTTTGTGCCATTTCTATTATCCAACCAGATTGGATAACTGAAGCAAGGGATGAATGGAAAAAGGATGAAGAAGTGTGGACACTCATTCAAAATTTGTAGCAATATCCTAGTACATCTGATAGATTTAGTTGGAAAATTGATTCCTTATGGTACAAAGATTGCTTTTATCTTTGTAAGAATTCCCAACTAAAACAAAAGATTCTTTTGGAATTTTACACTTCTCCCTTAGGAGGACACTCGGGATTTTTAAAAAATTACCATAGGGTGAAGAAATAATTTTTTGGGATGGCCTTAAATCTAATATTGAAAAGTTTGTGGTGGAATGTTTGGTTTGCTAGCAAAATAAAGTTGAGACAATTAACACTCGGGTCTTCTACAGCCTTTATCCATTCCAAGTCAACGTTGGGAGGAGATTTCAATGGATTTTATCATAGTTTTAACTAAGTCCGAAGGAAAGAGTGTCATCCTGGTGGTATTTGATAGGCTTACCAAGTATGTACAATGCACACTTTTGGGTATCATCTCATCCATTTAAATCAAGTACATTTTCTACTGCATTTATGGAAACAATTCATAAGCTACATGGGAACCCAAATATTATTGTAAGCGACATATATCCCATTTTTACTGGAAATTTTTGGACGGAATTATTTTCTTTTTTGGGTACTCAACTAGCTCATATCTCATCTTATCATCCTCAATCCGATGGGAAAACTGAGATAGTGAACAAATGTTTGGAAGTATATCTTTGTTTTTTTGTATCTGATAAACAAACACAATGGGTAAAGTGGTTAACTCTGGCTAAATGGTGGTATAACACTTATTTCCATACTACAGCAAAAATGACCCCATTTATGGCACTTTATGGATATCTTCCACCATCCATCACATCATATTTAAGAGAAAATTCTAAGGTTTAAGTAGTGGAACATCACATCGAGCATCAATAAAAAGTTCTCCAACCCTTAAAGGATAACCTAAATTCAGCACAAAATCGAATGAAACAACAAGCAGATCAATGTAATATCCCAAATCTGAAATATTTTACTTTCCCGGGAATATATTCAGATATTCCATTTTTCCTTCAATAGAAATACCACAAGTCCATTCCAGAGATTGAATGTTGGGGAATTTACAAGATTTGAATTCTTCCAAAGAAGGGATAAATCCTGAGGCTAGCTGGCCCTTCACAGACTCTGTCTATGGATATGCAATATTTCCACTTCGGGAATTTCTGCTACAGGGTCCTTGAGGACACTGTATAAGGAAGCTGCTGCATAAATAAGGCATACCAACATTTGGATGCCCTAGAATATACCCAATACAACTCCCTTGAAGAATATGAGCTCAAAGAAATGCATCTAGAGGGGTTATTCAGATCTCCCCAAACTAGATCTCTAAAACAATGCTCAATGAGAGAGCTACAGCAATACAAGAAAAGAACCAGAAACTCTGCATATCTAAAATAAACCATGAGAGGGAAATGCTACAGCCATCAATATATTAGGATATATCAGCAGAAATATACAAATAATAGTTGAGGGAAATGTCACTCAAACTTTAAGAACAACCCTCACTGAATAAGCAATGTAATACAAGAATTGTTGAAACTCCATAAAATGTCGGAGTAGCTGCAACTGCACTGAGTAAATGAAGGCATAAGCTGCTTAATATGAATTAAATACATATGTGGCTGAATTAATACAAGAAATAAGCCCAATAACAAGAAATGGGCTGAAATACAAGATTTCTAGTCAATCTATGAAGATTGCTAGAAATGCCGGAGAAAATACAAAATGTGACAACCAAGTTGTCACTGCAACTGAACCAAAATAAGAATGAGGTTGTGGCTGATCTGAAATCTGATTTCCCTCCTCTAATAATCTCTCAAATACAAAGGGATGATCCCTTTGTCTCAAAAACATCCTCCTTGAAGCTCCAGAAACCCCTCTCTCATTGCCTCCTCCAAAATAATGCAGTTCTCCTCATGGACTGTGTAGTGGGAGATGATAGAAGTGTGGCCTCATGCCACTGATCTGAAATGAAGCCTGATAATTCTCCTTGAACCTCCTCCAATGAATAGATCCCTCCGCCACTGAAGAAAACAAGCTAAGAAGACTCCATGAGTTCCTCTCTAGCTGCACCCAGCTACAAAACGTCCTCTCTGTTGCAGAAATAACGCTGTAGAAGATGAATGAAGTTGTGGAAAATGTCGGATTGAGGAAATTTATCTCAATCCTAATCCTTCCTTGAGGAAGAGGAAGGTATTCCCGACCAGGAACACCCTAGTGCCCGAGGGCACTATCACCCTGCTAAACAGCCCGAGGATGCAAGCTCTTGCAGACCCAAAGTGTGAAATCTAAAACATAGCATAATGAAAATGGGTTTCCATATCCTCCATATAAATAAAGGAACCTCTTCTCCACCATGGTCCCACCAATTAGGGTTTCCACCCTCACATGAGTGTCTTCCCTCCAAAACTGCGCAGCTTCTCTAGGAAGCCTCTTCCTCCTTGGGCAGCGTTGTTGACTTTATTCAATGGTGACTAATCAAATGAGTTGGGTTCCATTCACACCTTAAGGTGTTTATTTCAACTGCTTATTTGTCCTCCTTTCACACAAGGAGTGTTATTTCTTCAATTAAAAGGGGCTAAGGTGTCTCCTTGCCCATTTTATTAAACAAAAATAAAATGTGCAACTATAATATTCCATTTTAGCTTGAGGCTAAAATTGGGAATATTATAGTCCTCCCCTCCCACATGTTTCTTGCCCTCAAGCAACTGCATAGAGATAACAAAAATTCTCCTCCTTCTTCTCTTGTGGCCTCCTCATCAATGGTCCCACCACTGCTCAAATATGCTGCAATACAGTTGTCCTCCAATGCTCTCTCCCAAGTTTGAAAACTGAAACTAATGCTCCTCATGGAAATATATAAGGTGTAGTGGAATCCTTCTTGCTGGAATGTGGCATCCTTAAGGTAGGAGTGATGATATGCATGGGAAAATTCTGCTCACAATGATGATCCTCTCATCCATGTTATCATCCAATTGAAAATCTCACCCCTGATTTCTACAATGTGTTGGGGCTAAATTTCTGCACATATGGGGCTATCTTTGTCTTTGGGCTAGAAAGTATGGCCTCCAAGAATGGCCCAAGCTACCCCGTCAAGAAAATCAGCCATGAAATGCCTCTGCAAATTCTTCAAGTGGTCTCTCCCACAAGAAGGCACAAGTAGCAACGTGGCAATCATGGTTTGCCCATGGTATCTCCTGCAAGATAAAACATATACAATGGGGAGAATCATTCTCCCACTGGGCTATACATACAATAATCTCCAAATAATGCTCCTCATGAGTGTACAAACATCTGAAATATAATGGAGCAATATGCAATAGAAACAAGTTGTCATAGGACAACTGGAGAGTGGTTCATAGTTCCACTCATGGAACCTGCGCAATGCCTCTTGTCCTACCTCAAAATCACAAATAACAAGTGTCGTACTAGCCACTTTTTTGCTGCCACAACATCTCCTCGTAAGATGAAACATGAAATACACATTGGTGCCAAAGGTGCACACCAAGAAGCACGTGGCTTCCCCCACAACCATCACAAAATTAGCCAAAATCAAGGCTACAAGTAGCTGCAAGTACATCCTCATGAAAAATGAAAGAAGGAACAAACCTCCTTGATACATCATGCTCCTCAATCAATGAAAATAAGTACAATACAAAATATGAAATTATACCTCCTCCAGCATGCACTAGAGCTCTTGAGCTGAGATGGCTCAATTGAATGTTCCCCCTCTCCTCCAATGAGTAAGGGAATGGTTGTGCCAACCTCTCCAAAAACAACTGGGCTATGCATCTATCCATATGCTGATGAAGATCATGATGAATTCCCTCCAAAGTGAACTCCTCTAGCAAGGAAAAGTATGCATCCAAGTGCACAGCTAGGAAGTCCGCATGTGCTGCATGCAAAAGTTTCTCCTTGAGACTAGAAACTCTAGTCAAGAAGAATTTTCCATGATGATAGATGATCATGTCATCCACTAAGTGTCTTCCATCTCCATCAAGGCCATCCAAAAATCATGCATGCACCAAGATCCTGGGACCTCTCAACCAGAAGTTGAGTCCTCCAACATGGATCAATCCCCCACATAGACAGCGCTGATATCCTACAATATGGTGCTCCATCACACTGTTGCCTGCTACCTTGACATCCCCTCATGCCAAAGTCATCCTCCAAGTTGCTGCCATGCCATCATGTAGCTGCACATGCTCAAAGAAATGATGATCTCTGAAAATAAGCCTCCCATGAGAGACTATCACCTCCAAAGAATCTCCCGATCCTGGACCAAGTAAGCATGAGTGGCCTCCATCTACTCCAAAGCATGAAAGAGTTCTTCCCAAAGGAAGTAATCTCTCTCTCACCAAATCTATGGAGTTGTCATCCCGCATCATGAAGATGCTACCCTCCATCCATGCAGCAAACTCTATCTGCGCAGTAAATCTGATGAGAATGGGTGGTACTGAAAATGAGAGTGTACCCTCATCCTTGTGCTCAACCCCAAACTCATTGCGTTGTAATGGACTCCCCCAATGTCTCCACCCCTCCGGAATCCAATGAGTGGTGAACCAGATGATATGATGCCTCTCATCTTCTCTAGATCATGTCGCCTCCCAAGTGGAAACCCTCCAAAAGTGAGACATCAAAATAGGAAGTGGACTGAATATATGAGAGGAATAAAAGGTCCTCTCTCTCTACTGCGCAGTGCAGTCCTTCTCCCATGTGAAGAGAATCTTTGAAATAGATAAGGGTGAATGTCCATCATCCCTTGATGTTGATCCTTCTGCTCTTCTTCTTCTTCTTCCAATGGTGCAGCGCTGTAGGTTCTTCTATGCACTGCCTCTCTACCAACATGTGAGTGTGTCTCCTCCTCAATGAGAGGCCTTTCCCTTCCTCGGAGAGAAATATCTCCACACCCTCACAAATGGAAGAGTGCCCTTCATACAATGGGGGTCTTGCCTCTAGCAAATCATTCTCCTTATTTCTCCCCCTCTAGAAAGATGGAATGATCTTTGTTTCATGGTTCCCCTCCATGCATGCAAAGTGTTTGAAGTTTTTTCACACCATGCTTCACATTGGGTTTCATCAATCCCTTTTGTAAAACTCTTTTTGACCTCCACATATGATCTCTCATTTGCATGAATACATGAAATAGAAGTCTGAAATCAACTACCATGAATCATACCTTTGAGTTTGCAGCGCTGCTCCTCCAAAGGCCTCAACCCTTTCCATCCATCCTACTTGCAGTAGTTTGGGAAATTTACTGCACTGTGGATCTGCATGTGTGGCTGAATGATCACACCCTTCATGAGAATAGTTAGGGCTTGCTCCATCCACAAACCCTTTTCAGAAAATTTCTCCAAAATTTTCCCCTTTCAGTAGATTTGCAATGGTGTGCTCAATGGTCTGGAAAATAAGAAGGGAAACCTCCTCTTCCTTCATTCCTCTTCCTTGTTTCCTTTTTCAATATCCTCTCCTTGGAGAGAAGCTCCTCTTTCTGATGGCAATAGATCTTGGGCGCAGGCTGAGCCAAGATCATGCTCTGATACCACTGTAATATCCCAAATCTGGAATATTTTACTTTCCCTGGAATATCTTCAGATATTCCATTTTTCCTTCAATAGAAATACCAAAAGTCCATTCTAGAGATTGAATTTTGGGGCATTTACAGGATGTGACTCCTTCCAAATAAGGGAGAAATCCTGAGGCTAGCTGGCCCTTCACAGACTCTGTCTATGGATATGCAATATTTCCACTTCAGGAATTTCTGCTACAGGGTCCTTGAGGACGCTGTATAAGGAAGTTGCTGCATAAATAAGGCATACCAACGTTCGGATGCCCTGGAATAGACCCAATAAAACTCCCCTGCAGAATATAAGCTCAAAGAAATGCATCTAGAGGGGTTATTCAGATCTCCCCAAACTAGATCTCTAAAACAATGCTCATTGAGAGAGCTACAACAATACAAGAACATAACCAGAAACTCTGCATATTTGAAATACACCATGAGAGGGAAATGATACAGCCATCAATATATTAGGATATATCAGCAGAAATATACAAAGAATAGTTGAGGGACAAGCCACTCAAACTTTAAGAACAACCCTCACTGAATAAGCAATGTAATACAAGAATTGTTGAAACTCCATAAAATGCCAGAGTAGCTGCAACTACGCTGAGTACATGAAGGCATAAGCTGCTAAATATGAATTAAATACATATGTGGCTGAAGGAATACAATAAATAAGCCCAACAACAAGAAATGGACTGAAATACAAGATTTCTAGTCAATCTATGAAGATTGCTAGAAATGTCGGAGAAAATACAAAATGTGACAACCAAGTTGTCACTGCAACTGAACCAAAATAAGAATGAGGTTGTGGCTGAACTGAAATCTGATTTCCCTCCTCTGATAATGTCTCAAATAAAAAGGTCTGATCCCTTTGTCTCAAAAACATCCTCCTTGAAGCTCCAGAAACCCCTCTCTCACTGCCTCCTCCAAAATAATGCAGTTCTCCTCATGGACTGCGTAGTGGGAGATGATAGAAGTGTGGCCTCATGCCACTGATCTGAAATGAAGCCTAAGAATCCTCCTTGAAGCTCCTCCAATGAATAGATCCCTCCGCCACTGAATAAAACAAGCTAAGAAGACTCCATGAGTTCCTCTCTAGTTGCACCCAGCTACACAACGTCCTCTCTATTGCAGAAATAACATTGTAGAAGATGAATGAAGTTGTGTAAAATTCTGGATTAAGGAAATGTAGCTCAATCCTAATCCTTCCTTGAGGAAGAGGAAGGTATTCCCGACCGGGAACACCCTAGTGCCCGAGGGCACTATCACCCTGCTAAACAGCCCGAGGATGCAAGCTCTTGCAGACCCAAAGTCTGAAATCTAAAACATAGCATAATGAAAATGGGTTTCCATATCCTCCATATAAATAAAGGAACCTCTTCTCCACCATGGTCCCACCAATTATGGTTTCCACCTTCACATGAGTGTCTTCCCTCCAAAACTGCGCAGCTTCTCTAGGAAGCCTCTTCCTCCTTGGGCAGCGTTGTTGACTTTAGTCAATGGTGACTAATCAAATGAGTTGGGTTCCATTCACACCTTAAGGTGTTTATTTCAGCTACTTATTTTTCCTCCTTTCACACAAGGAGTGTTATTTCTTCAATTAAAAGGGGCTAAGGTGTCTCCTTTCCCATTTTATTAAATAAAAATAAAATGTGCAACTATAATATTCCATTTTAGCTTGAGGCTAAAATTGGGAATATTACAATCAATATCGCAGTGAGAGAAGTTTTGATGTAGGAGACTGGGTATTTTTACGGCTGCAACCATACAAAAAATGTCCCTCAAGCAAGCTAAGAATGATAATAAATTATCGTCAAAGTACTCCGGTCCTTACAAGGTTTTGAAAAATATTGGTACTATGGCATACAAAATGGATCTTACTGCTTCTTCTCGAGTGCATCCAGTTTTCCATGTTTCATGATTAAAGAAGGTTATAGGTGACAAACTTCCAGTTCAAAAAATACTTCCAAACCTTTATGAGGAAGGAAAAATCATATTGGAACCTGAAGAAGTCATGGAAACAAGAACTCGACAACTACAAAATCGATCAATTTCATAGTATCTCATCAAGTGGAAGAACTTACCCACTGAATATTCTACATGGGAGGATGAGAATTTTATACAGAAGCATCCAAAGCTACTCAAGCATTGAAGACAACACTTTTTTGAAGGAGAGGGGCATGTTAGGTCCCTATATTATTATTGTATTCCCTTATTGTTGTTAGTGTAGCCCCCTTATTGTTATTGTTGTACCCCTGTAACCTTCATATTGTTATTATTGTGCCCTTACATTATTATTGTTAGGTTGGCTAGGATTATATTGTAACCTCATGGACTCCTATATATATAAAGGAGGTTTTTTCATTTGTATCATCCAAGAATTGTTCATTTCTGTAATGTAAAGGAGGTTTCCCCCTCTAAGTGGCTTATTTCTAAGGCGTTGATCTCTCTTTTCTTCTATTTTGGAGTTGGTTTCATAACATAATAGTACCAAGGAGGAAGAGGAGTGATCTAAGCCAAATGTTCCCATGCTATCAGATATTGAGTGCTTCATTGAAAAATATATCAAGGTCTCATGGAAGGACATAAAATATGTTTTCATGCAAAAGTGTTTCCTGAAAATATTAGAAGAAATGGATGTATACAAAAACATCAAGGGATCCAAAATGCATAGAATGTCATGCAGATTCCTAGTATTACCTTGTACAGAAGCTATCGAATGGATCTTGTTACATATGGATAGCAAGAATCTGGTTCTTAACAGTAAAAGAAGCAAGGATATTTCCACCTACAATCCACATGACATAAATTCCTATTACAATATGGTAACTCCCAGGGAGTGTCTTAAGACACAGTTTTATGCAACTTGGGCTAATATAAATGTTGGGTGTGTGTTATATTATTTCCACACATCATGGGTTCCAGGGTAGCACCACAAAAAAAAAAAAAAAAAAAAAAAAAAAAATTAATTAAAATAAAATTAAAATAAAATTAAAATTAAAATTAAAAAATTAAAAATTAAAAAATTAAAAATTAAAAAAATAAATAAAAATAAATAAATAAATTATTTTATGCAGACCTAATACTAGTTGGGTGGACCCAAGGATGGGGGAGAACCCAAATATAGTGGGCAGGCCTACCCATGGTTTTGTGCATGTTTTTTTGCACATATTTTTGGGCATGATGTTTTTTTCCCATTGTATTTTGTTGATCCGATCAAGGTAACTATGGTTATTTTCTAATCCAGGATTAGTGGATTGGGATTTATGAATGCTTTAGCATGCACATATATGTATTTTAAAATTCAAATGAATATAATGAAAAATCAATATGGTATTCCCAGTTTTGGGATCCAGGGGAAAATATTTGTGTATGTTTGTTTTATGTTCTCGCCATTATATATTTTTTCTTTTGTAAGAATTCGTTTGTAGGTAATTTTTGTACAAGGTTAAAACCTTCAGTGAATACCAAGGATGTCATCAAGTATTGGTGGTAAGAGCCTGCAAAATTCTTCCATATGCCAATTGTAGTGTACAATACTAAATCTTTAATAAATTTTTATCGGTATCTTATGGTGATGTGTTGTTGATATCATGGAAGGAATAATGTTGAATAATTTGAAGTGAATTGGATCTACTTACTCAACCTAGTTGTTTCTAGAGGCAAAGTCTTCAACTGGGTTGATATTCTCTCTCATGAACTGCAATGTAACATACAGTAGGTTAAGACAACATTACAAGCCAAAAAATCACCAAAATTCTACATGTCTGCTTATCTCTTGAATGGAATCTGTGCCCATTATGAGTTCACAAGGATGAAGTGGAACTGGACCCCTCAAGAGAATTTGACTGTATATCTCCATTGCATATTGTTGTCATAAGTCAACTTTCAAGGAATGTATACACAATTGGTTGATCACTTCCTTGGAGTTGTTTATAAGGTGATCTTTGAAACAAAACCTCACTACGTGACAGATCAAGTGAAGGAGGAACTTTATGAGATTGTTGATTGTTTTGCTTCAATATAAGGCACATACATCAGAGCTTTCGGGAGCTAGACTGCCTCTCACCTTATGTTGAGGTATGTGACTAATAAGGTGGTATTGCAAGAGGTATCCTATTAGTTGAACAATGGTTTGTCTGCATGGCTACAAAGGAAGAAGAAAGCTCCTTGGTCATCTTTTCCTTTATGGATTGGATTGTATGAGCTTAAGAGCCTCAAGTCAGCTGATGTTGAGATTGAATAACTCGATCATCTTCATTTTGTAACATTGGGCTTTCATAAGCCTACGTAGTGTATAGCAGTCAGTGATGGGGTGCACTGTTAAGGCACTTCATCTACAAGGTCACCGGTTTGAAACCTGTGGGTGATTAGGATTAGTCTAAACTACCAAAAAAAAAAAATCGGGCTTTCATAGATAATATCCTAGTAAAATTTATAGACAACATTGTACCAAGATACAATACACATGATCGCATGGACCTATGACCATTCTAGAAGATGAGAAAATAAAGAATTGGTACAATGAATTGAGGAAGAATAGGCCAGGAGATGAGGCAGGGCCCTCATATGTCTCACAAGTACCATATGTACAGATGGGGGAGATTCAACAGGAAGTGATTGCCTAATTTCACATTGCAATATCAAAGAAAAGGCCAAATCATGATCTAGTAGCAGAGAATAGTGTAAATTTCAAGGCTAATCCACTATGCAAAGGTTAAATATAGGCATAACAACAAAAGAGGAAAAAGGAAAAGGAGAGTAAGAGGTTAGAAGAATAAAAATGTAAGAGAGAGGAGGAGAACAAATAGATAGAAGAACAAGAAAAGAATAATAAACATGACTTGTTGAGGAAGAGAGAAGAAATGAAGAAAAGAAAATAAGAGGAGCTGAAAAGGAAACAACAAGATTCATGGCACATTGAACAGGCTCCAGTCATGTTCAAACGGTGGAGCCCCTTATTTGATCCAGAGAGAGAACAACTTGGTGCAGGGCCGATATTGGTTAGGTTTCCGAGTCTCCCGCTCCACTTCTGGTCAGAGGACATCATGCGACATATAAGAAACACACTAGGCACTTATCTGGATCATGAAAAATCCTATTTAACCTTGGGCATTATGACGATGGCTAGGATCTTGATTCACTTGGACACCCGTGAAGGATTGGAAGAGGCCATCACACTTCGATGGAGGAAATTTGTATGCATCCAGACCCTGGAATATGAGGGAGTACCTTATCGATGTCAGAGATGTCATGAGGTTGGTCACCTCTATAAGGATTTTTCCCTTCTCAAAGGAACAATTGATGTTGGAAAACCGGCTCATCCGCAAGCACAAGAGACATTGATCGATCCTCCTCCTTCTAACATTTCGGCAAACCATCGCAAAGGAAAGAAATCTGCTCAGGGGCCCAAGCCTACCTTTACACCTCTTGGTCCACCTTCCCCCCAGATGACAAGGGCTCGGGCAGCGACGACCAAACTTTCTTCGGGTAATCCTCATTCCTCTTTCCATGTTACTCATTTTTTCACATATGCATCTGTTTCATCGACTACACAGTGCACTTCATTCCCCTCACTGGTTTCCTGACCCGTCCCGTCTGTTACATGTCCTACCTCCCTCCCCCTGCCCTCCATTGTTGACCTCCCCCCCCCACCATTCCTATTTCACCTCCTTCTCAACCCCCCTCTGAATCCTCATTGGGCTCACGGAGCTCTCACTCCTACCTCCTCTGATCGCTCACACAACCCCCCTCCTCTAGACCTGGAGGTCTAGGACTATTGGACCCTATTCGATCTAAATCTGGTAGGGGAAGACATTATAACACATCCAAGGCAATCATTCAGGTTGGGCTGGAGGTGGTGGATGGAAAACAAAACACTCTTGAAGGGGTCCCTAGAGCACGGATGACCCAGCCACAGGTTACCTCATGAAAATCATATCCTTCAACTATCGTGGGCTAGCCAGCCCCGCCAAAAATTTGGCCCTGTAAATATTATTGAAAAACACACCATTGGACATCATCTTTATCTAAGAAACCCTTGAATCCTCTGAACATGTGATTTTTGTCCTTCGAACCACCTGCCTGGGTTGGAAATTTTAGGAAATGGATGCTCGTGGCCACTCTGTAGGAATTGTACTTGGCACAAACCCTCGATCCATTAAGGTACTCAATCAATGGGGTGGGGAAGGATTCCTGGGTGCGAATTTTTTCTCCTCTGACCTTGGGTTAGGATACCATCTAATAAATATTTATGGACCCTGCAACTCTCGTCTACCCTTTTGGAAACACCTCTTCAATACTTCCCCCCTTTCTGCCCACAATCTTATTCTCGGTGGTGACCTTAACTTCTCCTTGGGTCTTTTTGAATCCTGGGGTCCCCTTGCACATGCCAATCCTCTAGCTGTCGATATTGTCCAGCTCATTGAGACCCATCACCTAGTCGACATCCCTATGCCTCGGATCCACCCCACCTAGAGCAATCATAGGGTTGGAGAGGCCTTTGTTGCATGCAGACTGGACCGCTTTCTCATTCATGAATCCTTAACCACCTCTGGATTATCATATCAACAATGGGTGGGATTTGGGGGTATGTCTGACCACTTCCCCATCTATATGGAACTTGCTCATGGCCGTGGGAAGCCCTACATCCCATTCAAGTTCAATGCCACTTAGCTCTCCCACATGGAGTACACTAAATTAGTCACCAAATTTTGGACTTCCCAACCCCCTGATCTTGGTTCCTCACCCTCTGTGAAATTTTCTGCTAAGATTTCAGTTGTCAAGAAGCTCACCAAGACATGGGCTCGGGATAGGAGGAAAAAGGATGAGGAAACTCTTTACCGAATTGAATCTAAAATTGTTAAGATAGAATCTGCCTTGATGGATGGGTCAGCCACAATAGCTACCAGGACACATCTTAATCATCTTGATGCTGAAATAACTCAGATACTTAAGGAACGAGAGGAAACATGGCGCCTTCAGAGCAGAGCTATTTAGCTAAAAACTAGTGATGAAGACTCCAAATTCTTCCATCAATTTGCAAATGGTCACAAAGCTATTAATACCATCTGGTCACTGGAGGAAGAAAATGGAAATTAGGCCCAGAATTTCCATCAGTTGGCTCACATGGGGGTGGAACACTTTCCCAACCTCTACAAGGCTCCTGCCAACACTAATTTGGCCGAAATCATAAGAGTGGCTAGATTATTTCCCATATTTGTGCAACTGAACGATGAAGAACAATTGACACGACCTGTCACCATTCAAGAACTCCAGGACACCTTGAAATAGTTCCAAAAATACAAGAGTCCTAGGATTGATGGTTGGCCCATTGAATTCTATTTGGCCTTCTTTGAGATCATGGGACAGGACATCCTCAATCTGGTTGAATAATTTCGCTCGACGGGGAAATTATATGACGCCTATAACTCCAACTCTATTTCCCTCATACCTAAATCTGATGATCCTAATATTTTATTTGATTATCGTCCTATCTCCCTATGCAACTGCATTTACAAGATCATAGCCAAAATCATTGATAATCGCATCAAGCCCATCCTCTCTGAACACATATCTCCTGAACAATTTGCATTCCTCCATCACCTCCAGATTCATGAAGCTATTGGAATTTCCCAGGAAGTACTCCACTCCATCAAACACAAGAAGCTCAAAAGCATAATTCTTAAACTGGACCTTGCTAAGGCCTTCGATCAATCCAATTGGCTCTACATTCGCATGATAGTCACCCATATAGGCTTTCCCTACAGCTTCATCAAATGGATCATGTGATGCATCACCAATGTATCTTTCAGTGTCCTCATCAACGGATATGCATCTCCCTTCTTCCACTCTAAACGAGGACTTCGACAGGGATGTCCCAAATCCCCGCTCCTCTTCCTACTCATAATGGAAGCTTTGAGTCATCTAATCATGGATGAAAAGAATCAGGGCCGCTTTCAAGGCATCAAAATTACAGAAGGATGCACATTCTCCCATCTTCTTTTTGTTGATGATGTTATAATTATACTCAATAGATCCATTGGTGACACTCTATCTTTCTCAGTAGCTCTTGTTGTCTTCATCATTGCAACCAGCATGGTTTATAATGCACTAAAATCGACCATATCTGTATTTGGATGCACTCCACAGGAGAGAAGACTTGTTTTGAACAGATTTCCCTTCACTCCTCTGGATACTCTTGATGGCCTCAGGTATCTCTGGTTTAGACTAAAACCCTCAAATTACTGCATTGCATATTGGACATGGCTTATTGCCAAATTGGAAAAGAGAATTTTTATATGGCACAACAGATGGCTATCTCGGGCTAGCCGTCTCACCTTCATAAAATAATTCCTGGAAGCCACTCTATTTTACTAGATGACACTTGCTTGGATACCTCGAGCCATCATTAATAGAATACAATGCTTATGCAACAAGTTTTTATGTAATGGGAACTGGGAAGGTCATACATTTACATGGATTAAATGGGACCACATTTCCCTCCCCAAAAAATGGGGAGGATGGGGCATCAAGAACATGGACATTTTTGCTAAAGCACTCGCGACAAAAATGGGATGGATGATTATGACCTCCTAGAATATCTGGATGCAGGTGGTCTACATGAAATACATTCAGCCCTTGAATATCATCGATTGGATCATACAACCCTCTTAAAGCCACCGGAACATTTCAACTATATGGAAGGTTGTCCTTGCCTCACTCCCACACATTCGAAATGGTCTGACTTGGAGAATCAGATCTGGAAATCTGGCACGCATTGGTATTGATCCCTGGTTAGGATGTGGGAATGCACACACCCTACCCAGAGAGATCATTAACCATATATCAGACAAAGGCATCCACTTCATTGCTCAAATTTCTGACACTTTTCCTCGACTCTCTATCTGCAAGGTTGGAAAACTACCAATCAACTTGGACTCCCTGGGCTGATGCACCAAACTTGGCAGTCATACACAACCGCTCTCTCTGAAGGCCATATCCATATATTCACAGGGGATGATGAATTAATCTGGGCTTTACTCTCCCAAATAAGGCTAATTACTCATATATTCGGATCATTTCCCACATATGCAAACTTGGTGGTGGAAGTGCATTTGGAAACTCAAGGCACCACCGCGCACCAGACTCTTCATGCGGTGCATACTTAATTACATTGCACCCACAATGGAAAACCTGCACAAAATTTTCATTCATGGAACCCTTGGTGTTCACTCTGTCGGATAGACTCTGAATCAATAGATCATCTCTTCATAAGCTGCCACACCTCTCAGGCATTATGGACTTCTATTCTAACTGATCTAGGCATCAATTCACAGTGGCATGGATAGAATTTAGTGGAGGCTTGGAAAAATTTGTGGCAAACAGATTCTCCACATAAGGCTAGGAATCTTCCCCTCCTCATTTGGTGGGGAATTTGGCTGGCCAGGAATGGCTCCATTTTCCAGGATCGCCCTCCCAATTGGCACTTGATTGCATCATGCATTTTATCCTCCTACAACATCATCCCCGATGAATACCCCTTGTATCCCCCTAGAACCATCACACCCGAAGTCATTAACTTCGACTTCCCCTAGGCTTACTTCGACGGTTTGGCCAAACCCATGGGATGTGGCGGTGGTGCCCTTCTTCATATCACCCCCTAACACTTTTACAAAATCAAGATGCGTCTCGGACTGTGCACGAACAACTTCACTGAGCTCATTACACTTTGTCATCTCCTTCAATTTGCATTACAACATGATGTCCACCACTTACAAATCTTTGGAGACTCTAAAATCATCATCAATTGGTTCAATAAATCTGCTTCATGTCACATGCACACACTTCAGATTATCTTGGAAGATCTCTGGCATCTGAAAGCTCAATTCTAATCCATCTCTTGTTCTCATATTTACAGGGAGCGTAGCAACATTTTTGATGAACTATCCAAGGCAGCAGTGGTCCAACATAGAGGGCTCTGACATATAGAAGAACAGAAGGATTTACAACACTACAGTTATTAACATCGTCCCTTCATCGACCACCCAGACATTTGATGGATGACAGCTCAGTTTTTTGACAGATTTTGATCATTATATGACCAAACTTAAATTATAGTATTTACTGTATATTATTTTGACAGCCATATGTGTACACACCTTAGGGGATTTTTACAGAACTATATGATGTGACCACAGTCACAAAAATGCATATGCAATGCATCTACAGCATGTAATTTTCACATATTAATGAAAATTGTGATTTTTCCTTGGGAAAAATAAACAGGTAACAAAAGCAAGGGATGAATGGAAGAATGATGAAGAGGTGTGGACAACCATTCAAAATTTTCAGCAAGATCCCAGTACATATGATAAATTTATCTATAAAAATGATTCATTATGGTACAAATATCGCTTATATATTTGTAATAATTCCCAGCTCAAACAAAATATTCTTTTGGAATTGAACACCTCCCCCTTAGGAGGGCACTCAATGTTTTTAAAAACTTACCACAGGATCAAGAAGGATTTTTTTTGGGATGGCATTAAATATGATATTCAGAATTTTGTGGCAGAATGTTTTGTTTTCCAACAAAATAAATTTAATACAATTAAGACCTGGGGTCTATTGAAACCTTTAGCCATTCCAAGTCAGTGTTGGGAGGAGGTCTCAATGGATTTTATCATAGGTTTACCAAACTCTGAAGGAAAGAGTTTCATCGTGGTGTTAGTTGATAGACTTACCAAGTATTCACACTTTTGTGCATTATCTCATCCTTTTGAAGTTAGTACAATTGCTACTGAATTTATGGAAACAATTCAAAAGATTCATGGAAACCCAAACATTTTTCTAAGTGACATAGATCCCATTTTCACTAGAAATTTTTGGACAGAATTATTTTCTTGTCTTGGCACTCAATTATCTCATAACTCATCTTATCATCCTCAATCTGATGGACAAACTGAGATAGTGAACAAATGTTTGGAAGGATATCTTCATTGCTTTGTATCTGATAAACAAACACAATGGGTCAAGTGGTTACCTCTAGCTGAATGCTGGTATAACACTTCCTTCCATACTACACCAAAAATGACCGCATTTATGGAACTGTATGTATATCATCCACCATCCATCACATCATCTTTAAGAGAAAATTCTAAGGTTCAAGTAGTGGAAGATGACATCGAGCATCAACAACAAGTTCTCCAACTCTGAACAGATAACCTCACTCTAGCACAGAATCAAGTGAAACAACAGGCAGATCAACATCACAGTGAAAGAATTTTTAAGGTAGTCAACTAGGTATTTTTATAGCTACAACCATACAAACAAACGTCCCTTAAGCAAGTTAAGAAGGATAATAAATTATCACCCAAGTACTACGGTCCTTACAAGGTGTTTCAAAAGATTATTACTATGGAATGCAAATTGGAGTTGCCTACGTCTTCCTGATTACACCCAATTTTTCATGTTTCATACTTAAATAAGGTTATCAGTGACAAGCTTCCCGTTCAAACAGTGTTTCTAGAACTTGAAAAAGAAGGAAAAAACATATTTGAGCCTGAAGCGGTCATGAAAACAAGAACCTGATAGCTACAGAATCAATAAATTTTAGAGTATCTCGTTAAGTGGAAGAACCTACCCGTTGAATATTCCACATGCAAGGATGAGAATTTTATATAGAGGAATCCATAACTACTCAAGCATTGAGGGAAACATTTTTTTAAAGGAGAGGGGCATGTTAGGTCCATATAATACTATTGTAGCCCCCTTATTTTTATTGTTAGTGTACCCCCTTATTGTTATTGTTTTGCCCATGTAGCCCCCATATTTTTATTGTTGTGCCCCATAGAATCCCACTATTATTATTGTTGTGCCCTTACATTATTATTTTTATGTAGGATATGATTATATTGTAACCGCTTAAACTCCTATATATACAAAGGAGGTATTTTCATTTGTATAATCAAATAATTTTTCATTTATGTAATGTAAAGGAGGTTTCCCCCTCGAAAAGTATAATTTTTAAGTCGTTGTTCTATATTTTCTTTTATTTTGTGAGTTGGTTGCATAATGGTCATATAGGAGGTTGAGTCTTATCATAGTGACCCTCAGCTGATGTTTACCTTGGGAAAACTGGTGAAAGTGAGTAAATGTCGGAGAAGGCATGTTACATATTTATATTGTCCAATGAATGCATATAAGACATGAATTGGGTCTTCGATTGACCTCTTTATTTTTCTTTCCATATGTGTTTGTATGTAACTTCTTGACGTATTTACCCATTATGCAATTCACAAGAGGATACTTTTGACAAACACAATATTCATATCATCATGCTTCATAACCATTGACGAGAGAACTATATCATGCTATAATATGCCATAAGTACCAAAATATATCATGTGTATACTCATAACCAAACAGAGTGATCGTATTAATGATTTTACATGCAAAATTAGAGTCATTTCTCCAGAAGAAAAAAAAGCCCAGTAATGAAATGAATATAACATAGTTGATCTTTTCCTTTGTCATTTTATGTCATCAACATCATGAAGCAAACACATGCCACTAGATATAATAATCATAATTTCATAAAACATAAAATAAGATTTGAGAGCCAATCATATTCTTATTTCTCTTAGGTATCCAACCTACTCAAAATTTTCTTCCTTGTTTTATTAGAATTTAAGAAGAGAGAGGGGTTGCAATGGTTTTCACAATTTCTATATGGTGAGTGACTCATGATTCAACACCTACAAGTATAATAGGTTATATGGGAAGATGAGTTCTTCGTGTAGAAACATCCACAATTAATTAAGTGTTGGATGTAAAGGGGAGGAGCATGTTAATCCCTACACAAGGCCCCATGTTAAGTATAAGACTCATGATAAGCTCTATATATTTACTTATAACATTTCTATTATTATATTAGTGTTGTTGGCTAGACCCTTTAATTATAATTGTACTCTTCATCTCCTATACACACACACAAAACAAGGAGACCCAGTCTTGGGATCATATAAACTTGTACATTTTTTCTATTGTAAAAGTAGGTTACTCCCTTGAATATTATTATCTTTCATTCTTATTTATATTTCTCAAGGCATGAATTTACTTCCATTTTGGTGTTTGTTGTATAATTTTTTTTTGTTTCTTTCATACCAGAATAATGTGGTCCATCATTAGGATCAAAATGATGACTATTCCAATTCTAATGATGGTCCACATTGGCATGGACCAAAACCTTGATAAAATAATTATAAATTCCATGTACCTAAAAGGCTCTATGTCATTCATCATTTCTAGAAGTTTCACTAAGTTCTGGACAGAGGCCTGAGTCCTAGCCTTGAAAAAGTGGATCATAATTTGGGGTCGCTGGCATAGAGCTAACTGGAAAATTCTGTAGTCATTGGCAGGCAATGCTATGGGAGTGGCTAGAGGCTTACATTCATTTTCATGCCTTGGAAAGGGATCAGTTGAAGCTCTAAGACAGTGAAAATGAGATTTATCTCTAGGGTTGGACACTTGGAGGCGTTGGGTTTCTCCTAGAGGTATAGTGGCACATGAGGGAAATCAGTAAGGTATTAAATTGTTGAATCCATTTCCTTAAGGTCATATAGGATGTTGAGTCTTATCACAGTGAACATCAGCTGATGTTTACCCTGGGAAAACTGGCGAAAGTGGGTAAATGTGGGAGGAGGCATGTTACATATTCATTTTGTCCCATGAATGTGTATAAGACAAGAATTAGGTATTTTATTGACCTCTTTATTTTTCTTTCCATACGTGTGTGTGTGTGTGTGTAACCTCTTGACATATATACCCATTATTCAATTCACAAGAGGATACTTTTGAAAAACAAAATATTCATATCATCATGCTTTAGAATCATTGAGGAGAGAACTATATCATGCTATCATATGCCAGAAGTACCAAAATATATCATGTGTATACTCATAACCAAGCAGAGTGATCATGTTAAAGATTTTACATGCAAAATTAGATCCATTTCTCCAGGAAAAATTAACCATGGAACCAATAATGAAATTAATATTTCATAGTTGAGCTTTTCATTTTCCATTTTATGTCATCAACATCATGAAACAACCACATGTCGCTATCTATAATAATCATAATGCCATAAAACATGAAATAATATTTGAGATCCAATCATATTCTTATTTCTGCTAGGTATCCTACCTACTCAAAATTTTATTCCTTGTTATATTATACTTTAAGAAGAGAGAGGGTTTACAATGGTTTGCACAATTTCGATATGGTGAGTAACTCGTGAATCAACACCTACAAGTATAAGAGGTGATATGGGAAGACGATTTCTTCATGTAGAAATATCCACAATTAATTAAGTGTTGGGAACAACTTTTATGTAAAGGTGAGGAGCATGTTATACCCTACACAAGGCCCCATTTTAAGTGTAATCATCATGAAAAGCTCTAGATTTTTACTTATTACAATTTTATTATTATATTACTGTTGTTGGCTAGACCCTTTAAATATAATTGTATCATTCGTCTCCTATACACACACACACACCAACGAGACCCGGTCTTGGGACCATATCATCTTGAACATCTCCTCTATTCTAAAAATAGGTTACTCCCTTGAAGAGGCTTATCTTTCATTCTTATTTATTTTTCTCAGGGCATGGAGTTACTTCCATTTTGGTGTTTTTTGTCTAATGTTTTTTTGTTCAGACCATACCAATGTGGTCCACCATTAGGATCAAAATGATGAGTATTCCAATTCTAATGATGGGCCACATTTCTATGGCCCAAAACCTTGATAAAATCATAACAAATTACATGTACCTAAAAGGCTCTATACCCATTATGGAAATTTCTCATAATTTGAAATTTGGAAATTTCACTTCTTGACTAGAGGTTTCCTATATCTTAACCCCATGAATTTAGCCTTAGGGGTGTTATTAAATAAAAAATAAAACAACATAAAAAACAAACAATATTTCAATCCTTCACAACCCCAAACTTATAGGCATTCCAATAGAAAAAATACCAAAACGTTTTAATAAGTTTCAAACCTCTAGCGAAATCTTATCATGCATAAAAAAAAGGAAAGATATTATATATGATAGTAATTACATAAACACAACAAACATATTTTTCAATTGTAATTATAAATCAATTAACATGATTTCCTCTAACTTAGGTCAAATCATTAAGACATATATAGTAGTAAACTACAAACCATGAAGAGCATAGATGGTTGAAAAAAATCTACAATTTACACAATTAATGGACAACTCAAAATTTCATTAATATGCATAAAATGAGGTCAGGTACATACCATAGCC
Organism: Pinus albicaulis; assembly: GCA_034641835.2. NCBI lineage: Eukaryota > Viridiplantae > Streptophyta > Pinopsida > Pinales > Pinaceae > Pinus > Pinus albicaulis. The sequence continues at coordinate 234,996,044 of CM076573.1, forward strand.
TTATCGCAAGGCTAGTATAATCCATTGTCTCTCTAAAACCCTAGGTTGTGAATACCTAGAATAACCATGGCTTAACCAAGGAGATCCAACAAGCATGGATCATTCAAGCAAGTCCTCCAAGGAAAGATATATCCTCCTCTTCTTCTTCTTTACCAAATGAAACCTAGGGTTTAATCTCAAAACCCTAATATAAGAAACTCCAAGGGATCAAACCTACCCTATACTTCAAGATGCTTAAAGAAGATATAAAATCTTGGCAACTCCGAGAGAGAGAGAGAGAGATAGTAAGTACAAATGAAGATATAAGAGAGAGATGAATACTAATGCACTCCTACTAGCCACATCTCTACAAGATAAAGTAAAGGATTCTCTCCTTCCTCTATATATATAGGAGGTAAGAGAAGCCAATAATATAAGAAGGACCAATGCCCTTACAATCAAATAACAATATTCACATGCAATCTCACAAAATTGGAGCACTACACTCCAATGGTACACATGTCAAGAGCCCAGGTGATGTCATAAAAAATAAGAGCTCTAATGTGATGTAGCTACATAATATGTGTCCACACTCCTCCACCATGAGCCCATACGGACTCCATCACTCCTCCTCCTAATACATGTACTCCATTGGGTCACTTCCTATACATGAACACTATCATAACATAAGCATAATTAGGCCAACTCCAAGCCTCCATATAGGAACCCAAGTTGACCCTTGTTGTTTAGGTCTTTATGCCCTCCTCCAAGATGTGCAATGCTACTCCTCCTAAGAAAGGAATTATCTAAGAAATAAAAACTCTCCATGTGGCCATCATGAAGAATGTCCTCCAAGCTATTATGAGACCTTTAATGCCCCAAGGAAGAATTCCAAGTAAGCACCCAAATAAGGTCAAGTAACCACTAAGTAAGCTATGTCCAATGTGAAAACTCACCATGGACCATCTCCCATTTCCAAATCCATCTCAAGCCATTTAGGGGATGAACATACACCATGTATCCTAAATCTCATGAACCACTCGAAAGCTAACAAAAATTATGGAATGATGTTGCAATATGTGGTATATTTTAGACAAAATGATTTTTTGGTTATAGATACAACCTAAAAATCCCATTAGAGGAGAAATGAATGTTGCCTATATTTATGGTCTCCATCAACTGGTTCGCTAATTAAAAACATCTTGATTATAAGTGTTGGATAGCGTTGGGATTTGAGTAACTGCAAACTAGTAATCTCAACAAATTAGCAACAATGTTACAAGATATTAGAAACATTCTTGAGCATGAACAAATTATAGTGATGAAATTAATTGGTATTAGTGTTGTGTAATAAATTTAGTGATTATAGGTGAAGAAGAATGCATGGCAAGTATATCCAATATTAAATAAACTAGCTATGAGGCTATGGATACTCATTGATAACTCAATTAAAGGAATTGTAAATTGCTACTTAAAGAAGGTTATTGGTGACAAGCTTCCCGTTCAAACAGTGTTGCCAGAACTCGACGAAGAAGGAAAAATCATATTTTAGCCTGAAGCAGTCATGAATATAAGAACCTGATAGCTACGAAATCAGTAAATTTTAGAGTATCTCATTAAGTAGAAGAACCTACCCGTTGAATATTCCACATGGGAGGATAATAATTTTATACAGAGGAACCCATAACTACTCAAGCGTTGAGGACAACATTTTTTTAAAGGAGAGGGGCATGTTAGGTCCATATAATACTCTTGTAGCCCCCTTATTGTTATTGTTAGTGTATCCCCCTTACTGTTATTGTTGTGCCCATGTAGCCCCCATATTGTTATTGTTGTGCCCCATAGAAGCCCACTATTATTATTGTTGTGCCCTTACATTATTATTGTTATGTAGGATATGATTATATTGTGACCGCTTAAACTCGTATATATACAAAGGAGGTATTTTCACTTGCATAATCAAATAAATTTTCATTTATGTAATGTAAAGGAGGTTTCCCCCTCGAAGAGTATAATTTTTAAGTCGTTGTTTTATCTTTTATTTTATTTTGTGAGTTGGTTGCATAACGGTCATATGGGAGGTTGATTCTTATCATAGTGACCCTCAGTTGATGTTTACCTCGGGAAAAATGGTGAAAGTGATTAAATGTGGGAGAAGGCACGTTACATATTTATATTGTCCCATGAATGTGTATAAGACATGAATTGGGTCTTTGATTGACCTTTTTATTTTTCTTTCCATATGTGTTTGTGTGTAACTTCTTGACATATTTACCCATTATGCAATTCACAAGAGGATATTTTTGACAAACACAATATTCATATCAGCATGCTTCATAACCATTGAGGAGAGAACTATATCATGCTATCATCTGCCATAAGTACCAAAATATATCATGTGTATACTCATAACCAAACAGAGTGATCGTATTAATGATTGTTATGAAGGTAAATCCTCTCTACGGACATAGACGATCCCTCTAGCCCTAGGGTGGGTCTAGTAACAAAAGGACACGCTAAAGTGTTTCTTCCTAGTTAATGAATGACCAAAAAACATGCTATATTGACCTACCTTGAATCCAAAGTTGACGTCGTTACAGAAAGAGTAGTGGCCTCTCGCTCCTGCCTTGTAAAATCACAATTCGTTCATTGTTATGCTCAGATACCTGCACATAAGACAAAGAACAAGAACAACATATGACAGAATAGTTTCACTCATAACTATTAGCCAGTAAAAGAGGGCTAAACATATCGCATCAAATAAACATCATAACGCAATAGTGGAACCAAACAGTGGTCATGTATATAAATTAATAGAAGGAAGAGTACAACCGATGCTTTGACGTCGCAGTCTCCTCCAGTGGGGTTCAGGTGAAGCATGTCTCAAATGTTAGTCAGGGAATTCGGATAGGATTCAAACTCTCTTAGAAGTCATCAACTCAAGCTTCCTCAAACTAATTCCTTCTTATTCTATCTTCTCTAGCAGCTCAGCTATAGTATGTATAATTCTCCCAGTTCAGCTAGCTTCTACTAAAAGAGATAGTTTATTTTATAGAGTAAAAGGAGGAGGTTGGGATCCCTACAAAGGTGGGAGGGAGTCCTATCCTTTAGGAGAGTTCCAAGGGAAGTGGAAACTACTGACTAAAGGAAGGATTATGTGGTTGTTTCAGTTCAACCACTCCCAATGACTCATCCTCGAGGTGGTTGGAATGGAACCTCCACCTCTATTTTTAAAAAACATTCCATAAATAGCTTGGCGTGGGTGTCTAACTAGCACAGAGCGCCAACTAGTGCGGGCTCAGTGTTAAATTTCTTTGTCGCCGCGAGGGTGTAACTGGCTACTCGCGCCAAGGCAAAAATAGGGATTTTTACAACTCTGCTTAGGGAATTGTCAACAAGAAGAATGTTGCTTTCATCAAAAGGGATGCAAGGATGGTATTTGAAAAGCATGACACTGCTTATTGGTCACAGAAATGACCCTCCAATGTGTGAGTTGGGGATTGCAAGGACAGTGACAAAATGTTGTGTAACAGATGCCCCCCTAAAGCATGAAGTCCAAGAGAGAGGGAGGGGTTAAATGCTTTATGAGAACGCGTTCGAACCAAACACCGTTGTCGGAAGACCTGCAATTAGAAATACAACTGATATCTATGATACATGAATCATGTGGCGTGGGCGCAGCCATCCATAATAGAGTATATAAAAATTGAGATCTGAGGTATGGACACAGCCATCCAGCAGGAAGGATCAATAAATAGACTCAGGTATGGTCGCAGCCATCCAATCAAGAGATTCATGCAATAAGTCATAATAATCCACAAAAATCCGTAGCCTGGATTTTATCAGACAAAACACAGGGTCTTATGCTCCATCTTGACCTGAACAAGTACAATTTCGAGCATGCGAATATATGAGCTGAAGTTGAACATGCAGGAAAATCGTCTGATTACCAGCCAATGATGAAAGTCATTAACAGACGCGAGAGAAACCACCAATGATGACGATGTCCCTCAAGGTACAAAAGGTACAATCCACAGAATGTGAACATTGATCTAACGTCGAACATCCGCAGAATCACTCGATCGAAGGTCAATGATGTGAACCTTGCGTCGAATGTGAAAAACATGCTATTGAGGCATGCAGGCTCCAAGGTACTAGAAGGGAGTCTCTAGATCAAATTCTTAGATAATGAGTTGAAGTCGACAGGAAGTGACCTGGTCGAAGGAGGGCCATAATGTTTCCCACATCATCGACACGAGACAAAGGAATATGATGAAAGTGAATTAGGACCAACAGAAGATCAAAGGAAGTTTGACAACTGCAGAGGCAAACTTCTCTTGAACATATCAATAGCACGACACTACATTTGGTAGTATTTGACATCAAAGGATTTGAGGTCATGATGACGTGGCAAAGAGCAGATGAGAGGTCAAAATAGATTACCCAAACCCATGGAGGAAAAAATGACGAAATGAGATGTCCCCAACCCAACAAAAATGCAAACAAGTTCCATGTTCAAGAGCGACATACTACCAACATAACTAAAACTTGGTTCCATTTTCCCCCACCATTTCTGGCGAGTACCCCAATTATTTTTAAAACAAGATTGAAGGGGATAGCATATGCTTGCATTGTAAATTTGTCCTTCGGACAAATCCAACCTAGTACATTTTACGAGCCCTAGGAAGGAGGAACTCGAATAACGTCATGGTGACGAAATCCGATGTCATCAGGGTTTAACGAGTCTGACAAAGGAAGAACCCGGCATATTTTCATGTTTAGAGAGTTTGAAAACAAGGTAGAAAAGAAAACTCCAACAGTCCCTTTCCGTAGGTAGTCTCACAGGTCCGAAAAGGTAGAAAATTGTGTCTGATAGAACCTCTTAGTTGTGATAGGCTAAGGTGTTCCTTTTTTCGTAAATAATCCATCCCAACCCGAAAAAGGGTTAAACGTATACTGGGTAGATATCGTTTTGCAGTGATTCAACGAGTTCAAAACGACAAGAATCTCGTCAACATTTTCAATTTTAGAGAGTCAGAAAAGAGTTGAAAGATTACTCCAGTAGTGACTTTTTCATGTTTTTACCGAGTCCGAAAAAGTATAAAATATAACTCGTTACTTTATCATTGTCGCATGAAAAACCTGTTACTGCACAAGAGACATGTGTAAAACCCATTTCTCGAAAATAATACAATAAAATAATCGAAAAACATGTCTTAAAACCTAATTAGCGTTGTGAAAAATTTATAAAATGCCAAAAATGGTAAAAATAATTACTTATCACTTTTTACCTCTTGTGGAGCAATAGTTACCTATTTCATTATGCAATCTTGCAACGACGATAGCGGCCGATACAGCAGACCAATCGCAAATCCATTAGCTCTAGGTAAGAGCCGAGATCCCTCTCATCATTTTAAGTCATTTATTACTATCTGCAATTTTCAATTTCGAATTTTGGGGGTGGAAATGAAAAAATTAGGGCTCGGCGGTTGGCGCGGGTTTTAGGCACGGAGTCACGCCAACCGCTCAATTTTTTACACTAGGGCGCGCCAACGGTGCAAACCATTTTTAGGCAAAATTCTGATCAAATACTCCAATTACTCACAAATTTAAGGTTCAAATTGACTAATACCACTCATATGAATGTGTTTGCAGGTAGAAAGAGGCAAAATGGTCATCGAATGGAAAGAACAGGAACATAGAAAAGAAGATGAGCTGGCCATGGAAAATGAGAGAGTCATGGAAGCTCTCAGAAACTGTGGTTTGAAAAAATTCTTCCTAACGCCATGTCTCCGAACCCAACCATATTTATTACAGTATCTGGTCAGCATACGCGACGAAAATCAAGAGAAGTTCATCCTTCGGGATCAAGAACTTGAGATTGAAGTCTCTGACGTGTATTTCATCACAGGATTATCACGGAGGGGAGCAGCACCAATCCTAATCGGCACCCGTCCTTGCATGGAAAACATGACCATGGTGATAGACAGGGTATGTCCAGGAGCAAGGAAGGGATCAGGTAGTGGGAAAGTTGATATTCAAACTATTCCAGATTTGACACTACGAGTGGTCCTACACACCATCACACGAGCTGCGGGGTCACAAGCACCACATGAAGCAAAAAAGACACAGTTTCTTCTTGCTGTAGACTGCTTGGCACCGACCATATAAAACTGGGCAGAGGCTGTGACAATAAACATGAAGTGCCAGCTTAAAAAATGCAAGAAGTCCAAATTGAAACAATTTGGTTATGGATCTATTCTAGTATCATTCTTCTTGGAATGACTACCCATTTTTCAGTGACAGGAGGTCATAGTCTCGACACCACCAGCGAGAGAACCATGGATGGCTCAAAGGGCAGCTTTGATGCCAAGGGTAGGGGGCGGTCAATAGATGTCCCGGAGACCGGAATTCTTTGATTAGCTCTGCCAACAACTGATTTTTTTGGAGGACTGGCCCTACTCTGGTACAGATTTCACTGATGATCCAGACCTCCCACTCCCGGAGGGAGAAGATTGGGATGAATATTTGGGTGAGACTCATTTCTTTTAAATTTTATGAGTATTATGATTTTTTTTTTTTATGCATATTCTGAAATTAAATCCATGTAATTGCAGACGTCGGCCCAAAAAGACCTGCCGGCATGTCACCAATAGCAAGGTGAATCCCTCGGGATTTCGACCCTCAAGACAAGGGCGGCAAGGAATATGAGATAGTGCGCAACCCGGAGGGGATCACATGAGGAGTCCCGGATTATGCACGTTTTGATGATGTTCCTCGTGCCTATCAAAGACATACCGTAGGGGTGCCCAGCCGAATTCACCGCTTGCTGAGGCGGCTAGTATGGGCAGTGACATGTTATCATGAGCACCATGTTGATTAGACACCTAGGTTTTATTTTATCTGCATATTTGAGAGACATGATGTCTCGGGATGTAACATAAACACACATATATTTTTTGAAGTTATGATGCACACGGTTTCAAACATGCGATATATATATATATATATATATATACATCTATTTCCCTACATGGATCTTTTACATATGATGATGCTTTTACAAATTACGCAAATGTCTATCTAATACAATTTTATCCACTGTATCAGTTAATGTGTTCATTCGTCTAGGAATATGTTGATAGGTAATAAAATCAAAATGTCTTTCCAACAAACGAATACGTATATAAAATCTCAGAATGTGCGGATTTCTAACTGAATAATGATTATTGAGTTCCAGAACGACAAGCTGTGAATCTAGATTTACAAGCAATGCACGTATGCCAAGGTCGATCGCCTCGGTTAATAGCTCAATGACAGCGCTATATTCAGCGACATTGTTTGTAGTTGGTCCTAGACAAATACCTTGCAGATCTATCAACTCACCAGCAGGATCATAAATTACCCAGGCTGCCGAAGACAAATTCCTGGTACTGTGGGAAGCACCATCCGCGAAACCGACATAAGGGGTAGCACATCTGCACAATAAGCAAGACCCAATAAGCAAGAAAATGCTCACAAAGCACACCAAACCAAAAACATGTACAAAAATGAAAACAACACCTATGTACACCTATTACGCATGAATGACTCACGCATAATATTTTTTGAGATACAACCCATTTCTGGGTTGTTCAAGAGGATGATCTTCGTAGTCAATTAGCTCATAGCCCCATTTTTCAAGACACGTTTAACGATGTACGGCCCATGCCACATAGGTTGAAATTTTCCTGCCCCCATATTATCATGAGCTTGGTCATACAGGAGGACAAGGTCTCCTTCAATGAAAGAACGAGGGGAAACTGACTGATCAAAATGAGCTATGACTCGCTTTTTATGTGCTTCAATAATGAGAGCAGCAAAATGGCGGGTTTCATCCAGCCTTTCTAAATAAAGGAGACACTCTTCTTCTGGAAAAGTATTCGGCAATAATTCAACATCCAACTTGAGCAAAGGTATTTCACATTCAATCAGGAGAGTAACTTCCAGGCCATAAACCAACTAGAAAGGAGTGAACCCAGTTGCGTTCTTAACTGAGGTTCGGTATGCCCAAAGAGCCGAAAATAACATGAGATGCCAATTTGATTTGTGGATCCCAATCGTACATTGAAGCATCGTGACAAGAACTTTGTTCACAGCTTCAACCTGGCCATTGGCTTGAGGGTAGTATGGCGTTGAGCTATCGTGACGCAGACCCAACTTAGAAGTCAACTCTGCACCATATAATGCCAAAAATGGGAACCATGATCGGTAATGATGGCTTGAGGGACACCAAACCTAGCAATAATGTGATTGAATCTGAACTGAGCAGCTGTCTTACCATCAGCGGCAAGTGTAGGCATTTCTTCTGCCCATTTGGTGAATTATTCCATGGCTATGATAATATAAGAATGCTCCCCAGCCAAGTGAGGGTTACACGTCATAAAATAGATGCCCCACTTCGCAAAGGGACCAACGATAATGACAGGATGAAGAGGAATGGGTGGCACATGCAACTTGCATTGATAAATATGGCAATTATGGCATTTACGAACTGCAACAATACAGTCTTTGAAAATAGACGGCAAAAATAACCAGCATGAAGAATATTCTGTGTAGTAGCATAACCAGACATGTGACCACCACTGTGGCAATCATTCAGAGCTTTCTCGGCTTGCTCGAGATTCAAACATCGCCGGAGTATAAAATCAACTCCAATACGATAGAGAGTATCTCCAACTATACGATAAGGTTGCGACTGATGGTGGATGCGTCGGCGGGCATCCTCCGCCAAATTAGATCTAAAAGATGAAATCTAGAGATACATGATGATATCACCGTACCAAGGATTGAGGGTGCTAATCAAGAAAAGTGAATCGTCTGGAATGGGTTCCTCAGAACGAGAAGGAGCGGAGTTGGAAGGGAGAGAACAGAGTAAATCAGCAAATACCAATGATTTCTTAGACTTGGAAGCAGTAAATTCCAAATCAAACTCTTGGAGGAAAACAATCCACTTTGAGTATTTGTCCCCCAGCAATTGTCGAGACAATATGTAGGTCATGGGGTTGCATTCAGAAATCACCGTCACTGTACACAAAAGAATATAATGACAAAAATGTTGAACGGCTTGAACAGCAGCCAACGCTAACTTCTCGACGTGGGCATAACGCGTTTCAGGGTCGAGAAGGTTACGAGACAAGTAATAAATAACATGCTCATGACCGTCATCATCATCTTGTACCAAAACCATGGCAATCGTGCTGAAAGCGGAAACTAAATAAAGGGAAAAATCACGATGATAATTTGGAGGGCGGAGGAGAGGAGCATTGACCAACAATGTTTTCAATGCATCGAAAGATTTCTGAGCGATCTCATCCCAATAAAAAGGAACACCTTGCTTTAACAATCGTGTGAATCCTTTAGCTACTTTGGCATAGTTAGGTATAAAACGGCATAAAAAATTAGCTTTCCCTTGTAAACTCTGCAACTGATGCAATGAGGAAGGAGAGGGGAGATTGATAATAGCCTCAACCTTGACAGATCCAGGCGAATCCTGTCTTTGGAAACGATAAACCCTAAGAGTCTACCAGAATCGACGCAGAAGACACACTTGTGCGGATTAAGCCGAATGTTATAGTGTCTACAACAAAGAAAATTCTAACGAAGGTGGTCAGGATGGTCCCTACGCTTAGCTGAATGAACCGAAAGGTCATCCAAATAAGGCTGAACAATGTGGCAAATATCATGAAAAGCATAAGACATTGCGCGCTGAAATGTTGCCCCAACATTCTTCAAACCAAAAGGAAGCTTCTTATATGAAAAGGTGCCCCAAGGACAGATGAAGGCAGTCTTGTGTTGATCATTCGGGAGAATGTTGATCTGATTATAACCCTAAAAACTGTCCATAAGGGAAAAAATATCGCTCCCGGCACAGTCGTCAATGATTTGATCGATGAAGGGAGTAGGATAATTATCCTCAGGACAACCTCGATTGATATCACGATAGTCAACATAGACACAAATAGTGCCTTTTTTCTTGTCTACAGGAACAATATTAGAGACCCATTCGGTCAATGGAATCGGATAAATGAAACCAGCTTTGAGAAGCTTTTCTACTTCGGCCTTAATGGCAGCAGCTTTCCTAGGATGCACCGGACGAAGACGCTGACGAATAGGTTTTGAACCGGGGTAAGTAGGAATTTCATGTACCACGATGCTAGGATCAATGCCTGGAATTTCTTTGTAGGACCATGCAAATACATCACGGAATTCGTGAAAAAGGCTAGTATAGACTTCCACTTCATTAGAAGAACAAGTAACCCCAATATTGATGTTCTCGACGATTCCCGGTTTAATGGAAATGTTGATAGGCATCATCCGAGTAATGTTACTCAAGTTACCTTCCGAAAAAAATTCATGGACTTGAACAAGTGTTTGAAGTGGAGGAGAAGGAACCTGAGAGGAAAAACGCTCAAGACAGGTAAACATGGCCCCGAGGCTTGGTAAAAACAAGGAATGATGATGACCATCATCCAATGGTAGATCGTCGAGAGATAGGGTTTCCATGATAGCCTCATCGGAAGGAAACGCTTCTTTCAAAGGATCCGATGAATCCAAATCACCAAGCCAAGGGGATTGAGAATAGATTTCAAGGGTCACGCTCGAAGGAGCGAAATTAGAGGAAGAAGTGTCTGATGCAGCAATGAGTTCACAATAATCAATTTCAATCGGACTCAACGGCATCGAATCTTTGAACTAATCGATCTAATCAGGAGAAGGGATAACCCAGGGGTCATCGGTGCGAGAAATCATGTTGACCTGAACAGTATTTGGTGGTGGAAGAGGGAAAACACCCATGAGGGTAGGATCCTTAAAAAGGCCTGGCCCTATGCTCTCGTAGGGAGTAGGAATATTATCCACATACGGAACGTTGTTCTCAGAAGAAGAATTGAAAAAATACAATTGATCAACAGTAATAATCTTTCCTTCATGCAGGAATTTCAAAACACGAAAGAGAGTGGATGGAACACATAGCATTTCGTGAGTCCAACTGTGACCAAGGAGAAGATTATAATTGAGTTTAGCATCAACGACTTTGACCTCGACATTGATTGTCTTCCCTTCTAATGTGATCGGTAAACTAGCGAGAACACCAAGAGGTTTAGACTCTCTTCCATCAAATGCTTCAAGGGAATTGGGTGACGAGGTGAGAGCTGGAGAACCAATGGCTTTCCAACAAGTAGATGGTATAACACAGGTAGATACACCCTCATCCATGACTGCCCGATGAATATTTAAACCATTTATACCAACTTGAATGATGAGCACAATTTGGTGCGGGAGTCGCAGGACAAAATTCTCTAAATCGAAAGCAAGAAGGCTAGTGTCGGCAGGATCGACCCCACCTATCGCAGATAAAAAAGCCTTCCGTTGCGACATACAACTCTGAAGTACTTCTAATACAGACATCGCGGATTGCACCTGAGCCAAATCCTCAACAATACTGTAATGCTGAGCAGCATGAGCGTTAGGATTATACGAAGACTTATGGAGTACGCCTTTGGAAGGCGGCCGAACAACGGATTCGGCGCTAGGCCGTTCAATCTCAAGAGAGCCAAAAATAGGTAGTGGAGGACGACCATCAGCGATCTCTTTCCCCACTACCTGACACAATCCAGAATAATATTTCGATTGAGTAGCAATAGAAACGGGTGAAGAATTGTTCATCATGAACACTTGCGAACCAGATGGGGCAAAGGATTGAGGGTGCTCTACCATCTGGGTCTGCTGAGGGAAAGGTTCGTTAAGAATGGCTAGAGCTCCTTGGGTGCCTTTGAGAAATCGACTCACTTCAGACCATCGAGGACAGTCTTTGGTGAAGTGCTCATCATCACAAATCAAAAAAGGATACTTTGGTTTGCGTTGAGAACTATCAGCAGAACGAGGTTTTGGAGAATCCTGTTTTGGGGTATCGGCTTTGGCCTTACCTTTACCCTTATTTTTACCTTTAGAAGTGTTATATGTAGGATTAGCCTGAAAAACATTCATTTCTACGAGTTTTCCAGAATTCAAAGTTGACTGAGAAGCTACATTATTGGAAGAAGTAAAATTCTGCTTCCCAGAGTTAGATGAAGGAGACTTCTAAGAATTTTGCGATACGGAACCAATAATACCATCAACAGATGGAGTCGTTGGCGGTTTAGAAGTTTCAGGTCGAGGAGCATCAAGAAATATATCATATAATGCGCCAGACTAAGAGTACACAAGATCAAGGTACAGGGCATAAGTAATGGCTTGTTCCTTGGTTACACATGCCCCCATAGCTATGTCTTTGGCAATCTGATTGACAAAGGAGGTAGTGAACCAATGATTCAGAAGTTGATCAGGTATCTCAAATTTGATCATGCGATGATGATGCCACCACTCATGAATATGATCTGAGATATGAGTAGCTCAGTCCTGTTTCAATGAAGTAATGAGATGCGTCCTAGTCTCATAGCGTATCAGTAACTAAAAATGTGTAAGGAATGCCATGGCCAAAGAATTGAAATCTTGGAAAACTCCACGAGACAGCTCAATGTACCACTTTGCAGCGGCACCAGTAAGAGTTCGCTGGAAAAGACGGAGACAAATAGAATCGTCAACCCAAGATTTAGAAGAACACCACAAGTGGTAAGTCATAACATGTGTTTGGGGGTCTTCACCAGGTTTACCCTCAAATTTAGGACAAGCACCAGGAATATTGGTTGGAAACGGAGGCCAATATGGATTATGAAGAATAGGATCATTTGTCAACTTCGACACATCGGGTAATTCCAACGTAGCAAGAAACGGTAATTGAGTATTAAAAGTCATCGGAGGTCTTTGATAAGGACCTGTGTGTACATTCCACCTAGTCCGAGCGGGATTTTGTCCCCATACATTCTGTCCCGAAGGATTCGGATCATAGGGATTAGAAACAGGATAATTCGGTTGATATTGGGGTTGAGGACCATGATATTGATTCAAAGTAGACCACTGAGGTCCTTGCTAAGTAGCATAAGGATTCTGCTGCGGAATGTAAGTGTGACTTTGAGGTTACTGATACACAGGTTGATTTTGAGGGTAAGGAATCTCATGTGCACTATATACCGGTTTATTTTGAGGGTACGGAATTTGGGGTGTGCTATATACCGGTTGATATGAAGTTTGAGGGTAATAAGAACCCTACGGTTGCATGGGTTGACCTTGCGGAGCAGGTTAAGCAGGCTGTTGAGCAGGGTAAACAGGTAAAACCGGCTGCGGAAACAAAGGAATCTGCTGGTGGGCAGGTTGCAACGGCTGCTGAGCTGGTTGAACCAATTGTTGAAATGGTTGTTTAGGGCCACTAGGTTGACCTTGTGGGAAAGGTTGGCCTGATGTTTGTGACAGCCCAGGTTGTCCCTGAGGACCAGGTTGACCCAGAGAAGGACTGTAGGATTGTCCTGGTTGCACAACATTTGGGCCATACTGAACGTGCGACTCTGATTGAGGTGCAATAGGTTGTCCCTGTGGTGGATAGACTTTCCCCCCAGGACCAAAAGATGATCTGGGTTGATTCAGAGGTTGACCTGAGAGACCAGAGGGTTGTCCATGTTGGACCAAAGTATATCCTTGTAAATTTTGGCCTTATGGACCATAGGGTTGTCCCTATGGACCAGAAGCAGGGCCCTGCTGAGCTAAAGGTTGTCCCGATGAGGGTTTTCCTTGGAAGCCAGAGGATTGCGTAGGAAGAGTAGGTCCTAGATGAGTAACAGTCTGATAAGGATCATAAACAGCCTGATAAGGATCAATAGGAGGCAAATAGACCGGATTACCATACACATCATAATGGTGTGGATAGATATATACGGGATTACCAACAGCATCATAGTGATGGAATCGAGGATTAGCAGGAGCTTGAGACTGCTAAGAACCCTGAGAACTCTGCTATTGAACATCCAATAGATATTCTTCAAAAGTAAGACCACCAGGAATCACAGGAGGAGTGGAAACTGAACTAGAAGCCACACAAATCGTTGGTTGAACTGGAACAGATGTGACATTAACTGATGAACCAGGAGTCGAAGGTGATAGCCCCAACAAAGCTAGGACCAAACTCAAAGGAGGATTTACTGTACTGGGTTGCACAATGGAGGCAATGCTAGATATGATCTGACTCAAGGATCTATATCCAACCAGAAGTGAGACCGACAGTGGTGAAAATTGGGTGGAGGCACAAGAGAGATGAGTCAGGAAAGAGTTGATATTCTCCTGTGGAAACAAACATTCCTTCACTGCCAACAGAACTGGAGGAATCCATATCTAAGTCTACCATAAGATCTTCAAAAAGGCTACGGGGACTAGGAGGTACCGCAGCAGCAACAAAAGGAGATCCAGATGTAAGAGGAGGAAATTCTCCTTCTTCCCCAAAACCAGACCAAGCACTTGAAGGAGGCCAATTGAACTCAACTGGCTCGTCAAGTGGAGATCGAGTAGCAAGGGGTTGGATAGATGGTAGAATCAGCCGCGAAAACTCAGCAGACCTAGTGGACTGAGGGGTTTCGAAAGAAACGTCCGGAAAAGAGTCACCACTAGGAGGCAGTGAAGACGACGAACCTGGAGGTTCCGCCACTTTGACCGTATATCAGAACAAGAAGGAAAAGAGAGAACCAATCGAAGGTTCCAAGATCAAGAACCAAGGAAATCAATCAAACCAAGTAACAAACTTTTAATAGGCGTGTAATCGTAGGTGATTAATTTTATAACACTGAAACCAAAATCTGTTGTTTCATGCTTTAAGAGTTGAGAAACAGACAAAATATTATTGTAGTCACTTTCAATTTGAAATGAGCGTGAAAGGAAAAGTGCTCGATGATATTTTACGTATTTAAAGAGTCATGAAAATATCAAAATGACTACTCGGGTATTCTAAGCAAGAGGGTATACCAGGTTTCCGTGAACTGCCATATACACCTTGGTGATCAAATGAAAGAGAAATGACCAAGGACTTAACGTATGTGCAGGTAGTCTCCCCGAATGTTGTGTTCGGCATATCACAGTTACAAGGCAGCAGACTCGGCTTCCTATGGACAAAGGATTGCAACCTAGAGGGGTCTCCCATTATATACGCGACGGTACAGGGAGCACAAGTCTGTACTAGCGCTATCTGAAGCCAAAAGGCGAGCGACAACTACTAGGTTTTCAGACGCTGGAACACGTCTCTAGCCTATACCACTAGAAAAGTTTCGTTAGGTTCAATGTTGCCTTAGGTTCATTGAGTAAATTTTAAAGTTGATCTTGGATTATGTTTCAATTTCCAGGCCCTATTGAATTTGGAGCTCAACTTCCTAAATGCAAACTATATGCAAATGAAAATCATTTAAATTCGATGAATGCTAGTTATAAGAAGGATAGAAATCTTTCAAACAAGAAAGCAAGGAAAATATGCGAAGAAACTTCCAATGCCCTTAATGCAATCAATCGAAAACGAAATTCATTCCTAGATTGACAAATTCTAGTTATGTAAAGGAACGTTTCACTTTCAATGCAACAAAAGAATGCAAAGATACTTTTTGATTTTATTTTTCAATGAAATAAAGCACACAATGTACTAATTCAATGGAAAACAAAATAAACACTAGTTTGAGTTTTGCGAATGTAGGGTTTTGAAATTGAATGACTCAACCAAAGCGAAACAGACACAAAAACATGCAATCTAATGGAGCAAAATTTCAATCAAAAAAGAGATTTTTCCAAAGTGACCCAAACAAGCAAAGTAATCGATGCTCAAAGTATTGAAGAAGAAGGACTAATCGAAAAAACTAATATACCATTCAATCAGAAAAACAAAAGGATCAAGAAAAACTCATTCTAATGACCCGAAACGAGACTGACAAAAATCAAAGAGACTTTTTCTCGAACATAAGGTTGGGTGTGCTAGAACACTTAGAAACCCTAAGGTCTTAAATGATACCGACAAGAAAATGGACAAACGACTGAAAGAAACGAGTCTACGGTAGTCAACACAGTCTCAAAGGCTTAATCACACTCAGAAATAACCCCGAAGCAAGAACAAATGACCAAAACACTCATTAAGGAGGTCAAACCAAAACCTACAGGGGTTGGCATGACTGTAAGGCTGTAATCTGTGCCATACAGAGGTTGGCGTGAGTGTTAAAAGAGCAACATGCACCAATCAGCGTGACTGTCCAGACAAAAATCGCGCCAAGATGGATACCTATGGGAAAATGAGGAAAAACCATAACCTAATGAGCACAGGTCAACCTTGACACTATGGAGCTGAACAGGGACGGAAACTCAGCAAACAAACCAAAAAAATACAGATAACTAAACCAATAATCGAAACTGACCCAACAGGATGAAACGAAAAACTCGCATTGATCCCCAGTGGAGTTGCCAATTTTTTATGAATGTAAATCCTCTCTGCGGATAGAGACGATCCCTCTAGCCCTAAGGTGGGTCTAATAACAAAAGGACACACTAAATTGTTGCTTCCTAGTTAATGAATGAACAAAAAACACGGTAGATTGACCTACCTTGAATCCAACACTGTCGTCGTTACAGAAAGAGTAGTGGCCTCTAGCTCCTTCCTTGGAAAATCACAATCCATTCGTTGTTATGCTCAGATACCTGCACATAGGACAAAGAACAAGAACAACATATGACCGAATAGTTTCACTCATAACTATTAGCCAGTCAAAGAGGGCTAAATATATCGCATCAAATAAACATCATAACACAATAGTGGAACCAAACAGTAGTCATGTATATAAATGAATAGAAGGAAGAGTACAACCGATGCTTTGACATCACAGTCTCCTCCAGCAGGGTTCAGGCGAAGCGCGTCTCAAATGTTAGTCAGGGAATTCAAACAGGATTCAAACTCTCTTAGAATTCATCAACTCAAGCTTCTTCAAAGTAATTCCTTCTTATTCTATCTTCTCTAGTAGCTCAGCTATAGTATGTATAATTCTCCCAAGTCAGCTAGCTTCTACTAAAAGAGATAGTTTCTTTTATAGAGGAAAAGGAGGAGGTTGGGATCCCTACAAAGGTGGGAGGGAGTCCTATCCTTTAGGAGAGTTCCAAGGGAGGTGGAAACTACTAGCTAAAGGAAGGAGTCCGTGGTTGTTTGAATTCAACCACTCCCAATGACTCATCCTTGAGGTGGTCGGAATGGAACCTCTGCCTCTATTTTTAAAAAACATTCCATAAACATCTTGGCGCTTGTGTCTAACTAGCACAAAGCACCAACTGGCGAGGGCTCAGTGTTAAATTTCTTTGTCAGCACGAGGGTGTAACTGGCTACTCACGCCAAGGCAAAAATAGGGATTTTTACAGCTCTGCTTAGGGAATTGTCAACAAGAATAATGTTGCTTTCATCAAAAGGGATGAAGGATGGTATTTGCAAAGCGTGACACTGCTTATTGGTCACAGAAACGACCCTCCAATCTGCGAGTTGGGGATTGCAGGGACAGTGACAAAATGTTGCGTAACAATGATTTTACATGAAAAATTAGAGTCATTTCTCCAGAAGAAAAAAAAAAGTGCAATAATGAAATGAATATAACATAGTTGAGCTTTTCCTTTGCCATTTTATGTCATCAACGTCATGAAGCAAACACATGCCACTAGATATAATAATCATAATGTCATAAAACATAAAATAAGATTTGAGAGCCAATCATATTCTTATTTCTATTAAGGATCCCACCTACTCAAAATTTTCTTCCTTATTTTATTAGAATTTAAGAAGAGAGAGGGGTTGCAATGGTTTTCACAATTTCTATATGGTGAGTGACTCATGATTCAACACCTACGAGTATAATAGGTTATATGGGAAGATGAGTTCGTTGTGTAGAAACATCTACAATTAATTAAGTGTTGGATGTAAAGGGGAAGAGCATGTTAATCCCTACACAAGGCCCCATGTTAAGTAAAAGCCTCATGATAAGCTCTATATATTTACTTATAACATTTCTATTATTATATTAGTGTTGTTGGCTAGACCCTTTAATTATAATTGTACTCTTCATCTCCTATACACACACACACACCAAGGAGACCCAGTCTTGGGATCATATAAACTTGTACATTTGTTCTATTATAAAAGTAGGTTACTCCCTTGAATATTATTATCTTTCATTCTTATTTATATTTCTCAAGGCATGAATTTACTTCCATTTTGGTGTTTTTTGTCTAATGTTTGTTTGTTTTTTTCATACTAGAATAATGTGGTCCATCACTAGGATCAAAATGATGACTATTCCAATACTAATGATGGTCCACATTGGTATCGACCAAAACCTTGATAAAATGATTATAAATTCCATGTACCTAAAAGGCTCTATGTCATTCATCATTTCTAGAAGTTTCACTAAGTTTTGGACAGAGGCCTGAGTCCTAGCCTTGAAAAAGTGGATCATAATTTGGGGTCACTGGCATAGAACTAACTGGAAAATTCCGTAGTCGTTGGCAGGCAATGCTATAGAAGTGACTGGAGGCTTACATTCATTTTCATGCCTTAGAAAGGGATCAGTTGAAGCTCTAAGACAGTGAAAACGAGATTTATCTCTAGGGTCGGACACTTGGAGGCATTGGGTTGCTCCTGGAGGTCTAGTGGCACCTAAGGGAAGTCAGTAAGGTATTAAGGTGTTGAATCCATTTCCTTAAGGTGATATAGGATGTTGAGTCTTATCATAGTGACCCTCAGCTCATGTTTACCCTGGGAAAACCGGCGAAAGTGGGTAAATGTGCAAGGAGGCGTGTTACATATTCATTTTGTCCCATGAATGTGTATAAGACATGAATTATGTATTTTATTGACCTCTTTATTTTTCTTTCCATATGTGTGTGTGTGTGTGTAACCTCTTGACATATATACCCATTATGCAATTCACAAGAGGATACTTTTGAAAAACAAAATATTCATATCATCATGCTTTAGAATCATTGAGGAGAGAACTATATCATGCTATCATATGCTAGATGTACCAAAATATATCATGTGTATACTCATAACCAAATAAAGTGATCATGTTAAAGATTTACATGCAAAATTAGATCCATTTCTCTAGGCAAAATTAACCATGGAACCAATAATGAAATGAATATTTCATAGTTGAGCTTTTCATTTTCCATTTTATGTCATCAACATCATGAAACAACCACATGTCGCTATCTATAATAATCATAATGCCATAAAACATGAAATAATATTTGAGATCCAATCATATTCTTATTTCTGCTAGGTATCCCACCTACTCAAAATTTTATTCCTTGTTGTATTATACTTTAAGAAGAGAGAGGGTTTGCAATGGTTTGCACAATTTCGATATGGTGAGTGACTCACGAATCAACACCTACAAGTATAAGAGGTGATATGGGAAGATATCCACAATTAATTAATTGTTGGGAACAACTTTTATGTAAAGGTGAGGATCATGTTATACCCTACACAAGGCCCCATTTTAAGTGTAAGCCTCATGAAAATCTCTAGATTTTTACTTATTACAATTTTGTTACTATATTAGTGTTGTTGGCTAGACCCTTTAATTATAATTGTACCATTCATCTCCTATACACACACACACCAACGAGACCCGGTCTTGGGATCATATCATCTTGTACATTTTCTCTATTCTAAAAATAGTTTACTCCCTTGAAGAGGCTTATCTTTCATTCTTATTTATTTTTCTCTGGGCATGGAGTTACTTCCATTTTGGTGTTCATTGTCTAATTTTTGTTTGTTTCATACCATACAAATGTGGTCCATCATTAGGATCAAAATGATGAGTATTCCAATTCTAATGATGGGCCACATTTCTATGGCCCAAAACCTTGATAAAATCATTATAAATTACATGTACCTAAAAGGCTCTATACCCATTATGGAAATTTCTCATAATTTGAAATTTGGAAATTTCACTTCTTGACCAGAGGTTTTCTAGATCTTAACCCCATGAATTTAGCCTTAGGGGTGTTTTTAAATACAACATAAAACAACATAGAAAACAAACAATATTTCAATCCTTCACAACCCCAAACTTATAGGCATTCCAATAGAAAAAATACCAAAATGTTTTTATAAGTGTCAACCCTCTAGGGAAATCTTATCATGCATAAAAAAAAGGAATGCTATTATATATGATAGTAATTACATAAACACAACAAACATATTTTTCAATTGTAATTATAAATCAATTAACATAATTTCATCTAACTTAGGTCAAATCATTAAGACATATATAGTAGGAAACTACAAACCATGAAGAGCGTAGATGGTTGAAAAAAATCTACAATTTACACAATTAATGGACAACTCAAATTTTCATTAATATGCATAAAATGAGGTCATGTACATACCATAGCCTTATCACAAGGCTAGTATAATCCATTGTATCTCTAAAACCCTAGCTTGGGAATACCTAGAAAAACAGTAGCTTAACCAAGGAGCTCCAACAAGCATGGATCATTCAAGCAAGTCCTCCAAGGAAAGATATATCCTCCTCTTCTTCTTCTTTACCAAATGCAACCTAGGGTTTAATCTCAAAACCCTAATATAAGAATCTCCAAGGGATCAAACCTACCCCTGACTTCAAGATGCTTAAAGAAGATATAAAAATCTTGGCAACTCCGAGAGAGAGAGAGAGATAGTACGTACAAATGAAGATATAAGAGAGAGATGAATACTAATGCATTCCTACTAGCCACATCTCTACAAGATAAAGTAAAGGATTCTCTCCTTCCTCTATATATATAGGAGGTAAGAGATGCCAATAATATAAGAAGGACCAATGCCCTTACAATCAAATAACAATATTCACATGCAGTCTCACAAAAGTGGAGCACTACACTCCAATGGTACACATGTCAAGAGCCTAGGTGATTTCATACAAAATAAGAGCTCCAATGTGATTTAGCTACATAATATGTGTCCACACTCCTCCACCATGAGCCCATATGGACTCCATCACTCCTCCTCCTAATACATGTACTCCATTGGGTCACTTCCTCTACATGAACATTATCATAACATAAGCATAATTAAGCCAACTCCAAGCCTCCATATAGGAATCCAAGTTGACCCTTGTTATTTAGGTCTTTATGCCCTCCTCCAAGATGTGCAATGCTACTCCTCCTAAGAAAGGAATTATCTAAGAAATAAAAACTCTCCATGTGGCCATCATGAAGAATGTCCTCCAATCTATTATGAGACTTTTAATGCCCCAAGGAAGAATTCCAAGTAAGCACCCAAATAAGGTCAAGTAACCACTGAGTAAGCTATGTCCAATGTGCAAACTCACCATGGACCATCTCCCATTTCCAAATCCATCTCAGGCCATTTAGGGGATGAACATACACCATGTATCCTAAATCTCATGAATCACTCTAAAGCTAACAAAAATTATGGAATGATGTTGCAATATGTGGTATATTTTAGACAAAATGATTTTTTGGTTATAGATACAACCTAAAAATTCCATTAGAGGAGAAACTAATGTTGCCTATATTTATGGTCTCCATCAACTGGTTCGCTAAGTAAAAACATCTTGATTATAAGTGTTGGATAGCGTTGGGATTTGAGTAACTGCAAACTAGTAATCCCAAAAAATTAGCAACAATGTTACGGGATATTAGAAACATTCTTGAGCATGAACAAATTACAGTGATGCAATTAATTGGTATTTAATCAATTTAGTGATTATAGGTGAAGAAGAATGCATGGCAAGTACATCCAGTATTAAAGAAACTAGCTATGAGGCTATGGATACTCATTGATGACTCATTTAAAGGAATTATAATCCACAATTTTCCTTTTGATTGAATGGTACACATGCATAAATTCAACACTCGAAGCAAGCACATAATAAACATAGAGATTGCCCTACAAACCCAATTGGTTAAACTAGCAATTTATGGCTTATATTTATTTTTGGGAATTATTTCCAAATGGAGGTATACATTCTCAATTAAAGAAGTTATTTATTGAAAATTAACTCCTTCTTTGAGATGATGAATCCAAATAGTCATCCAATTTTGACACAAGGTATGCATTTGAGAGGGTTGAGGTGAATGTTGTATTAGTGACACATCATGGAAACAACACATAAATGTCTTAAATATTGGGATTGATGTTTAGACCTAGTCATTAGATCATTGAGATATTCCAGAATGGTCTAGACCATGTCATGGAAGACATAAGACATGACACATTGGAAATTGACTCCAACTTTTTTGAGCCCAAAGGGCATGGTCTTATAGGATAAATTCCCTAGGGCACGGTGAAATTAGTCTTGTATGATTCCTTTTGACAAATATAAATTTGGTTGTACCATGAAAAAGAGTCCATAAAAGAGAAAACTCCATGGCTAACACATTTTTCAATTATCTAGCTAATGAAAAGAGTGGGTAAGTTGTGCCATAATGGTGCCCTACTTATTATTGGAAAGAACATGGTTAGATACACATGATAATAGGTAATAGAGAAAATGAAGTTTTTTTTTTGTAACTTGTCAATCTTCACATTGATGGCATCGATTTTTTGTGGGTTGGTAATCCATTGGTTTTATCGAACTAGTGATGCATTATGGCCTACATATATATGTTTCTCGACAACATGAGGGTCCATGCTATGCATTTTTGTGTAATACCATTCAAAAATGTTATAAAATTATTGGGATGGGGCTCTAGAAGTAGAAACTTATTCAAGGGTGCATGTGGCTCCTATAAGATAATTTTGGTGATATTAGGTGTTATGGAAATGTAAACATTGATGCTTTTGAAGATTTTAGTCAAATTTCCTTCCCTGGATTCCTATGGCACTAGTAATAGTTTGAATCATTGCACATGTTTGTGAGGAATGAATTACTTAGTTTCAACAATATATGGGTTAGATTTAATTAGAATGCCTCTTAGGAGAAACTAAGAACAATGGTGAAATTTGAACTAAGGAACATCATGACTTTAAGGCCTTTAGAATGTCTTCGTCATGATGGAAGGGCCACTAGGTTAGATGGCTCCAGGGGAACTGTTGCAATTGGAAAGTGTATGGAAGGGTTAAACCTAGTGTTAGCATCAGGTTTGCACCTTTTGCTAAAGCTCCAAAGGCTATATTTGTAAATTTCATTATGAAAATTCATGGTTATGTAAAGGGACTATAAATTGATTTCACATTCAAAATCAATTCATTCACCTTGTTGATCAGTGGTTGTCATTGATTTCAACCCAAGCAGCACCAGGGGCTACCCCGATCTTGCATGGGAATTTTGACTTGACAACGTACTCTATTCTGAGTCAAGGATATTTTGGATGGTTTCTACTTATTGAAATGTTTCCGTTGATAAATGGCATGCCATGTAATTCTTCACGGTTTGAGAGATATTTGTGTTTGAAGTTAGTAACCCCAATTAGTGGACTAAAACCCCATGGGGTTGTGGCATGACACTAATCATTGGTTCTGGTCATTAAATAGTAAATAAATAATAATTTTTTAAGCTCCTAAAATCCCTCCAACGTTCACTTGTTGAATACCCTCTCAACCTAAGAATTTATATAAATTGTGACCCTCATATCCTCCTCATGTAAGGATTTCGCTACTTAAAACAAGTCATCGTGGAATTTTCACTATAAATTTTTTTCTACGAAGCTTCAAATGTTGAAAAAAAAAACCCATTTGAGCCAAAACCCTGTTGAAGCACATGTTTTAATTTCATATATTGTTTCTCTATACTTTCGGAGATATGATCTAAGTAAGTTAGCATTTTTCCAGGCTCCCGAATTTCATGTCAAATAGGTGACCTTGGAAAAATCATCATAACTTTCTCTCTAGGCATTGGATGAAAATTTCATAGAAAGTGACAGAAAGAGGATGGGTTGTAGTTTGTTGTATATTGTTTTCAAGACCAAAGGTTGAAACAGTGGCACGTGTCACTTCGTACAAGTGCGCTCTACTGAACCAGGCTATAATCAGGTCAGCATAGGAAATTGGGCATAATTATTCCTTGAATAATCCAATATTGATCAGAACTATGGGGTTGGAAAGAGGACTCAGAGGGATACCACATGACACAATTTCAGACCTGGAGATCTGAAATTACATAGATACAACATATTCAATATCAAGCTTCTAGAAGGCAAGAAAAAATATGCATTCAAGAATCACTGCAGTAAGGACAACACATCAATATTCAAGGGTAAGTTTGTTACAACAAGGTATGTATGATTAGTGGTTGAATTTTAATTTGAATATCATCTTTGACGTGTATTTTTGCAGGACAGTGTAATTATTTTGTATGTATGTTTGATTGGGTTTTGTTCATAAATGTTGAACGTATTTACATTTGAATTTTGAATATTTCTCTGACATATGGTTTGCAGGACAGTGTAAGTATTTTGTTTGTATATTGGTTTGGGTATTTTTTATTAATGCATGTGTAGGAAGGAGGACGCAATAGGACAACTTAGACACATACTATAAGGACAATGCAACGCCAAAGTACCATTACTTGAAGCAAGCACAACAATACCTCAAAAGTTGCTAGTGTTCAAAGAAGCAGTGTCAAGTCAAGTATCAAGTCGTGTCAAAATTCAGTATTGTAAAAATCATCATTGTAAAATTGTAAAAGAGTAATTATTGTAAAAGTGTCAATTTTCCTAGAGTTGGAGAGGCATTGTTGGGAGGTGTAAGTGTCATTCTTGGATAATGTTATGGTTGGGTTGCAGGTCATAGTGGGATTGGGTGATTGGTCTAGTTCAAGAGAATCATTGTGAATCATATTGTATCGTGGATCATTGTCCATGGTATGGGAGTCTACACTCTTGTCTTATTTCTGATCATTATAGGGTGGCAGGGAGGTGCTAGGTTGGTGCATGTAATCACCTACAGGTTGGAGCCTGTGAACACTTCAGGATGGAAGGTTGGTCTAGGATGTCAGGGCATCCATTCAGTTGACTACTAAAGAAACCAGGGCATTGGGGCATCCTTCCAGTGGGAGCTAGAGAAGAATGATTTTCTACAATTCTAGACATTTGTACCTTTAATTTTAGTTGGGGCTGAAGATTAAAGAATTTATTAGAAAATCGTTTGATGGTTTTTGACCCGAAGGGGGTTTTCCACCTAAAATTTGTGTGCCTATTGTGTTCAATTGTTTATTTTTGTTACTGGATAAACAATAAGAATAATTTAAGATTAACTAGTGCTCTAAAAATATTTAAAAGTGATAATTGTAAGAAATATTGATTCACACCCCCCCCTAGTATTTTCATCAATTGGTATCAGAGCTTGGTTCCTTCAATAAGAGTCTAACAACTGGAAGGGGGTCATGGAGTATACTAAGAATATATTTCCTCGGTTTAATGGAAATAACCATGCACTTTGGAGTGGAAGAATGCAGGTTCATTTGTTGGCGCAAGGATACCAAGTATGGGAAATCGTTGAAAAAGGCTTTACATCGACCCAGGATGAACATGGAAAGAAAAGTATGGTATATGATGCAAAGGCTAAATATCTCATTATCAGTCATCTTATCAATTCTGTCTATCTTAAGGTACTGAGTTTCAAAACTGTTAAAGAACTATGGGGAAAGCTTGAGAATATATATGCAGGTGACTCAAACGTGAAAGAAACAAGGATTCAAATTTACAAAACAAAATTTGAGAAACTCAAAATGAAGAAAGATTAAAATATTGATGCATACTTACAGTGTGTTGATGAAATAACAAATGCATTGGAAGGTTTGGGAGAACCTGTCGACACGAAAAATGTTGTCCGAAAGATCCTTAGAACCTTGCCCGAAAGATTCAACCTAAAGGTATCAGTCTTGGAATATAGTTAAAATCTAGTCAATCTCAGCAAAGATGAATTTTATGGAGTGATTACGGCATATGAAATGAGGATTGAAGAAGAGGACGACACATTTAACCTAGAAACATCATTCGCCACATCCAAGAAAACTATTAAGGACAAGCATACTCCGAAAGAAAAAACTTGTAGTTGTAAGGAAGAAGAAAAGGAAGAATATGAAGAAGAATTCATATAAATAATTTGCCTACTTCACATGAAAAATGAGAACAGGTATGGGGAAATTCAAAGGTAAACTTCCATTGATATGTTTCGATTGTGGTGAGGTTGGGCATTTTGCAGCCAAGTGTCCTCACAAAAATGAGGTTGTT
The DNA here is from genome assembly GCA_034641835.2 of Pinus albicaulis. Taxonomy (NCBI): domain Eukaryota; kingdom Viridiplantae; phylum Streptophyta; class Pinopsida; order Pinales; family Pinaceae; genus Pinus; species Pinus albicaulis. The sequence continues at coordinate 235,022,192 of CM076573.1, forward strand.
ACGAAAGGAAAGAAAGGCCTGAGGAAGTTCAACAAGAAAGGAAAGAAGAAATGTTTTAAGAAGATTTTCTTCTCCAAAGAAGATATCTCCTCATCTGATGAAGACAGTGATAATGAAGAAGAAATCAACGAAAGAGTATTTTTTATGGCCAAGCATAATAAGTAAGAAGCATCTAACAAAGAAGGAGACAGAGAAGAAGAGATGACTGAGGTTTAATTTCAAAACGAAGTGATCAGGGTCATCAAAGAGCTCAAGGTCGAGAAGAAGCATGTCAGCACTCTTGAAGACAAATTAAAGATAGAAATGGAACATGTCCTAAATCTTAAAATCAAGGTTGAAGAATACAAACGAGTTGAAGAATCGCTCAGGGAATAATTAAAGGAAAGAAACAAGGAAAGAGAAGCCTTGGAAGCTGAAACAGTTTCTCTTCGAAAGGAAGTAAAAAATGGAAAAACTCTTCAAAACTCAGACCAAAAACTCTAAGGCATTGGAAGAAATCATCAACAATCACCAATCAAACAGTGACAAGACTGGTCTTGGTTACAAATAAAAATCTAAAAAGGAGCCAAGTCCTTCTATGAAAACAAAAGAATATGGAAGTAGGCCTTCCAGCCAACTCAAGTGATCAGGACTCGCAGGAAGAACCATGGAAGACAATTCCTCGAAGAATATTTCCTCCCAGGTATCAACCTATCTTCTATGGTCATTATTATTCATGTGGAAGGTTTGGACATAGAGATATAGAATGTCACACATATGTTTGGAATAAATACAGTTTCGGGAGATCTTTTAGAAATGGATATTCCAGAACTCAATAGAATATTAAGAGATTTGATCATTTGAGAGATGATGTCGAATGTTACAAATGTAAAAAATTTGGACCCATGGCTAAAGATTGCAGAGTTGGAAGTTCTTCAAAGGAAATTTCGCAAAATCAGAATGAAAAAATATTGAAAAAGAAGACTGAAAAATGTGTTATCACTCTCAAGGCTCAAAGAAACAGAAACTTTTGGTATGTTGATAGTGGTTGCTCAATTCATATGACCGGAGATAGGAATAAGTTCATATCCTTGAAGGAAAAGAAGGATGGAACAGTGTCTTTTGGAAATGACGGGTCTTCAAATGTCATAGGAGTAGGTAAAGTCACACTTGGAAGCAAGAACACATTAGCGAAAGATGTGTTGTTGGTTAAAAATATGAATCACAATCTGCTTGGTATTGGACAAATGTGCGATCAAAGACACACATTGTTATTTAACTCTAAGAAATGTGAAATCAGGAAAGGCAAGTTCGGTAAAATTATGGCTACAACAAGCAGAGCTCCAAATGACATATATATTTTGGATGAGACACCTAAAGGGTGCTTTTGGTGAAAGAAGATGAAATTTGGTTGTGGCACAAATGAATGGGACATAAAAATTTAAACAATTTGGCCAAGATCAGCAAGAAGGAAGCAGTAAGAGAAATGCCTAAAATTTCAAAACCCACCAATACGATATGTGAATCTTGTCGGCACGGCAAGCAGACAAAATTTGATTTCAAGAAAAAAGAACACTTTGCATCTCGTCCATTGGAATTATTACATACTGATCTATGTGGTCCTATGAGAACAAAAGGTTTATATGGATAATTATATTTTATGCTAATGATAGATGATTACACCAGAATTACAGTCATCAGCTTCTTAAAGAAAAAGACGGGGGCATTCGAATGTTTTAGAATCTACAAGGAATTGGTTGAAAATGAAATTGATTTGAAGATCAAATGTATGACATCATATAATGGTGTAGAATTCACTTCCAAGGTATTTTAGCAGTACTGTGACAAAAATGGAATAAAAAGGCAATTCTTAACAGCCAGAACACCACAAAAAAATGGAGTTGTTGAAAGAAAAAACAGAACCGTACAAGAAACTGGTAGAACAATGTTAAATGACTCAAAATTAGATGATAAATTCTCTATTCAAGCAATCGATGCAGTTGTATTCATTATAAACATAGGTTTGCTAAGGAACAATTGTAACATGACTCCTTACAAATTATGGAAGGGAAGACCGGCTAGCATCAAATACTTCAAAATATTTGGAAGCAAATGCTACATCAAAAGAGAAGATAAAAAATTGGGCAATTTTTATTCCCGTGACGTTGAAGGTATTTTCATTGGTTATTCATGCAAAAGGAAGGCTTATAGATGCTGCAATATGAGGCGAAAAAAAATAGTGGAAAGCATAAATGTTACTTTTGATGAAGATTGTGTTACAAAGTATGATGATGAGATTATCCCTTCAAGAAAATTTCAGGGATTTGAGGGATAATTTGTGAAGGATGAAGAAGAAGCTAACAAGACCAATCAAATAAGGAAACAACAGTCAACCAAGAGGAAATAAGAAATGATCACCACGATGTACAAGAAAATTCTCCAAAAGATTTAAAAGAATGGTGTCAAAAGAATCATCCATCAAATCAAATCATCAGCAACATAAATGAAAGAATTGGAACCAGAAGAATTCGACAGCTTAGTTAATCACAACAAGCCCACCTTGATTTTTTAGCAACTTTTGAGCCTAGCAACTTTTGAGGAAGCTAGTCAAGATGAACACTGGGTAGCAGCTATGAATGAAGAACTAGATCAAATTGAGAAAAATGATACTTGGGAATTGGTTCCACGACCAAAGGATAAAAATTTTATTGGAACTAAATAGGTCTTCAGAAACAAATTGAATGAGGATGGACACGTTACCAGGAATAAGGAAAGATTAGTATGCAAAGGATATGCACAAGTTGAAGGAATTGATTTTGAATAAACATTTTCTCATGTTTCTAGAATGGAAGCCATCAGAATATTTATTGCTTGTGCATGCTCGAGAAAAATCAAGGTATACCAAATGGATGTTAAGTCAGCCTTTCTAAATGGTGAATTGGAAGAAGAAGTTTACATTGAGCAACCTGAAGGTTTTCTGCTCTCTAAAAAGGAAGACTATGTCTGCAGATTAAAGAAGGAACTATATGGTCTCAAGCAAGCTCCTAGATCTTGGTATGCTCGTCTTGATGGATATCTACATCAACAAGGATTCAAGAAAGCAAGCGTCAACAACAATCTCTATGTGAAACTGGATCAAGATAACCTAACAATTATCAAGGTATATGTAGATGATATAATTTTTGGAAGCAATGATGATAGATTAAGTAAAAAATTTGCCACAAAGATGCAAAGTGAGTTTGAAATGTATCTACTTGGTGAGTTGACATACTTTTTAGGGCTTCAGATATCTCAACAGGATAAAGGAATATTTATATATCAAACCAAGTTCATCAAGGAAATGCTCAAGAAATTCAAGGTGGGAGATTGCAAGCATGTCCTTACCCCAATGGTAACATGTTGCAAGTTAAGTTTAGATGATTCTTCAAAGGATGTGGACTAAAGGTTGTTTAGATATATGATTGGCAGTCTTCTTATGTGACAGATTCTCGGACAGACGTAATGCAGGCAGTTAAACAAGTAGCAAGATTCCAAGCATCACCAAAAGAATCTCATATTATTGTTGTTAGAATAATTTTTTGATATCTTAAGGGCACAACAGAATATGGTTTATGGTATCCCAAAATAAATAATTTAGTTATCCATGCTTATAAAAATGCAGATTGGGCAGAAAGTTTTGATGATCAAAAGAGTACCAATGGAGTAGAATTCTATCTAGGTGGTTTCCTTGTTTCATGGTCAATCTCGTTATCCACAACAGAAGTAGAATATATCACAGCAGTAGCTTGTTGTACTCAAGTTCTCCGGATGAAGAAAACTTTGCAATATCTTCAAGTCAAGTTTGATGAGCCTATTCCCATCTTTTTTGATAACACTAGTGCCATCAGTATCTTCAAGAATCCTATGATGCATTCTAAAACAAAGCACATTCCGATAAAATATCATTTCGTTAGAGAGCAAGTCGCCGAAAATAATATCAAGCTTTAATATATTGACACAAAGGAACAAATTGCTGATATATTTACCAAACCATTACCTCGTGAAGCATTTGAGTATCTTTGCCTAAAGCTTGGGATTCTCCCAAGTTCTCATTAGAATCTTTCTCTTATCTAACTAGGTAAAAAAAAAAAAAAAAAGGGGCAATATTTGAGGTGTGTGCAGGTCCGCGGGATGACGTTTGTCAGGGTGAGTTACCATTTTCCATTGATGAAAAAGGGGGACAAAATTTTGTAGGAAGAGATGTCATGATCGCAGGGGGAGTACTTGTGTTGCCATCAATACAAATGGGGGAGATTTTTGATCAGTGGTTGTCATTGATGTCAACCCAAGCAGTAGCAGGGGCTACCCCGATATTGCATGGGAATTTTGACTTGAAAATTTAATCTATTCTGAGTCAAGGATATTTTTGATGGCTTCTAATTTTAGAGATCTTTCCGTTGATATATGGAATTCCATGTAATTCTTCACGATTTGAGAGGTATTTGTGTTTGACGTTAGTAACCCCAGTTAGTGGGCTAAAACCCCATGGGGTTGTGGCATGACACTAATCATTGGTTGTGGTCATTGAAGTGTCAATGTAATTTCCCAAAACAGGAACATGCAGCAATACTTTACACAGTATAAGAACTTACAGCAAGATAGACAATAAATCTAAGTACAAATCAGAATATGCAGAAAGAGCTGAGCAATTTTATTAAATTGGAGATGAATCAGTTACATAAGTACAAGATATAGGTATATCTAGCCAAAAATATGAGCTAAGATCACCTATAAAACATGTGTGAAGCAGGAACAGTGTAACTGTTGAGGCTCTTCAGCAAATACTGTGGTGTCTCTTCAGCAGAATATGGAGTAGCAGGCTGAACATAGAAATGCAGATCTACTCAAAACTGGAGCTCTGATGATGCCAAGATTCAAGATCTGGCCACTGTGATGGATTCCCAAGATAACCCAGAAAGGATTTTCCAGGTCTGCAACTTTGGAAAAATCACCTCCCTAAGGTTTGATCCTGGATCTGCTGGGAAATATAGATCTGAAGCTAGATCTAAAGAATAGATGGCTGAAACATGTGATCGGATCAGATCTATGCTTGAAGGGCTGATCCCTTCCTCAGATCTATGAGCTAGGAGCTCTAGATCTACCTTGTCAATCCTCCAAAGATGATTGCAGCTGCTGCAACACAACTGCCTCTGAAAACTGCACTATGAGGGAAAGAGAGGCCTTTTTCCTGCTGAAACATGTTTCAATAAGATCCAGGTTGATGGTAAGACTGATGGAAATGTGAAGGAACGATCCTCCACTGGATTTCTAGTTAAAATACTAGCAACTTCCTTCCTCCTTTCAGATCTGCAATATGGACAGCATTATTCTTAGAGAGAATATTGTTGCTAGGAGGTCAATAACTTTTGGCCCGATGCCAGATCTACAATGTGGCTCTGAGAGTGCTGAAATATAAGCCCAAGTGATGGGAATAATCCCTCACCTTGTTCTCCAGCTGAAGTACCGGAGACAACTACCACCTTCCAAACTGATCTTCATAAAAATGCAGTTTTCTGAATATGAATGTTCTGCAGAAAGTAGGAAATGGAAATGGCACTTAAAGCCTAATGTATAATGAAGTACAAACATCTTCCTTAGATATCACTCAAAGAAATAGGAGGGATTCCCGCTCGGGAACACCCTGTGCTAAACAGCACCTGCAATCTCTGCTAAACAGCCCAAGATTGCAGTGGAATGTCACTTGAAAATTCCATATCTAAAATATCACACATCAAAATAATCCAAGATGTCTTTCACCTTTGCCTTCATATTCTTTATAAATATTGAGCCATTCCAAGCCTTGGCCCTAATCTCAACTGCGTTGTCTCGTGTGGACAAGATCCTCCAAGTGGGCCAGTGTTGTTTGACCAAATCAACCAAACAGTCTAGGTTCAATGTACACCTCGTCCATCATGTGTGCTTCATTTGCACATGATCCTCCACCACTTGATCATTAATTCTCAATGAACCTTTGTTTGACATCTTCAAGATCTTAGTTGACTAAATCAAACCTCCATGATCTCTCTCATTAAATGAGACATGATCTCTAATTTCATTCACATTAGTAGTTGCTCAACTACCTCTTTTGCAGATCTAGTCTAGATTAATCCACATTCACACACACAAAGTGGATATTTATTGTTATTGAGGATTGTGAGTCCCTCCACCCTTTTATTTACTTAATTCATTAAGAAAATCAAGGACTCTAATATTCCAAATGTGATGTGAAAATTTGGGAATATTACAATCCCCCCCCCCGCGCGGAAAAATGTTGCTTGTCCTCAAGCAACTCCAAAAGTAGATGCAAGGCCATCTATTCCCCTCCATATGGCATCCACATAAGGAAGGCTTCCTCCATTTGATGCAATAGGTTATGTATGTTTGGTTCCAATGTTGTCTCTTAAAAACATAAGGAATGACCTCCAACTGTTTGGTCAGATGTCCTCCTTCCATCATGAAGTACCAAGTGACAACCATATGATGTCCAACATCATCAATAATACATGAGAGGCATAAAATAAAGTAGCTCTTTCCACAAGGGAAAAGCTTCATCATACAATACACTCCTTCATCCCATGTTTCATGAACCAGATTGAGCATTGATATGCTCCCATATTTAGCCATGTTGGCCTTGTTGGATCCAAACTCCATCATTTCAAAGTTATGCAAAATAATAAGGGAAGAATTAATATGGGTAGACAAGGATGTCAAACCATATTCTCCTAACAACAACCACCGGAGTAAGGCCCTTTGTTTCCATCCTCCATCTCCTCCATGTGGGATGATCAAACCAAACTCCCCCATAAGAAACCAAAGAAACAGGAGATCTTGCTGCCTCCTCTCCTCCTCATGTGCATCATGAAGCATAAGCATACTAATGGACATATGAGATGTCACATCAGCCCAATACAAAGAAACATCATCAATGCACATCATGAGATCATTATGCCAAATTTTAAACAATACAAAACACATAGACATAGGAGATGTCATGTGGTGGCCAAACTCTTTCAAGTGAAACAAAATCTAACATGCCTTCCCTTGCTGCAATTTATCATTGAAAAACAAGGCATGATTTAGAAAATGATGAGCTATTGGGTGGTATCCATACTCACCCAAGAGCAGCTAGCGCAGCCATGCCTCCTTCTTCATTTCATACATATTTTTCAAGGCATGGATTAGAAAAATAGGTGCCTTTGGAGAGTGACAAAAATCTCCCAAGGGCAACCAATGTAACCAAGCATTCTGGCCCATACAAATCTGCAAGTGGCTTTGCAACCCCTTTCTTATCATCCTTACCCATTCACTCCCATTGGGATGATGAATGAGGTGTTGCATAATCATGGCATCCTCCCTTTGTAGAATTCCATCCTTCCCAAATTGTTGAAGAATTTTTCATTTCATGAAATGTTGAAATGCATCTCTAATGAGATCTCTTAATGAGATTCTCTCTCCATCAAAGGCCCTCCAGAACCAAAGCAGTTTTGGATTTAATTCAAGTAGAAGTTTCTCTTTGAGCAGTGAGAGGCTCATTGAGAAAGGGGCATCTAGAAAGGAGAAGAGGTTTATCATTTCAAGATGTCTACCATTTGTCATCTTTGCTTCCATTTCTTCACAAGTGAAGCTACCTCCAGAATGCTCCAAGAATGATGAAGCCCTTCCTTTTTCACAGCTATTAATTCACAGCGTTGTAGATCTACAGGGTGATACATGCACTGTCTCAAAGCAAGTTACAACACTGATCTCACAATCAGTCATTGTACATAGGATAATGCTAATCCCCTTTTCTGAAACTCTACATCTCAACTCAAGGGGTTGAACGTAGCTCAACATTGATGAACAGGGATAGTTTCCAGTCTCCTCCTTGATTAGATCAAGGGTCCTCTGCACTGTGTGATGTCTCTGCTTCAAATCAGCATTTTGTTCTAATCCTTGGTCATGCATTGATCTTGAAAGCATATGTGCTGAAATTTTATGCATACCTTGGATCAACTGATATGTGGGAACCTCTTGACAGAACACAAGATTTCCTTCAACCGGAACAATAGTATCTCCAACTGCTTGTAAGACTGATGGCCTCTCTTCTTCCAGTGTACCAGCGCTGGTATCCTCCTCCTCTTCCTCATGCATCTCCTGATCCATGCATGGTACTCCATAAGTCAAGAGCTCAAGATCACTTTGCAAAGATGCAAGTGTCTCTTCCCCAGATACAAATTCTTCTATAGTAGGTGGTGAAAATAGTGACCTCTTGTCCAGAGTGACAAGATTGACATTATCCTTGGTTTCCTTTTGAGATTCCCCTTTGAAGCACAACTCTGTCTTCTCCATATCAAACTTCTTCCTCAACTTGTGAAATAAATCTGAATACTTGGTCACCTTTGCATGCTCTAGGTGCCCAAACCACCAATCTTCTGCTTCATCTAAGAGATGAAGTGTTGCAATTTGAACAGCATCCTCTTCAGCCACAGGATGTAGCTTGAAAAATGAATCTAACTCCCTCCTCCAAGCCTTGACATTTCTTGAGGAAGATCCATCAAATGTAGGCAAATAGAATCTATTATGCCTCTTTATTTTATTACTGCTATAGGATCCTCTTTCTTCTCTAATATGGAAGAATTGTTGGAGAGTTAGCTTCTCCTTGAAGGCCCTAGACTGTGCTTTGTACTCTTCAAGATATAGACTGAGAGTCTCATGAGTCTCAGGTTCATGCCTTTCTTCACTTCTATACCTCTCACCTTCTTCAAATAAAGTGGGCATAGTGGATCTATGAGGAGATCTAGGATTCTCCGGTCTTCTTTGCTGCTGATAGGAAGTGCTTTCCTCCTCAGATATTCTTCTTGGATCTTCTCTTTGTTCTCCCTCCTTCATTTTATTGACCTCCTTGGAGAGATCTTGCATGGATTTGAAGAAAGGAGTGACAAATCTCACATTCTCCATGATATACCTCATCTATATGTTCTTCTTTCAATGTAAAAAGATGAAGTGTCCACAAGCTAAGCCAAATATCATGCTCTGAAACCACTGTAATATCCCAAAACGGGAACATGCAGCAATACTTCACACAATATAAGAACTTGCAGCAAGATAGACAATAAATCTAAGTACAAATCAGAATATGCAGAAAGAGCTAAGCCATTTTATTATATTGGAGATGAATCAGTTACATAAGTACAAGATATAGGTAGATCTAGCCAAAAATATGAGCTAATATCACCTAGAAAACATGTGTGAAGCAGGTACAGCGTAACTGTTGAGGCTCTGCAGAAAATATTGCGTTGTCTCTTCAGCAGAATATGGAGTTGCATGCTGATAAGAGAAATGCATATCTACTCAAAACTGGAGCTCTAATGATGCCAAGATTCAAGATCTGTCCACTGTGATGGATTCCCAAGATAACCCAGAAAGGATTTTCCAGATCTGTAGCTTTGGAAAAATCACCTCCCCAAGGTTTGATCCTTGATCTGCTGGGAAATACAGATATGAAGCTAGATCTGAAGAATAGATGGCTGAAACATGTGCTCAAATTAGATCTATGCTTGAAGGGTTGATCCCTTCCTCATATCTATGAGCTAGGAGCTCTAGATCTAGCTTCTCAATCCTCTAAAGATGATTGCAGCTGTTGCAACACAACTGCCTCTAAAAACTGCACTGTGAGGGAAAGAGAGGCCTTTTGCCTGTTGAAATATGTTTCAATAAGATCCACGTTGATGGTAATACTGATGGCAATGTGAATGAATGATCCTCCACTGGATTGCTAACTGAAATACTAGCAACTTCCTTCCTCCTTTCAGATCTGCAATATGGACAACGTTATTCTTGGAGAGAATATTGTTGCTGGGAGGTCAATAAATTTTGGCCTGATGCTAGATCTGCAATGTGGCTCTGGGAGTGCTGAAATATAATCCCAAGCAATGGGAATAATCCCTCACCTTGTTCTCCAGCTGAAGTACCCGGGACAACTACCACCTTCCAAACTGATCTTCAGAAAAACGCAATTTTCTGAATATGAATGTTCTGCAGAAAGTAGGAAATGGAAATGGCACTTAAAGCCTAATGTATAATGAAGTACAAACCTCTTCCTTAGAGATCATTCAAAGAAGAGGAGGGATTCCCGCCCGGGAACACCCTATGCTAAACAGCACCTGCAATCTCTGCTAAACAGCCCAAGATTGCAGTGGAATGTCACTTGACAATTCCAGATCTAAAATATCACACATCAAAATAATCCAAGATGCCTTTCACCTTTGCCTTCATCTTCTTTATAAAGATTGAGCCATCCCAAGCCTTGGCCATAATCTCAACTACGTTTTCTCATGTGGACAAGATCCTCCAAGTGGGACAGTGTTGTTTGACCAAATCAACCAAACAATCTAGGTGCAATGTACACCTCCTCCATCATGTGTGCTTCATTTGCACATGATCCTCCACCACTTGATCATTAATGCTCAATGACCCTTTGTTTGACATCTTCAAGATCTTAGTTGAATAAATCAACCCTCCATGATCTCTCTCATTAAATGAGACATGATCTCCAATTTCATTCACATTAGTAGTTGCTCAACTACCTCTTTTGCAAATCTAGTCTATATTAATCCACATTCACACACAAAGTGGATATTTATTCTTATTGAGTATTATGGGTCCCTCCACCCTTTTATTTACTTAATTCATTAAAAAAATCAAGGACTCTAATATTCCAAATGTGATGTGAAAATTTGGGAATATTACAGTCAATAATTAATAATTTTTTAAGCTCCTAAAATCCCTCCAATGTTCACTTGTTGAATACCCTCTCAACCTAAGCATTTATACAAACTATGACCCTCATATCCTCCTCATGCAAGGATTTCTCTACTTAAAACAGGTCATCATGGAATTTTTTCTATAAGTTTTTTTTCTGCGAAGCTTCAAATTCTAAAAAAAAAAAAAAACTAATTTGAGCTGAAATCCTGATGAAGCGTGTGTCCTAATTTCAGATATTGTTTCACTATATTTTCGGATATATGATCTGAGGAAGTTAGGGTTTTTGTAGGCTCCCGCATTTCATGTCAAACAAGTGACCTTGGTAAAATCGTCATAACTTTCTCTCCGAGAATTGGATTCAAATTTCGTGAAAAGTGACAGAAAGAGGATAGGTTGCAGTTTGTTGGATATCGTTTTCAAGACCAAAGGTTGAAACAATGACAGGTGTCACTTCATAGAAGTGCACTCTACTGAACCAGTCTATAATCAGGTCATCGTAGGAGATTGGGCATAACTATTTCTTGAAGAATCTAATATTGATCAGGCCTACGAGGTTGGAAAGAGGACTCAGAGGGCTAACACATGACACAATTTCAGACCTTGGAGATCTAAAATTACATAGATACAACATATTCAATATCGAGCTTCTAGAAGGCAAGAAAAAATATGCATTCAAGAATCACTGCAGTAAGGACAACACATCAACAGTCAAGGGTAAGTCTGTTACAACAAGGTATGTATGATTAATGGTTGAATTTTAATTTGAATATCATCTTTGACGTGTGTTTTTGCAGGACAGTGTAATTATTTTGTATGTATGTTTGATTGGGTTTTGTTCATAAATGTTGAACATATTTACATTTGAATTTTGAATATTTCTCTGACATATGGTTTTCAGGACAGTGTAAGTATTTTTTTTGTATATTGGTTTGGGTATTGTTCATTAATGTATGTGTAGGAAGGAAGACACAATAGGACAACTTAGACACATACTAGAAGGACAATGCAACACCAAAGTAACATTACTTGAAGCAAGCACAACAATACCTCAACAACTACTAGTGTTCAAAGAAGCAGTGTCAAGTCAAGTATCAGGTCGTGTCAAAAGTTATTGTAAAATTCATCATTGTAAAATTGTAAAAGAGTCAATTTTCCTAGATTTTGAGAGGCATTATAGGGAGGTATAAGTGTCATTGTTGGATAATGTTATGGTTGGGTCAGAGTTCATAGTGTGATTGGGTGATTGGTCTAGTTCAAGAGAAACATTGTGAATCATATTGTATCGTGGATCATAGTCCCTGTTATGGGAGTCGACACCCTTGTCTTATTTATAATTAGTATATGGTGGCAGGGAGGTGCTAGGTTGGTGCATAAATTCACCTATAGGTTGGAACCTGTGAACACTTCAAGGTGGTAGGTTGGTCTAGGATGTTGGGGCATCCATTCAGTTGACTACTGAAGAAACCAGGGTGTTGGGGCGTCCTTCTAGTGGGAGATGGAGAAGAATTTTTTCTAGAATTCTAGGAAGTTGTACCTTTCATTCAGTTGGGGATGAAGATTAAAGAATTTATTGAAAAATCGTTTGGTCATTTTTAACCCAGAGGGGGCTTTCCACCTAAAATTTTTGTGCCTATTGTGTTCTATTGTTTATTGTTGTAACTCGATAAACATCAAGAATAATTAAAGATTAACTAATGCTATGAAAAGATTTAAAAGTGCTAATTGTAAGAAATATTGATTCACCCCCCCGCTCTCAATATTTCCAACACACCTAACCCTAATCTTTCCCTATTTTTTTGCAACTAAATTATCCTATCGTAAGCCTACAACTGGTGCCATGAAATATTTTCGTAGCGCTACGCTACGAAATATTTTCATAACGCTCACCAAAAAAATATAAGTTAGGCTTTTGAGCTACCAACCTATCATTTCGACTCCCTACGTGGTTTTCACAAAGCCCTATCCCTTTACATCTTTGATGTGACATCTAGATGCAAATTAAATCCCAAGAAGGAATTTTAAAATCAAACCCTAAAATACCTAGTTTGCCCTAAAACGGTAATTCCAACAAACCCAGAAATTTTTTTACAGTGTGCAGGAAGGTTCTAGAATGGTTTGCAGCATTCGGCCAAGGTGATTCAAGGTTATGAAATTATTTTCAATGTCAGAAACATTTGCAAGATGGTAATATCGGGTCATGTGAAGCATTACGAGCTCGATGGAATGCACTTTGAATTTTATTTAGAAATGTTGGATTTGTTCCGAAATGCTAGTTGGGAATCAGTATTCCAGTGATTCAATGGATACAACCGAAGTTGGTGTCATGAATAAATACATTCTTTTGATGGAAGTAAAATAATAATTAAAACCCTAAATTTTCCAGTCACTAAAGAATCCATTGCATAGGCCATGGGTTTTCCAACTAAGGTTGAGAGATGCTTTCAAAAATAAAGATTACAGAAAGTGGACTTGAAATTTTTCTTAAAGGAAGACTGTCATAACCAAGACTAGAACGTATGAGTCCTCCAAAACATGTTGAAGCTTGAATGGTCTGATGCTCTAAGGATTTTGCAACTCTTCTTCACTTGTGAAGGAAGGTACTCTAAAGCTTATTTGTATCATATGAGGTTTTTATGTAATTTAGCAGGTGTTAGTGAGATGAATTTTCCCTATTTTCTTCATCAAAGTTCATTGAAGATGTATACCAAAACTAGAACCAGGCCTAAATGGAAACCTCATGAAATTTTCCATCACATCCTGATAAAAATACTATATTTTCATGAGTTGAACAAGAAAGTGGAACAACCGAGACAGAGAAACATGAGACAACCTACACCAATAAGACCAAGGAGAGTTCAAACTAAATTCTATGTCCAAACCCTAGCTCAGGAAAAAAGGGAGAGCCTAGACATATCTTTGTTGAAGAACATGTTGAAAAACTTGTAAAGTAACCATAAGTTAGGGTCTATGAGAGGAGAACGAGAAGACAATAGAAGCTAATGCTAAAATAAGAGGAGGAAAAGCACACAACTACAAAAAATGAGAAAGGGATAAAGAAAATGGAAACAAGGGATGAAGAAATAGAAACAGAGCCTAGGGTTTACTACAGAATACCTCATACTCGCCCTACAAACAAATTTATACTGAGTTTAAAGGAAAAAATCAACCCTAATCTAAAGGAGACAATTATTATTGATGAAGATGAAGAGACTCTAGAAGTTTCAAAGAGCATAAAGAAGGCCACCAAACAGAGGAAAATAGAGTATGCTGACAGAAAAGTGGAAAGAAACCCTAAAGGTTGGAAAAAACATATAGAAATATACAAGGAGGATGACAAGAAGCCATAACAAGTTATACCTCCTTGCTCATACTACAGAAGCTATGGAGGAATGATCATTTTACCTCATTGGAACATAAATGTACAAAACCCTAATTTTGTTGAACAAACCCTAAATATACCTCATCATTTTGACTTTCTCCATTTTAATCTTTTTGACAATCTGTTTATTTTTTATACGTTATGGTAATATGTAAAAGGGTTTTGTGGCTGAGGGGGTGCAGATAATACGAATCCACACAAGGAAAACGAGCTTTAAAAGAAGCAAGTAGTTGCATAGTTTCATCATAGTTTATAGGTTCATGTACTAGTTTTTTCTACCAAGAGGGAATATGAGTTGCAGTTCCAGATATCAAGCCTACAAGGGAGTGAACAGTTGCAGATCATATGATACAACTATGACTCATCCTAGTTCCAGAAGAATAGAAGGAGACGTGTGCAGCAATTTGACAAGATACTTTGACCAATGTTATGCGCCAAATAGAGATCTAAATAGTTAAAAAGATAGGATTTTGACTATATTTTGTTAATTGAATCCTCAGATATTGTAAATATTTTGTAATTATTTCTCCCATACTTTGTGGATCTTATCTTTTATGTATTTTATACATCAAAAATAAGGAAAAAAGGTTGGATTTTGATAAAAATATAGGTATTGTATGTGTGTTTTGAAAGCTTATTTAATTTACTGTTTGCCAAGATCAGAAGTTTTTTATCATTGACACAAATATTCATGTGATGGTATCTCTTAGTTTGTATTCTATACATGTTTCAGTGTTTCTCCCTTTGTAATATCATTTGAATGTATTATATTCTGATATTTGAATGAGAATAAATGTTACAAAATTCATCCTTGTTTTTGATGCTCTATCTCATAGATTTGAGTATTTGCACTCTTATCTTTTAAAGCTACTTTAGGATTCATCTCCTATGCCCTACTATAGTGGATCGTTTTTCTATTTTCCTCTTTCAGCTACAATGATGACTTAAAATTTCTAAGATGTGCTATATGCCTTGCCTTTGCTAACCCTTTATTATATAGCCAATATCTTGGAAAGTTACCTTAAACCCTAGCTTGTTGACTCCACTTACCAATGGAATATCTCTCGCATGCCCAACTAAAAACTATTTCGATACAACTCAACTAAAGATCTAGACATTGTGTGAATGTATAGTCATTTGCTAATTTAGTGATTAGGTTGTCAGAGAGAGCCCTCTCTGGATTGAAGGGGATAGCCTTCAATCTATAAGATTGGTTTGTAAAGGTTACCTTAGATAAATTTTTTCTACATCCAAGAGAAACTTTTTGACTAATAACACCTAGGACCAATGTTAGCTTTATAATCAAGGGAAGAACTCATTGTAGTATTAAAGATGACAAAAGGAAAAAATAATATGGACTAACTATGAATTTTTTTGTTGTGCCTAAAGGAGGGTGCCTTATAAGTGAGAATGGGAGTTAGGTGTATGGAAAATGTTGAAACCATAAAATAAGTAATGGTTCTCTATAGTATGGAAGTTCATTGGCGATGAAGTAGTCTAGACATAGGCAAACCCTAAAGAATGTATCTAAGGTGTAGGTCCCTTGTAAATATTAAACAAGAATGAGTCCTTGAAAATGATAAGGAAAATGTCTTCCAATTTTGGGAATGATGCAATGTAGATTACAATAAGAAAGATAATATTAAGAATGGAAGTTGGGATTTATCCATAGCAATGAAGTTGATCAATGGTGAGAACTTGTCCTTCATGAGGAAATCTCATTGTGCATAATATTGTGGTTTAAATAAATTTTATGGAATACATCCAACTACAACCCAACAATATGTTGTAATTGAGTAGGAAGTCCATAACTTCAATGTCAATCAACACAGTTTTACTCTTGAGCTCAATGGGAACATTTTTAGTAAAGCCCCTCAGATCGAGAAGGGTGATTGTCATAGACACAAATGGAAATTGTACATGGGATTAACTTGATGGATTCAAAATTATTCCAAGCAAAAGAGGACATAAAATAAGTGGACATGCCTTCATATACAATGAAAATGAAGAAGAAGTTTTCAAATGTCAACAAGTATTTGGAAATCCAATGGTGATGGAGATCAAGGTTTCACATTTTCTAAAGCAAAAGTTATTAACTGAGAATCTAAGTGGTCAATGGCTCCTAAGGAAAATAAAAAATACTTCCACTGAGAAGGGTAATTCCAACATGCATCTAATGTTAAAATTACAATGTGATATGTGGTTAGGTCACACATAATTATAAAATTTTTGGCAGCCCTTGCATGGGGTTATTTATGGTTCACATCAAAGGTATTTTAAGCACATGGATATGAGGATATATAGAGGATAAAGTTATGCACAAAGGGCCACTTGGTGATGGTTATATTTCTTTTATTTTAACAAATTCAAAGTTGGGCATTACATATGCATGAGAGCACATATGGAGGTGAATATCATTTGATGCAAGCATGTTGATGACCTATTCAACAGGATCACCATTGGGACATGTGTTAGAGGATGACTTGGCCCGTGCCTCTTTTTCATACCCACTACATTTTATTGGGGGAATGTTTTCCCAAAAATCTTAAGTTACTATGGAAGGGAAATTCCTAATTGTGATTTTGGGATCAAGATGTTGCACATAGCTTACATATAATGGAACTCAGGTATTTCTAGAAAATGACATATATCATGCCCATATTCCTTGCAAAGGGCACATGAAAATTTTGTCTTAAGCTAAGTATTATTTCCTTAGGTAAATTGTTGTTTCACTTGAAATTACTTTGTTGAATAGGTTGACTATTCCTTTGTTCCTAGGTACGGTTTGGGTAGGTGAGCACATTCGGACCAATTATTTTAACCCTTTTTCATCTTTCCATCTTATGTTGTTATAGATGGGATTAGTTAGGCATTTTATTTTGTTGAATAGGAGAAGGTTGGAGAAAATTAATGTTAGTGGCTGGAGTATATTTATTGGGGAATATGTGTCCATGATAAGTGTGAGGTACTTGTAGTGCACATTGAGGGAAGGGAGCATATTGGTTATGAATCAAGTGACATTCATAAGTAGGAACACTATGGGGGACACATTTTTTGTATAAGGTACTATCCCCTTATTGTTCATTGTAAGGTGGATTTGGATCAATGGGTCTTCCATAGGATGTGTTAGCTCCTCCATACTCATTTCCAATATATTAGAATTATTGTTGATAAATATATGTCTAAACGCATTGGAAACATGAGCCATTAATCAAATAATGTCATCAGCAACAAGAGATGCCCCCAAAATTGATGCTTCATGAGAAGGGTGCCAAGGAGCATCCATAATGATGGTATACATATACCATGACTAGGAATATATAATGTTGAATCGTCAAGCCTTAAAGATGGCTTCATCTTCAAAATAGGGTATAGTAGCAATTACATCTTTGATATGGCAAGGATAAGGGACTTAAAAAACCAATGCATGTGAAATAAATTCTCAAATTCAATTTTGCAAGGGTTTTGTTATTGACACCATTTATGGATGGGATCTGTAATATGTTTGGTAGTGATTTGGTAGCATGTGATGGAAAATTCAAATTTAATGTTGTGATGGACAATTAATTAGAAGAAGATAAAGAAGAATAGTCATAACGAAAATGAAAGTGGTTTGACCACATGATGGAAATTCAACACATCATTTGGTAAGCATCGTGAGAGTTTTTTGAAAGAGCCTAAGTCAAATAGAGTCATTTGTGACGATATTGAAGGAACACCACAAATGAAAAATAAATACATGGTGGGATGGATCCTCACTAGGTTTTCCTTCAAACTTGGGATGTTTGGTGATAGTCTGGTAGGCATGGGTGGCCAAATTGCATTATGAATTTTGGGGTCATTAGTAAGTTGTCAAAATGTGTAGAAGGTTTAAAATTTCCATGAATGGTAAAATTTTGGGTGGAGGGAATCCTTTGGTGGGAGGATCAGTCAAAGGTAGGGCAAGTTACAGAGGTGTGAATGGAGGAAATGGATATATAAATATTCCCATTTTTCCTAAATATGTCATAAGATCATGAATTATATGTCTACAAGTAGAACACCTAGGCTATGAGATGGGTGACAGTTGAAAACCATGAATCCTAAGAGAGAACCAAAAATGAGAAGGACTTGTAATGATGGCTTAGTCTTGAGTCTTTTGAATTAGGTAATTGTTGATAGAATAAGTGTTTATTGTAAATATTAACAAAGTAAAATTATATGTAAAAAAATAAAAATAAAATCACGCCTCTAATGCCTTTATCACTATTCAAGCAAATTATGGATGGGAGAAATGTGGCATTCTAACTGATTTTTCATTGAGGGTGCACCCAAGTGAATTTAAAATCAATTTTTTATAGTGACTTCACCTAAGGTGATGAAATCCAAGGGATTGTGTACTATCTCGAGTATCACTTATGACCTTTTGAGTGAGTCACCTAGGTAGAAGTCCTAAAAAATGGCCACTAAGTTGCCTCTCTCATAATTAATGGTTAAGGGGAATAATAGTTAGTCAAGATTTTGTGTTGATCAAAGACAACTAGGATGAATTCCATGATCAAAATAGTTGAAAGTAAGGAGTCACTCTAAATAACATGTGAACTAATTGAAGTTCCCTAATACTCATTTTTTCATTAATTAAGTGTGAGGAGGGATCTCATGTGTATTTTTTAATGCATGTACGATATGTGATTTCTTGACAAAAATTATTCATTACTAAATAATTTGGACTGAATGTAAAAAACTCCTAGATTGAAAGTTTGGGGTCACTTTGGAATTTTGATCTCATGAATGTATTTCTAATGTATTATCCTAAACTAATTGTGATAGTTTTATAATGTATCTGTAGCTCGTAAGTGTGGTGTGTAGGGTTAAATTGTTGAACATGAAAATACAAAGAAGTAAATTCTTTAATTTTATGAACCTTGCACATTAAAATTGATAATAAACCAATAACTATAGTCCTCTTCGAGTGATCTAGGTGGATCCCTAATTTCTTAAATATAAAATTCCTTATATTATAATGAAACTTGAACCAAATCACTGATCTTGTCGCAAGATTTCCAACGGCGCAGATAGCACCTCAATCCGAGTTCGTATGAAAAAGTAATGCTCAGTCAAAGTTTGTGGTCAAACTTAGCAAAAAGGACAAGGTTTAGAAAGTCACTAGATAAATTTGGAGCAGTACCAATTTGGTGGTCTAGAAAAATAAACAACTAAATTTGACGAACCTTGACTAAATTTGGTGAAGGGATTTAGCTGGAGTTAAATTTGGCGGAGCTCCAAATATGGTGGCACCCTGCTAACTTTGAAGGTAGAGGATGTGGTTCAATTGGATTGTACCATGTTGAAGTCAATTGGTAGCCAAATTGGCCCCAACAGGCCAACTTGGCAGAGTACCAACATTTTACTATGATGGATTTTTTAAATGGATTACGATTCATATTATATGCCAACGAATTTTATAGTTGGCGAATAAACATTACAAAAAATTGTTATATGCCAACTCACAATCAACCAACGTTGAAAATTTTAATTGTAATGAAAGATTGGTAGGCTGCCAAACTTGGCATACCCGCCAACCCCAACCCAAACCATCGGCCAAACCGACCAATAACCAACGGAAAAAAAAATGTTTTCAATGGTTGGATAAAATGTTTGTTGAATGCTTCCACAGTTCAATAATATGTTACCAACAACATAAAATGTGATCCCAATTTGTCGATGGTTATATAATACCAAAAGATTAACGCATTTAGCAGTAGTTTTAAATATTTAAGTATATCATCAATTGGTGGTCAGTTATGGCCAACGTTTATGTAAATCATACAACAGTCAAACAATTGTCCAAGCAATTAAATGTTTTGCGGTGTTTATATTATAAAACAAAAATTGTTATGATGGTGCACCACGAGGTTTGAACCTGGGTCACTTTCCAACACAGCGCTCTAACAATATTCTGCCAGCCACCCGCCCAATGGGTGGGCCTTTGTTAACTTTTCCCTCCAACATTCATATTAAACCGTGCTATTGCATTCGATGGAAGGCGGGCATTAGAGGAAATTTCAGCCTAAAAATGGCCTCCTAAGGAAAAATAATAAAATAAGGGTTATATATTTTGGAGGGAAAAGAAAAAAACTACTTTTTTATTGTATTTTTGGCTTATCTCCTTATAATTTTACTCGAATTTCAAGTGTAGACACTCGTTGGATGTGGAATTAAATTATACATCCAACGAATACCAATTATGCATACTTTTGATAAGACCCACATTGATAAAAATTGAAGATATAATCTTAGAAAGCTTGATGCAACTATGATTATCATAGTATATCACAGTTGGATCCATCACCTAACCAAACATTCCCATAAGTATCTTTCTCTTCCAGATCACTTCACATGTTTCTTGACTTACAGTTATGTATTCTTCTTCGAACGAGTTGAGCACCACATATCTTTGCTTCCTGTTATACCAGGAAACAAATATGGATCCAACACTTAAAATTCCACTCGATGTACTCTTTCGGTTTGATGGACTTCCTTCCCAATATACATCTGTGAAGCCACACAACTTCACTCTCTTTTTCTATTTTTACAATAGTTCAAACTCGGTAGTGCCTCTGAGGTACTGTAAAACATGCTTAGCTACCTTCCAAAATAATTTGGTTTTCCTAACCATAGCTTTGCTTCATTGGTTGTCTGCATAGCACATATGTAGTCATGTGTTCACAAGATACATCAGTGAACCCACTAGTTGTCGATAAATGGTAGAATCCACTTCTTCACCTGAAGTGGCATCCTCCTTCCTCCAGTTGGTTGCTAGAGGTGTCTCCATGGGTTTACCACTCTCCATGTGGAATCCTTGTAGTATCTCATTTTCATACTTGTCTTGAGACACAAATAGTTCCCCATTTCCTCGCCATACTTCTAACCTGAGGAAGTAGTGGATGAGACCCATGTCCTTCATTTCAAATTCCCTTTCAAGGTCCTTCTTGCAAGATCTTATCAGATTCTCATGACTAGTTAAAATTAAATCATCAATATAAAAGACAATAATAAGAAATTTACCTTCTACCAAGATGTGATAAAGGTTTTCATCCACTACACTTTTGATGAAGCCCAAACTAGTGATATAGTCATCGATCCTAGTGTACCAAACACAGGGTTCTTGTTTGAGACCATACAATGCTTGCTTGAGTCTACACACATGAGACTCCTTATAAAATGTCTAAAAACCTTCTAGCTTCTTAATGTACACCTCCTCCTCAATAACCCCATTGAGAAATTTGTTTTTACATCCATATGGTGGATCTTCCACCCCATTTGTGCAACTAGAGAAATAATTGATCTAATGTATGAGTACCTTGTTATAGCAGCAAAGGTCTCTTCATAGTCAATTCCCTCAACTCGAGAGTACCCCTTGGACACAAATCTGGACTTATATTTCTCTATGCTTCTATCTGTTGCATGATTTACCTTGAAGATCCATCTCGAACCCATAACTGATTTATCTGTTGGTCTTGGGACCACTTCCCAAAAAAATTTACAAATGGGTTTGTATTGCTCCACCATTGCATTAACCCATACAGGTTGCTTTACTACTTCCTCAAAATATTATGACTCGGTCTCTACAAGCTCATTCATTAGAGCCATGTATCTAGTGTACTAATAATGTGACCTACTATGTCTGTGCAAATTTGAAGGAGCTCCCACATTCTCCCTCAAATCATGCACAAGTATCTTAGCTTCCCTGGTTCTTTTCCTACCTTTTCTAAATGGTTCTACTTGAGTGGTTGTCTCCACTCGCTGCTCCTCAATTTGTGGTTGCTCCACAAATTCTTGAGGCTCCTCCCTTGGAGCTAAAATCTCCTCTTTTGGTGGGATCTGAAACTCCCTCTCAAGAGAGCACCACATCGCTTTATTCTCATCAAAATTTACATCCCTTCGCATAATTTTCATTTTGACGGATGGAAAGTATACATAGTAGTTGTGAGGATTTTTTGTGTAACCCACAAATACCCCCAATTTTGTTGTTAGCTCAATCCTATTCCTTGATTATTTGGAGACATGGTAGTAAATGGAGGTTCCAAAAATCCTGAAGTGCTACACATGCGACTTTCTCCCTGATAAATCCTCCTCTAGCATAATCATGCCAAGAATCCGATGAGGACTCCAGCTCTACAAATAGACTATTGTATTTCATGCCTCTGCCCAAAAATAATGTTGTAGGCCTTGGTCATGAAACATAACCCTCGTAACTCCCACAATGCTACGGTTCTTTCTCTTAGCCACCCCATTCTGTTTTGGGTTGTGGGGTGTTGTCATCTCTCATCGAATGCCTTCTTTCGCACATAAATTTTTGAATTCATTTGACACGTACTCACATGCATTATCGCTCATGAGAGCCTTCACCTTCTTATCAGTTTCTTTCTCAACCAGTGCCTTGAACTCTACGAACTTGGAGGATGTCTCATACTTCTTCCACGCGAAGAAGATCTATCACTCCATGAGAAGTGATCATTAAAAATGACAAAATATTTTTTTCTAGCGGTGGAGGTTGTCGAGAAAGGTCCACATACATCAGAGTGGATCCTTTCAAGGATTTCATGTGCTTTGTTGTCTCAATCATGGAATATGGATTTGGTGTACTTCCCTAAGTTACATATTTTGTATACATCCTGCTACTCAAGTGCTCCTTTAGGGAGGCCATTAATTATTTGTTGCATAATCTTCAAGGCACCATGATGCAAATGGAAAATTATTTTGTGCCAAATTTCACACGTTGTGGCCCTACACCTTTCTCCACCTTATTGCTTAATGCAACACATTCTTCCACATCTAGCTTATATAAGTTCTTCACACGAACCTCGATCTGCTTCACCTATCCCATGGCTATGTATCTTAGGAATTTCTTTCCTTTGTTGAATATCACATCATAACCATGGTCTTCCAAAGCTGCAAAAAAAATGAGATATATCTTTAGGCTGGGAATGAACATGACATCCTTGAGCCTAAGAAGGGATCATGACTCCCTCTAAAAGGTGCATGTACTAATATCATTCACACTGTACCTTTTGTCATCCCCTACCTCGATGTGCATCTAGAGATATTTCTCCTCGAGATCACTGAAGAAACTCTTTCATGTGGAACGATGCACTTGAGTCCAAGTACCACGCGCTCCCCATCATTGTGTTTTCCATGCATGATATAAGGGTAAAGTCAAGCTCAAACTATGAATCCAAGGCTTCACATGTTTCTCATCCATAGTTCTTCTTGCTCACATTTTTGTGTGGACACTCCATGGCATAGTGCCCAAATTCATGACAATTGAAGCATTAAATTTTGGGAAAATATTTCTTCTTTCCCCCTTGGCTCAATTCTTTTTTGGATTGAGATTTCTTCCCTTTTCATTTCTTTCCCTTTCCAACCAATGCAATTTTTTCTTCATCATCTCCCTTAGATGAAGTCCCATATCTAGTATTCCACCTTATTTCCACATGTACCAAATCGGACCATAAGTGTTTTCAATTTAGTAGTTTCTCCCTCCCATTCACCAAATCTTGGTAGTTATGCCAGCTCTTGGGAAGGCCTAGAAGGGCTAGGGTTACCAAGTAATATTGTACAAAATTAACACCAACCCTGCCAATTTCATCATGAATTTGTTTGAACCTTCTCAGATACTATGAAATAGTGTCATTCTTCTTCATCTCAATATTATGAATTTTATCCTTGAGTGTGAGCTTCCTATCGTCACTATTATTCTCGAACAATTCTATCAATTCTTTCCACATTGCGAACGAATTCTCTTTCCCATGGATATTTGAGAAAATTTGATCTTGCACTCCCTCCAATATTATTCTCCTCGCCTTAGCTAAATATTTCTTCCACTAAGAAATGTTTTGGGCATTATATGCTTGTCGTTTTGCAACATTTGTAAATATGTGTTCTAGCAATTTATTGTCATCCAATATTGCCTCCATGTGCTCCTTCCGTGCGATGAAATTAGAGTTTCCTTCCAAGGCATACTCTAGCCTCAGCCCATTGAAGGTCATATTCCCAACTTTGTAGAAATCCTGCTACACTGACCTGAAAATTTGATTCTCCTGAGAAACAACTTCAAAATTATTTCTCTACTGTGAATATTGCTCTGATACTATGTAGAAATTATGATGTCGATTCGCAACTGCTCCATGAAATTTTAATAAAAATGACAAGACACAAACATACTCTACTATTTTGCGTAATTCAATTCACAATTTAGAACATCACTCACAAACATGCAATGAGAAATAACACACATGCACATAGTATTTTTCCAAAGGAAAGAAATTTGTTAAAAACCCCTTTGCCTACTTGCATTAATATGATGCATAAATATGTATTACAATTTCTTTGCTCAATTGAGCACAACCTGCAAGTGAATAACCTATATCTCTTCTCACTGAGAAGCTCTAACCCAGACTTAATCAATTTTTTCCTTTTCTTGAACCCTTGTTTCCCTACATAATTCCTGAGAAATTAGTCCCCTATTATTTAGGAAATTCCTCCAAAATGATTGTGTAATTCCCAAGGTTGATCATTTGACTACGTGCAACACCTGTACATTCAAGACTAGTCTACAACTAATGTTACATTTCCTTGGAATCTCCACCACAGCTGGGGAACTTGAATTCTCTACATGCACTAGCTATTTTGAGTTGATTGATTAGTTAACTAGATGATCACTAAGTTTGACTAAATTCCCACTGTACAACTAGCCTTCCACTAGTTCCTCCAGTTCCTCCAACAGTTAGAACTAGTTTAATTGAAAACAACTTGAAATAACTGACCTTGATTTCTACAAATTAACAATCGTGCATGTTTGACTGAACTCTAACTCCTCTAACTTGAATTTACTGAGTTAACTGAGTGAAAAGAGCCATGCCGCCTTAGTTAACTACATCTAAGTTGTATGTTGATGTGGAAAATCGAATTGTCTCAATTTAATCAAGGAAAAATCAAATTGAGAATTTATTGTTGCATTTTTCAACATGTTGGATGCAGAATTTAGTTCTACATCCAACGAGTGTCTACACTTGAAATTTGAGTAAACCTATAAGGAGATAATCCAAAAATATAATTAAAAAAAGTTGTTTTTTTATTTTCCCTCCAAAATATTTACATGTACCTCTTTTTAATTTTAAAGGATTTTGATTGCTTAACATATTATGTATATGAAAATTTCATGCACATTTTTAAGCTGAAATTTCCTCTAATATCTGTGAGTGGGAGGGTCGGAAAAAGAACTAGGAGTGCCGAAATCATCTGCAGGGCCAGAACTTGTCTTGCAGGAACCTTGCGCGAGCACGGTTTTGGGAATATATTCTAGGGAATACTCTAAGGAAATGTTCCTATTACAGTCAATTTAGATGTTGTCGGGAATCTTGAATATTCTCTAGGGATCCAAGGATAACAGTTGAAAAATATAGTCGAGTTTATACCCATTTTAATCAGAATTTCACAAGGATCTCAATGGTGCAGTATGTTTTGGCATTTTAGCAACAGATTTCAAGGGTCATGGAAGAAATTCACATTCTTTATTAATTATTGGGCACGAATTTTGAGACAAAAATGTGACTCTGATAAGTAGGTCATGTTTACAATCAAAAGTCTCAAGAGGATGAGACAGACCTGCTATTGTTGTGATTATTATATTTTGAGCAGTCAAATTTCAGGTCACTCCCGAAAGTGGATGTATAATGATGTATTTTTCCATGTACTTTATTTTCTTTTGATGAGATGAATGAAGTGGCTTGCCCATTATTGAATCAGGGCCCGGAGACATAGTCCACACTAGACGAAATCTGTTATCAAAATTTTGTGTGCATTGTCTTTATGGTATCCTTTATGTTGCTTACTCTTTAAGTGTTTTCAAATATGGTTTTTACATGCTATTTCATGCAATTCTAAAAAAATCAACCGAAGAAAAGATCTTGGATCATTTCGGTATCAGAGGCATATAGGATCAAATTTGGTATCAGAGTGATCTTCTTGTTGATGTGAATTGCGAGTGTGAATGATAACCAGGGACAAGCTCAAAAAGGGTGATGGAAAACTTAAGTCATTAGATCATGATAATGGGCATGAAATGCAAAGAAGGAAAATGGCATAAAATGATGTTCATGATGGGGAAGAGCAAGCTCTCTATAAATATTTCTACACCATGGAAAAAAGGTATATAAATTGTTTGCAGATTATGAGAAGAAACTAGCAAAGAAGGAAAATAAGAAGGAAGAGAAAGCAGACGATAATGCTTCAGTAAATCAGGAAAATAGAGGATAACCTCTTGAACCTCCACCTCCATCTTCAATTGAATGTTCTTCTTCTTTATAATCTCAACATTCTAACAGACAACATATAAATGCTTCAAAAAATCCTTTTTTTTTAATTTGGATGTAAAGTTTGATTTGCCTATGTTTAATGGAGAATCTAATGCAGAAAAGCTAAACAATTGGATCATGTAGATTAAAGTGTATTTCCGGATACAACAGATCAAATAAGATGAGGCAAATATCTATTTAGAATCTCTTCGACTGGGAGGCACCGCTCTTGTATGGTGGGAGAAAAAAATTCAAAAATGTAGCAAGCATGTGGGTAAACTTATCTTCTTGTTCTGGATCTATTTATGCTTTAAAAGGAGATTTTTATCCATTGGGGTATTGGTAGAAAGCCATGATTGAATGGCAACATTTGAAGCAAGGCAAAGGTCAAAATGTTCAAAAATTCACAGGGGAATTTAGGAAGCAATCATTGGCATTAGGAATTCCTTTAGATTCACATGATACTTTGATGAAATATATTGGTTTTTTACATAATTAGTTTTGACATTCATTGTTTTTGTTTGAACCCACTATTAGAGGCTAGTAAGAAATCCATTCACCTAGAAAGTAGGGGAAAGTATGAACAAGACAACCATGAAGAGAAGGTAGCGACAACAAGGAAAAAGAAGGAAAATACCTCTTACACTCATTGCGAGAAAGGAGGGCACAATGAGGAGCATTGTTGGAAACTGCATCTAGAATTGAAGTCAACGAGGAATGGAAAAAAATGGAAGAAAAAAATTGTTGCTACAATGAAATATGCCCTGGATTCCGATTCTGGAAATGAGATGAAGGTCATAGTTGTTGAGATTGCAGGTGTTGGACCAATTGACTTGGGTTTTGATTAAGGTGATGAGATGAATATCACAGTTGTTGGGATTGCAGATGTTGAACCAATGATGAGAAGATCACCAAAGAATGCATGCCTCCAAGAACTTCAGGAAATAAACAAAAGCATTCAAGCAGATAATGTTGAACTAAGAAGACTTCTACAAGAAGCATAAGAGGAGAAGTAGAGATTGCAACTTCAGTTACAAGTTGAAAAAGAGGCCTCAAAAAAGTTGAAGTGCAAAAAATGCTTAGTGAATACATCATCACCCACACCATAATCGACAACTGAGGAAAAAGTGTCCTTGATTCTTCTATTTCATGTTCTTATTAATATTTTGGTGCTTTTGAAATACACATCATAGGGATTGCTTCAAATTTAATGAAGAATATAGGATATGAAGGAAATATCCTAGGATTTAATGACCATGGCATTGTGAGTCCCATCCAGGTGGTGTAACTACCTCAATATACAATTTTAGGGTATGTCATAGAAGGACACTCCAAACCCACATAGATAGGAAAGTCTTCAAGCGACAAGTTTGGGTCAGTGTAGGACGATAAGAGCACATCATCACCTTCCAGTGATAGTGAGCATTCCAAAGGAAGATCTAAGGAAAGCTCTCCTTGCTAGGCTTGCACCAAATACAACCATTAAAGGAACAAGGTCAATAAATTTGGGAGGAAGAAGAATCATTGCAGCCATAGCAACAAGCGTGGACATCATAGATCCACATGTTGGAAGCTGCATCTAGAGCTATGCCCAAACAAGGACAAGGAGAATATGAGAGCATCTATGAAGGAACCAGTGAATGAAGTAGTTCAACAAGGAATACAACTATAGGAAAGCCCATTAGCCTAGTTAGGTAAGAGATGGGTAGCCTTTTTAAGTAGTTGAGCATGGCCACCCTTGTAAATCACATGTTGCGGAAATGTTTGTAAAAGTCATGAATGTATAACATCACTTGTATATGAACCATAATGTTATTTTGGAATTTTATTTGGATAGTGTGAGGTATAGCTTTTATTGTAAACTTGACCATGAGTGTTTTATAAATTCCTGGAAATTATGTTCTTGCTTGTAATCTTACAAGTTGAACATGAATTGGTAGCTATAAATTTGCATATGGATGTAGGTGTCGATTTCATCACTTTTGGATCTGAAGTACAAGGTTGAAGGAGAAGAAATCATGGCTTGTTAGAGACATTTGTTATGCAGATCAATATTACAATACTATTTATACCTTTGGAGGACCAAAATTCATTCAATGGGGAGGAATGATCTCGGTGGATCCCTAGTGGACCAAATATCAAAGTACTTGAATTACAGAGAAACAATGACTAGATCGAAGAGTTTGTCACAATATTTCCTACGGCACATACAACGCCTCAATCCAAGTTCGTATGCAGAAGTTATGCTTAGTCAAAGTTTATGGTCAAACTACTTAAAAAAAGGACAAGGTTTAGAAGGTCACCAAATAAATTTGGAGCAGCGCCAATTTGGTGGTCCCGACAAAACAACAGTTAAAGTTGGTCAGCCTTAACTAAATTTGGAAAGGGAGTTAGCTGGAATTAAATTTGGAAAAGCTTCCAAATATGGCAGCTCCCCACTAACTTTGGAGGCAGAGGATGTGGCCCAATAATGTGGTGCCATGTGGCCTAATCAATTATGACATGTGGCACCTAGTTCGAGGCCAAATTGGCCCTAACTGACCAAATTGGCAGAGTAACAACGTTTAACCATGATGTATATTTTAAATGGATTATGGTTAATATTATATGCCAGTGAATATTACAGCCAACACATAAACGCTACAACAAACTAGTATATGCCAACTTGACAGTCAAACCAACATTGGCGATTTTAATTGTAATGGTGGATTGGGCGGCCACCAAACTTGGCGAACCTGCGGGCCATCAACAGATAACCAACAAAATGGACAATGTTTTCAATGGTCAATTAATTTTTTTGTCGAATGGTTCCACGATTTAATAAAATTTTACTGGCGACATAAAATGTGGTCCCAATTGGTCCACGATTATATAATAACAAACGACTAATACATTTAGTGGTGGTTTTAAATATTTAAATATATAGTCGATTGGTGGTCGATTATGGCCAATGGTTATATAAACCATGCAACTGTCAAATATTTATTTGGGTGGTTAAATGTTTGGTATTTTTACATTATAAAACAAGAATTTTTATAACAGTGCGTCGTGGGGTTTACAGGTCACCCACCACCCTAGCACTCTAACAATAGTCTGCCAACCACCTGCCCAATGGGTGGGCCTTTGTTAACTCTTCCCTCCAACATTCATATTAAACCACGCCATTTCATTCGACAAATTACAGAGCCGTGAGCGGCAGGGCTGACAGAGGAACCGGAAGCAGCGAAATCGTACGCAGGGCTGTAACTTGGCTTGCGGGAACTGTGCAAGGGCACGGTTTTTGAAATAGATTCTAGGGAATATTTTGCAGGAATATTTTTGGTATATTCCTTTTAGATGTTGTGGGGAATCTTAAAGAATATTTAGGGGTCCAGGGATGATAGTGGCAGAATATAACTAAGTTTATCCTCATTTTAACCAGATATCAATGGTGCAGTCTATGTTTGCATTTGAGCAACGAATTTTTGGGGTCATGGAAAAAAACTGTATTCTTAAATAATTGTTGGGAACTGTTGTCCTTTGAGATAATTGGGGTCAATAATTATGCCAAAGCATCTATAATGTTTTGTATTTTTTTGAAATTTTGGATGACCAATGTATAAAATATCTTTTGCAAACAGATATTGCTTAAATCTTTAAGATAATATCGGAAAATAAAACTAAGGGTTTCTTGTTTATCTCACATAGTTATTAAGATTTTTTTAATGGTTAAGTAGACTTATGTAAGAATATATAATGACCAAATATTCAGATTGAATTCTTTAATTAATCATAAGTTTGAAAACCTTTAAACAATGTCTAAAAGCTCAATAGAATACATTTAACATTATCAAGACGCTGACAATTTATAAATGAAAGGGACTTACATCAACAAACTGTTTAGTAAATCATTATTTTTATTAATAATAACTTTAGGAGGAATTGTAAGATAACTAAAACACAGTTAATCTCACCTGATTATCTTGATAACAATTAAACATATGTAGAGACAAATGTAATGAAAACAAGAAAAAATCACAGATGGAACAAAGTTGTATGAGACAAATTTAGAATCCTTCTTCTATTATTGATGATTGAAAAACGTGTACAGTTCTGCTTACAAAAATTTTCTTATGGAAGGGTGCAACCTTTAATAACTCGTAATGAGAGTTATTTATACTAATTTCTAGAACTCAAAAATATCTTAAACTGATTTACAATAATAGAATAGAGTAGAATAGAAGAAGGAAACAGATAGATGATGTGTCTATGTTCTCATGGAAGTTGTTGATGACTTGGCCCTTTTTGATGGAAGTTGTTGATGACTGGGCCCTTGAAAATCTGTTGTTTTGACATGATGTAAATATTATACTTTTACTCGACGGTCTCACAAAATTTATCCCATTTTTCTTCACTTGGGATTTCTACACTCATCATTTTTTTGAAGATTTCATCTACCTATGTATAACTCTCGAATGTAGCCTTCTAAATGAACAAATGATTGATTTGATGTTGGATGATCAAATCAAACTGCAAATCTTCTAAAAATGATTTCCCTGTAATCTGTCCTTTAATACCTGCAAATTTTGACTTATCCACTGCAATAGTATATAAATTCTTACAATAATCTTCTAATTTAATCAATTTGTCAACTAATCCTACCAATCCTGGCAATCCTTTATGATTCAAAATGTTAAAATTTGTATGAAACCTTTGAACAACAATATTCAAAGCTTCACATTTTTTTGCAGTTGGTTGATTAAATTCCTCTTCTGTAAATCTTTCTTGATCTCTAGGATTGTTGCAGTTCTGTCCAGTATGTTTATTTCTTCCAACTTTCTTTGTTCTTTGAGTTCAAGAACTTGATCATGTCAGTGGCTTCACTTGGCTTTTTCTTGAGATGTTCTTTTTGTTCTTCTATGGCTGCTTTGCACTTGGTGATGAGCTCTTGTTGTTCAAAAATTATATGTATGGATGGCCATACCTCTGTCATAGACTTGTTGATGTCTTCCCAAATATTCTGTTTGGCTTCAGCCAATGTCCCTGCCATTAAAGATTCACTTTATAGTTATTTAACCTTGAGTCCCAACTTATGTGACTTGTGCATTTCCTCCATATATAAGGTATCATTTCTAATCTTCTGTGATTATAGAATCTGAAATCTTTGTTGCAATTTCTCATGTTCCTGCTTCTGAATAGCCAAATCAAGTGTCAACTTTGTTGTATCAGTTGTTGTCAATGTATTTGAAGGCTTTGTACCTACATAATATGTTTAAACTTCTGAATTTGGATTAGTAGCCATTGTTGCTACTGATTTCTCTTTTAATAATTATTCAATATGTTCCTCCATTTCTCTTATTTGAATATTTTGCTCAATGAATAATCTTAGCATCTCCTCCTTGTTGTATTCATTTTCTGTAATTTCTTTTGTCTGTGGATATTCATTTGAAGGCAACTTGAGCTGTTTGCGCAGAGCAGATATGTCTACATTCTTCTTCTTAATAATTTCTTCAATTGCTTTGCAGTCTTTTGGATCATATCCAACTTTCACTACTAGATCCTCCAAAGATTTCAGTCTGTTATCTTTGGCCAATGAAGACAGTTTTTCAATCTTAAGCTAATATTGAACATTTGACAATGTAGTCTTTAGTTTGGATAGTGACATGGTTGTTGTTTTCATTGTTGAAAAGAGCATCTCCTTAGATTGTTTGTGCATGTCCATCTAATCAATAGGATGGATCTAACTTGCATAAAAAGAAAACATGGTCTTTTTGTATTTAGCATGA
Source organism: Pinus albicaulis (assembly GCA_034641835.2). Lineage (NCBI taxonomy): Eukaryota > Viridiplantae > Streptophyta > Pinopsida > Pinales > Pinaceae > Pinus > Pinus albicaulis. The sequence goes on from CM076573.1 coordinate 235,054,435, forward strand.
GTCTTTAGAAAAGAAATTTTTGCCTATAAAAAGCAAATTTGCATCCTTCTTTTCTCACTGTCAAAAGCAATGAGATTCCTATGCTGGGAATTTGATGTTTGTTTCCATAACTGACTATAAACATTAGATTTTAATGCCTCATTCTTATGCTTAATGTCTAAAAATCTAGAGAATATATTTTTTCTTCAGAAGAACTAGCTTTTGAGTGTTGGATAATCTCCAGAGGTTCTCTAGCAAGTGATGATGATGGAGGAGTCATGGGAACACTTGTTGATGTGGAAACTTCAGTTTCTCCCAAATCAATAATCTTTGGTTGTCCTCCTTATGAAAGTAAATATGAATTAAGCTTTGGCTTCTTGTGTTGTAAGATAAAATCCTTCATGATTTATTTAGCAGGTGGAAGCTCTTCTCTGACTCTTTTATGTTGCTTACTTTCAGGGACAAGGGTCTGCACATTAGAAGTTGAAAGAACTTGTTCATTTACCTCCTGAAGAGTGCCTTCAACCCATTCATCTTGATTCATATATTTTTTCTATTTCTGCTCTGGAGGTATGATTATAGGAGGTTATTTTTAGTTCAACTCTCAGAGCAGAAATAATACATGTGGGTCATAATACCAAGTGAAACTTGGTTGGAAACCCATTTTCTTCAATGTTGCATCAGCTTTAGCACCAGTTGATCTAGTATTACAGATGAAATATCCAATGCTTGCCTTGATTTTGAACAGATCTTTCCTTTTCCCTGAAACAGAATGGAGTTCATCCATATTTATCATCTGTCGAATATACTCTAGGGAAAATACTCTCATAGGGACATATATAGGGAGCTTATATGGTGGGAGTTCACTGCCATATACTCTAATTTCTGTGTATTTTTGGTATAAATACCAATCCCTATTTTGGCTTGCTCACTCAAATGTAAGATCCTCTTGATCTCTTCTCCAATTCTGGGTTCTGTCTGAATAGTAAGCAATTGCTTCACTAGATGTACGAAGGAGTCTATGAACTCTGCAAATGTAGTTTTTGTTGATGTAGCCCTAACTAGCTCCGTCCAGTGAATCACTGATTGATTCATTCCTTGTGCATCCTATTTGTTGAAGTTTATAGGCATCATATCTACCTATTGAAAAATAATCATGTGTATAATTACATAAGTGTAATTAAACACACCCTGAGTTGTGAAATTCATGAATTGCTCATGTATATTTTCAGCCAAGAATTGGTTGTAATTATACATGAACAATGGTGCTTGGTCTTTGCTAAAAATGGATAGGAACCCAACGATGGGTTCATAAATTCTTTGGTCATCTAGATATCCTAAGAGGTATGAAAGAAGTGAAATGCAGTGTTTAGAGGCTTCAGGAAAGATAGAGGATGAGTATGGTGGATTTTTCTTAGGCAATTATGAATTCTTGGGTAAGAATATTTCAAAAATCTGGGCTCTTTGTGGGAAGGTTAACTTATGGTAGAGGTACATAAGAGCCGCTGGTGAAAAATGGGTTAGAGAATCAGATTGAGGGATAAGGATAATTTGTCTTATGGTCTCTGGAGAGATGGTGATCATAATGTTTCCATTCTGAGCCACCACTACTCTCTTTATGGGATCATACTGTGCTTGGCACCAGGAAATAAGGTCGGGGAAAGAATGGGTCTGTGGAAAAGCAAACAGAGGCAGCATTGATTCCCAAAACATGATAGGGTCCTGATTATCAGTGTGTTTCTGTCTAAGCCATAAATATAACCATGAAAATCAAATTCGCAATGGACATCTATGACCTTAAATAAGGCATCTGCGAGGGGTATCAGATCGAGGTTGAGTTGTGGTGTAGGACCGGAGATTTCTTCTGGAACTGGGTTGGTAGTCTGTTGATCTTCGACCACTTATTTCTTGGTTTTTCCTTTCGGGGTCACCTGCTTTTTGGTTTTGGCTTTCGAGGCCATTTTAGATAGGGATATGGAATGAGAGGAAGACCCGAACTGGTGACAGGAAAATTTTGGTGACAAGGAAGGTAAAAGTGATATAAGGCAATTCACAAACCATTTTATAAGTGACAATTTGTGTTTAATGGCCTGGATAGTGACCGTAGCAGCTTAACAATTCAAGAGCAGGCTTTAATGAGCAATGGTGAACCAAACGGTTATGGAGTGAACATGTGAACGGAGAAGTACAAACGGTTAGGGAGCGGAGGCATAGGAGGATAATGGTTGGATGACATGGCAGAATTTCATTAGTTATGTGGACAACGGTTATGGCACGGAAGGAAAGATCTATTGGCTTTGAGGCATGGGAAGAAACAGACGTTTGAATAATTTTACCATCGGCAGTCTTCAAGGGGGGTACCCCCGGGTTTATGGTTTTGGGTGGAGGGGGTGCGAAGTAATGTGGTGTCGACACGTTGCAAAAATCGGCAGCCATTGAAACCACTTTTCGGAACCCCCCTCCCCCCGTGTTAATGAGAAATGGTCAGGGGGGTCGCAAAGTGATCCTCCGTCGTTGATCTCAAGCGGGAGAGAGATCATCCATTGAAACTTGCCATCCTTTTATTAGCGCGATTTGACCTTTTGTCCTATTGTGACTTAGGATAAAAGTAAATTAGGCACTATATAATTTTCTTAATTAATGAAAATATAAACCCTTTTTAAAGAATATAATCATCATTAATTAATATTTAATCTTTTTGGTAAATTGGCGCATTTAAACAGGCGGCCATGAATTTATTTTTGAAGACTAAAGCATTTATACTTTTTGTTTTGTTTGCTTCCCTAACATTTATTATTTTTGCCTTCATTATTTAGGGTAACTAACTCTAACATTTTTATTTGACATGGATGCATAAAAACATAATTTTTCCTAACATTTTCTGATATTCTTTTTCATCCATATCCTAACTTAGCATTTTATTTTTTATTTTTTCAACTAACATGCTAACTTATCAAAACCAAATAATGTTACAACAGGAATGAAGTTCGAGACAACAATGTGCCCTTTAGAATTAGGTAATGTTTATAGTCAAAAGTCTCAGGAGGATGACAGATATATGTTGGTCTTGTGATTGTTGTGTTTTGAGTAGTCAAATTTCAAGGCACTCCCAAAAATGGAGGTATAATGATGTATTTTTCCATGTACTTGTTTTTCTTTTGATGAGATGAATGACTCCAGTATTCCCACTATTGAAGTAGGGTCCAAAGATGTAGTCCAAATTGGACGAACTCTGTTGTTGGGCCTTCAATTTGTCATAATTTTGTTGATGAAACCATCCATTTTCGCATCATTCCATTCACCCATTGTCATCATTTTTAACCATATTTCTTCATAAACGCGCCAAATTCCCGCATACATGTTTATGGTTTATTATTATTTTTTCCATTATTTTTAATGAATTAAAGAGAATTATGTATGATTTTACTAATGATAGTTTTGCCAGTGCAAGTTTCTACAGTTACCCAAGTTTCCACATTTGTCTCCATGGTTGAGGTTGTAGCACCACTCTAGAATGAAATCCAACACATGGACATTCTTTCTAGAAGCTCCAATATGGATTTTTGTTGGTCAAATTCCACCTAGATCGCACATGTGGACCTCCAAGCAAAGATCAAGGGAAAATCGCAACAGTTTTGACCAGTCAAATTCAAACGTGTTTTCTGAGAAAACAAAAGTGAATCTTGAAAAAAAAACATGGGTTTTGTTCAGAACGGACCCAATTAAGTTATTTTTGAGAATTTTTCCCGAATTCGTTACCATTTGGGAGATATTTCAGGTTCTTTGGAGCCCTATTTTGCAGTTGCGAGAGAAAACATTGCACCCACATGTCAATAAACGCCCAGTCAAGCGAACAGAGATTGGAATGGATTGTGTTTCATCAAATTCATGGCAACTAGGTGTCCATTTAGTTATGATATTTAGCCATATGAATCTCCATGAAGTTACATTGTAACCCTTATATAAGCACTCCATTAAAACAGAGAAGGGAGGTTAATTTTCTGAAGCATACAGTGAGTTGTTAAAACTTTGTTTTACATCATTTTTAATGAAGAAGTGCCTTGAATATTTGATACATAGTTGATTGTTCGTGTGAAGCTTTAAGACCACCTATTTGTGGAGGGCCCCTGCAAACAATGAAGGTTCTCCATTTTATGTTTTTAATGTAGTTGTTTTCATGTTTTCATTTTATCATTCAATGTAGTTATTTTCATAATTACGATTTGTCATTTGTTGTAGTTGTTTCCATAATTCCATTTTTCCATTCAAATTAGATGTTTCCATAGTTTTCCTTTATCATAGTTTCATTAATCTTCCTTTTAAAATTATCAAATTGCAGAGTGATTCATAGTTTTAATTTCAAGAACAACAGTTATTTGTTTTTAAATAGTTTCACAAATTCACGTGTGGTTTACCTCAAAAAGCATTGAGTGATTTCTTTTCCAGTTTTTGAATGAGTTATTTTCACAAGCATGAGTGATTTCTTTACAAGTAGTAGTGATTGAGTGATTTCCTTTCAATAAATGAGTGAGTGCTTTTTCAGTTCAAGAGTGATTTCTTTTCAGTGTAATGGTGATTTGTTTATTTATTTACAAGTTTCATTGCCATAACATTTCACTTCAAAAACATAAAAATATATAAATTTTCTTTTCTAGAATTTTATTTTATCTTCGTACACTAGACTATTAGAATTTTTAGAAACTAACAAATTAGTTAATATTTCTTCATAAGATAGAGAAGGTTTGTTTCAGTTTTTGCAGAATAGAAAGCAAGTTGATTTTTAGAACTTAGTTGTAATTTAAATTTATTTCATTAGGAACATAAGAATAAAAATTGCCTTAGAAGCAATCTCTACAAATTCAATCATCACACCAATAAATTAAATTAAAAGAAGCTTCTAGCATATATAGTGCACTTGCACTTCACAAGTTTACCAACTCCCCTCGATAATTTATGTAATCAATTTAAGAAAATTAAATTGGAAAACATTTTGGCATCGTTGTCGGGGAACTTTATATAGGATTCCTTTTATTTTAATTAAAAAATAAAAATAAAATAAAATAAAAAAACCTTCAATCACCTACCATCCCCACTATATCACGTGGTGTAGTAAGATCCACACATCCACATCATGAATTCTTATTTTTGCAGGTAGAAGAAGAGGTGACAAAGGAGGTTGAAGAAATGGATGGAGATGATGACAATGAGAAATATCCTTTTGGATTTCCCATTCAATAAACTGATACCAACATTCAAATGAAAAACATCCCTCCATCTGTACTTCTTAACTTCAAAGGTATGAGATCAAAAGACCCGGAAACCTTTCTTTTTGAATTTGAGATCATTTGTAGATCTTATGGCTACTCATTACACATTCAAAAATTGAATGTGTTTCCGGCAACATTGAATGATAGATCTCTTGGATGGTTCATGACTTTAGGAAAAAATTCTATAAGGACATGGGATGATATGAAAAGAGTATTTTTGGAAAAATATAAAGATTATTGCATACACCATGACATTAGAAATGAAATCTTTAAGATGAACCAAAAAGAGGATGAAAGCCTAGAAGATTTAATGGAGAGATTCACTTATAATGTCAAAAGATCTAGATTGCATGATGTAGAATTAGACACATTAAAAACTCTCCTACTATAAGCTATAAAGGATGAATGGATTAATCTTATTAACCTAGTGGGCAAAGGAGATGTCTCTCAATTGTCAGTTCAAGAGATTTTTGAACTCCCCTCAAGATCTTGTTATGGCAAGAGTAAGTAATTTGGCATCAGGATTGGTAAGTCAAACTGAACTTAACAATTTGCTAGACATTCTTGGTAATTTAAATGAACGAATTGCTATGCTAAGAATGTAAAACCAAAAAAAAGTTGGGAATGCTACTTCATTTATATTTTTCCCTAAATGTAGAAAGAAACATGTTTTTCATGAATGTCCACTTGACAACATTAAAATTTGTGACATCTGTGCAGGATCACATACTACTAAATACTGTCCATCATTACCAAGGTTAAAGGCAGTTTACCAGGGAACAAACCAAACACTAGAACAATCTTGTTATGTAGCTCCAAGAAGAACAGGGCACCCTCATCAACCTGGTGTGACGCAAGATCTCAATTCTCAATTTTAGGGTTATGCACAACAATCTCAAAGTAATTGGCAAACACCCTTGCCTTGGAAACCTTGGCCATCTCAATCCCAACCTCAAAAACAATCTTGGAGACAAGGTTGGAAAGGGTCTTACAGAATAAATCCATTATATGCTTAATATTTTCCTCACTATCCTCAATACCAATCTCAATGTTATCCATACCATTTACCTCCACGACAACATCAATTTCACCCTCATTTGACCTCAATTCAACCTTTCCCATTACCACCCACACAAGCACACCAAAGATCCATTCCCACTCCACTACTTGCACAACCATTTCATATCCCCAACAATAAAACACCTCAATCCACTTACAATGTTGAGGTATTGCAAAATTATTCTACTGTTGCCATTAAAGAACAACAACCAAAAAAAGGGATTCATGTTGATAAAGAGCAGTTGTTGGAATCTGAGATTGAAAATTTTCGTGCATGGCATGATAGAAGGAAGCCAAGGAAGACAATATCACATTGAATCTTGGTTCAAGACAATCATTAGATCCCAATACTCAATTCTTTGGTATTTTCTGACATCATCTATATCAAGGCAATTGGTCTCTCATATATGGGTACATATCAAAGAGTATATTTCAAACCTGCATATGAGTTTATCTATCATCTTGTTACACACATGGTTCCATTGGAAGTATTCATATACTTGAATGAGATTTATTTTTTCAAGTAGATTAGGACATATAAAAAAAAGGTAAAGAGAAAAATAAGTCATATTGTTGAAACCAGCTTGTTGGCACAATTGGACATGAGATTTCCTTGAAAAACAGGAAACTGGCGAGCAAAGTTCACAATAATTTTTTCAATTTCATGATGGTTTCAATCTTTTATTATGGTTCTTCAAATAATTTTTGGTTCTATGCTCGAGTTGAATGATGTGGAATTCCTTAAGGTCTGCCTTCCAATAGATCTTGTCCCATCGACCTCAACACCTTATCTGGGATCAAGATCAGAGATTATTTGGAGTGCCTTGGAACTTGCATACATCAATGGCAAGCCTCCTCGTTGACAACAATGGGATACAACAATGTTTCTTGATTGTTATATCTTGCAGGTGACTCGACTTCAACACATTCATTCATCCTTGTCAAAGATGAACTCAGGTACCTTGACACTCATTTACATTATCAGTGATTTGTCTCACATTGATTAACGATTTTCATCATTGATTAATAATCCAATGATTTCTTCCCATGCTCGACTTCGACACATTCATTCGCATGGCAGGAATTGTACCATGAATTTTGGCTTCGATGAAGACTAATGGTTTTATGGAATCAACAACAACAACTTGCAGCAGTAAATTTTATTAGTTTCTTGTAGCAGCATGTTCATATTGTTTTCATTTAACAACAGCATGATGGCACCATGACAATTTTTTTCATTCATTTCATTTTCAAGCAAAACAATAAATTTGGGTCTATTTCAGTCAATATGCATTATTTTTCATGGTTTCTACTTCAGCATGCAGTACACAATCCAAATCAGTAGTTCAAACTTAGAGAAAACAATTTTCTGCAAAAAAAATGACATTTTTTGCAATAGCTGCAGAAAGTTCCAGTTTCTACAGCTATTGCTGTAATAGCCTGTTTTTGTTGAAGCAGCTTGTTCCAGAGGCAATTTTGGCACAAATATTGCAAGAGATTGGAGAAATAAAAAAATTGACCTTATGGGTTTTCTCATAATATAATAAATTGAGTATAAGGTAGGAAAAATTTAAAAAATAATAATAATAATAATAATTCCAGGACTTTTCAACGGGCTTTTAAGGATGATTTTCATTTTCAAAATTGTGGACAGATTAAACCAGATTTCGGTATTTTTCACGGAAGCGTCTTTTATTCATCAAAATGGGATTTTGAAGGCATATGGCGGTAGAAAAGGTAAAAATACATGGTTTCTCTTTTGAATCACTCAATTTGGCCTTAAAATAAGTTCATGGCATATGCTTTTGTTGCAACATTGGGCAGCATGAAGGGTGAAATAGGGGATAAATTGATTTGATCATAACTTTCACACCGTACATTCGTTGGGCCTGAAATTTTTATGTTAAATGCATTGAGATAGGGTAAATGGACACACAAAATTTCAGAAAAATTCAGTGTGCATTTTTCAATAAATTGGCCACTTTCACCTACAGCCATTTCTCATTTTTCTCGAGATCCGTGCACCCATTGGCTAAGATTTTTTGTGGGAAGATGCATAATATTAATAGCAACAACATTAGAAAATTTTAGGAGAATCTGATTTACCATTGAGATAAATTGGAAAAAAAATATGCTACATGAAAAAGATACATTTTGTGGAGCAAGGTCAAAGTGGAGGTCAACGCATCATGGAGAAGAGTACCTAAGCCAAATCAACACCAAATAAGACATTAGATCATGTTCTCTTCTCCATTTCCAAAAGGTAAACTTGAGGTAAAACTATACTTAAACTTTTTAATTTGTTAAAAATTCTAGAAATTTTGATGAAAAGCTATTGTAAACATGTAGTTCCAGTTTTCCTCCCATTATGTTTTTTCATACCTTTTAACAACCAATCCCACAATTTATGATTGATTCTTTATCAACAAAGTCCTATTACCCATGCAATCATCTTATTTTTTTCCATGGTCATAAATGATGTTCTTCTATGCTTTCACCACTCTCTTGTTTAAACTTTTTCTTCTTGTTAATCCATGCTTTCCTTAATGGTCCATCAACATAATGTTGTTGACAAAAATAATTATTTTACAAATATAAAAACTTGACTTCATGGTACATGTTTGTAGCACATGATCAAAAAGTACATGGAGCACTTAAATTATGTTTCATATTTCTCATCTTCAGATTTTTAATGGAAGCCAAGAAATGATGAGTACAAAGCCACAAGAAGAAGATTGCAACAAGGCTTTGTTCACACACTCCTGCTTGATAAGTTGTATAACCCTCAACAACAACTCTTATTTTGTGTTATGTGCAACTCATTTTTTCAAAAGCTTCACACTAGGAAGTCTTCTTCATTCATTAGTTTATGAGTTCTTGAAGAAACTATTTGATAACATTGTTGAAATATGATTGGTTTCCATGCATGGATGATAAGAAGACAATCATTATGGGTTGCAATCTATGATCATTTCCAGCCATACTAATGGGATGAACTTCACAACGATGGAAAGCACATTCTATAGATGGAGTAAAAGTCTTGATGTGTTCTTCACAATCTGGTATTCTACCAAGGCTTGAACAATTTGAGCACAATTAAAATAGTGACAAGTACTTGGATGTTCTACTATGTTGGCATCCTTTATTTTCACACAATTTGCATATAATAAATAATGAAGGGTTGTTTTTATTAAGAAAAGAACAAATCAGCAGGTATTACTTCTACCACTGTAGCATCCATGAGCAGCCTCATATGTGAAGACTTAAATTTGTTTGACTTTCAAAGGAGGATGGGTAACTCTTCTTTCCTACTCTAATGACACAACAAGCAAGTGTAGAAACAAAGATTTATGCTACCAAATTAGTAATATTGAAAATCAAAGAGAGAAAAGTGCATCTTATTAAGATAGAGGGTCAATATTGCTCTCTTGGATATTTGGTCAAGGATTTAGTTGAAATGACAGAATAAAGGAAAACAAGGAACCGGTTGGATTATGAAACTTTGAAATGTTTTGTTTGCATGAGGACATGCAAAATCTGCAGTGTGGGGGAATGTTGGGCCTTCAATTTGTCATAATTGTTTTGATGAAACCATCCATTTTCGCATCATTCCATTCACCCATTGTCATCATTTTTAACCATATTTCTTCATAAATGCGCCAAATTCCTGCATACATGTTTACATGATTTATTATTATTATTTCCATGATTTTTAATGAATTAAAGAGAATTATGCATGGTTTTACTAATGATAGTTTTTCCAGTGCAAGTTTCCACAGTTAGCCAAGTTTCCGCAGTTGTCTCCATGGTTGAGGTAGTAGTGCCACTCTAGAATGAAATCTGACACATGGACATTGTTTCTAGAAGATCCAATATGGATTATTGTTGGTCAAATTCCACCCAGCTCGCACATGTGGACCTCCAGGCAAATATCAAGGAAAAATCGCAGTAGTTTTGACCAATCAACTTCAAACGCGTTTTCTGAGCAAAAAAAAGTGAATCTCGTAAAAAAACACATGGGTTTTGTTCAAAACGAACCCAATTAAGTTCTCTATTAGAATTTTTCCCAAATTCGTTACCATTTGGGAGATATTTCACGTTCTTTAGAGCCCTATTTTTCAGTTGCATGAAAAAACATTGCACCCATGTGTCAAAAAATGCCCAGTCAAGAAAACAGAGGTTGGTGATCTAAATGAAGTATATTAGTGTTTTTGTACTAATTCCTCTTTTAGATCTTTTAAACAATGTCTTATATGTTCTTAAGGGTTCAAGTTCTCTTCCAAGTTATTAAGTCTCATGAGTGTTTTTCATGTTAATTTTATGAACAATTTAACATAACAGAAAGGCTGAGCAACAGCAAATAAAAATACAGTACATCACCATACAACACATCAACAAGGAAATTTCATGAAGGGGTTCACTCCTCCTGGGCTACATCTCCTTGGTCCAACTTCCATGGCTTGGGCCTCTATATTATGCTCAAATTTGCAAAATGATGTGTTTACAATGCCTTTCTACTCCTGAAACATGCACCAATGAGTCTAGAATGCCCAAAAATGGTCATCTAGCCTCCTTTTTCTCTTGATTTGGTCGAAAACCCCAAAATTTATTACCATCTCCAGTTTTTTCTGGCCTAAATTTAGCTAACTGGAGCTAAATCCAGTTAGCTGGTGCTAAAACTGGCAGTTTCGCTGGATTTGGAAAACCACTAAACTAATCTGCATTAATGTAATTAATTGTAGTTAGTGCTAATTAAGTGTGGTTAGCGCTTAAACCACACTTATGGATTTAAACCAGATTAGTGTTAACTAATGAGGGTTAGTGGTAATTAAATATGGGTTAATGTTATAATCCCGCAATTAAGGTTAAGCTTCGCCGGTGATTGGCCACGGTTATGGAGTTTTGGTCGTATGGTGGGGGTTGGCCCCCACTTTCCCTCATTGGTTAAACTTTGAAAACTTAAGTATATGAAGAATGTGTTATATGGTAAGAACTATTGTGTGGCATAGCGGTGGCATGTGACACTGGCGGGGTGGAGGTCCCATGTTCGACACCCGCTTGCCCTTTCGATACCAAACAATAATTTTGATCCACCATTGGGGGGGCACATGGAGGCCCTAAGCTGCACCACGTTTCCTCTCCCCATTAGCTCAAATCTCAACCATTCAAAAATTTCCAAATCACCCACAATTTCAACCAATCGAATGCTGCCCCTTCGCAGTCCCACACTAGCCGGAGGAAAATGAAAAATTTTGACCAAGCCCAGTTAGCATGCCAAGTCAGCAGTACGAACTGCCTACTGTTGGGTGCTAGTTTCCTACACCTTTCCTACCTTTGTTTTCCCTATTTTTCCTCTTAACTATAACCAATGGGAGTATATTTTCCTCTTTCTCCTACCTTTCTACCCTAACTTGTGTTGTTTCACCTTGTTTTTATTACTCTACCAATTCACCAATTATTATGATATATCATACCTTTTTATGACTAATTGATGGTGAATGTTTGGAGAAGATCGATGGTATTTGTGTTGTCTTTTCAGATTTCATTTATAGCACCAAATATCCCAAGTACGAAGTTCACAAGAGTAGTTAAAAGGGTGTTGTTACAGCAAAGAGATGCTATTACACCTTGCTATTACAGACCCGCCAGCAAACTGCTGTTACATTCTACTGTTACAGACCCGCTGGAAAACTGCTGATACAATTGTACAGTTGAATGATCTCATCAACACTTGTTGCTGATCTGTCCTCTGGTTGTTACACTATAGTTGTGATTCTATTATGATAGATGGAGAATTTTTTTAGCATTGTATTTTTTGGGATAACAATCTAAGGGTGGTTTTGAGTGTAATCTTTTATTTTATAGTCAAAAATTATTAGGAAGTGGTTATAACTATATGTGTTCTATTTCGATCAGCATGAGAATCTTAAGATTCTCATGACTAATCTATCCCTTGATTTTCTGATGTAACCACTATATAGTTCTCGTCCCTAGAGGTCGAAAGGTTAACGGAGAATAGCGTTATTTTGGCTCTATAATTGTGTTCAGATTAATACAGATTATCCCATTATTGTTGTTACATGCGTTATTCAATTTACTTTATGTTAATTTCTTCTTCTACCTGCACCCTGCCAGGGAGGAAGGGCCCTCCTTCTTAGCAGGGATTGCAGTGATTAAATTAGTTGTGTGTATGTAATTGTATTTCAATTTATGTATCAATAGAGTGTTGTTTTTGTTGTTCAGCTGTGAATATATCCACTTCAATTTCAATATTTTGTATGTTGTTACAAATATGATATTAGAGATACCAGTTGGTTACTTGTTGTGTGGCGCAATAGAACAGATTAATTGAAGTGTGATTCTAGTCTTGTAGATCCTTTTAATTCTGCATGAGTGATTTACTTCTACCATTTACTTCAGCAACGATTTATTTTCTTTGAAATTGCTTCTGGTTGGTGTATCGGCGCAGACAGTGCAACTGTCATTGGAATAAACAGACGTCCCTAGATTGATAATTAATGTGTGTTGTTTAGTCATTTAACAGTGATTTATATAGTCCAACATTTTGGCGTCATTGTCGGGGATGGCAGTGACGATCCAATCAATCAGAGTTGTTTCTTAGAAGTGAAATTTTTATGTGTTTTCATAAAGTGTCTCCAGTGACACAATTGATGGCCCGTAAGACGAGAGGTAAGAACCTACACAGCGCTCTAACAAACTTTAGCAGGCTCACCAATGTCTTGATGGGACACTTAGGAGTTGAATTTTTGAGCATTTTGTTTTTTTTCTTAGAGTGTCTCGAGTGACATAATTGTCGAGCGGTAAGACGAGAGGAAAGAACCTGTGCATCACTCTAACAAACTTGAGCAGGCTCACCAATGTCTTGCTGGGACACTTAGGAGTTGAATTTTGGTTCTTTTTTTAAGGGTGCCTTTAGCTATATAATCATTGGGCAGTAAGACGAGAGGTAAGAACCTGCGCATCGCTCTAACAAAATTGGGCGGGCTCACTGCTATAGAAACTGAAGCACTTGTAGGATGAATTGATACACATAGGGCCCATGTGTACCGATAGGAAAACAACAACATCTACAAACACCCCCCACTCTACTGACTATAGGAAAGATGGATTGTAAGAAGGAAAAGAAGAGCGTAGATTTGGGAAGGAAAACATTCTTTGGAGATCTGATTTCAAGGGTAGAAAAGGAACAGTCCATGTCATACAAAGATAATAGGAAGACAGGACCACAGAAAGTAGCTACCATATCAAGGCCTGGACCATCGGTGTCTTTCGTGTCTGGACCTCACCATCCTTCAAACAGTATATCCACTCCTGATATCAAAACTCCATATTCAAAACAGCAGTGGAAAATCATTGATCGGGATTTAAGAATTGAAGGACACGGAGAGACCAGTGGGAAGCATCAAGGACCTGAGGAACAACATTCAGTTGATCATCAATTGAACGTTGGTAGTGTTGTTAAATAATTGGTCCTGGAGCAACCCGATCCTTCTATTTGTCAATCTCCAGTACATTCCGAGTTCAATTCATCCCATCGGGAAGAATAAACCATGGGGGATGAGAATGTCAAGACAGATAGCTCTGTTACTTTTGAATTCCCAAATTGTAGTAACACGGGATGAGGCTCCATGAAGAATATTCCTTTATTATCCCTACATCCTTTCAAGGGATGGTTTTTGAAGATCCTGATACCTTTCTGTTCTAGTTTGATGTGTTGTGTAGAGGTTTGTGACTACACTTCAAATGCCCAGAAGTTGAAATTATTCCCTTCTACTATGAAAGGAGCAGCATTAAGATGGTTCATGAGATTGGGTGCTAACACGATTCAAACTTGGAATAACATGAGAGAGGCCTTCATATTTAAGTATCAGGACTACTGTCGAACCAGGGATTTGATGGACGAGATTTTTAGAATTACACAGAAGGAGGAGGAAAGCCTGGAAGACTATCTGGAGAAATTTCACTAGAATTTACAGAGGTCTAAGTTCAGTAACTTAGATCCAGAAATTCTAAAGCCAATATTCTTAAGAGGTTTAAGAGATGATTGTCTGGAGCATCTGAACATAATAGGAAAAGGAGACATATCGCAAGAAACTTTTGATGAGATAATGAAGTTTTTCCTGCGTAGCTCAAGAGGATTGGTTAAGGGGAGAGTTTCAGTTCAGGACCCTTCACTTCAGATACAGAAGTCCACAAGTGGAGGAGTAACCAGAGTAGAGATCAGGAACTTATTTGAGAATTTTAAAACCAACCTCCTTAGCACTCTCTCTGCCCAGATCACTATGGTACAAGTCAAGAAAGCACAAGCGAGGGCTGAAGCAGCCTTGGCAATATTCTATCCCCGATGCAAAAAGAAACATTTGGAAAGAGAATGTGGACTAAATAGTGTCAGCTTGTGCAACATCTGTGAGTTGGCGCACTCTATGAATCATTGTCCTGAGTTGCCTAGACTGAAGGCAATACTTCAAGAATCAAGCGAGGATGTTCAATCTTCTTATTTTATCAGATCAAAGAGACCATGGCAGCCACGACCTACAAGTATGCCTTCATATTTTTCTTCTTTTTATCCTTAGAATAATTTTTATAATAGTCAGCAATACCCATGGTAGTATCCTACTCCTTCCTCAACACAATTTCGTTCACCATGGAACCAGTGGCCATCTCCTCCACCAATGCAATATCCTCCATCAGGGTCAGAACTAGAGAGGCAATGGCCAAGGTCCAGTACCCCCTCCAATACCAATGCAATAGCAGTACTTACAACTGCCTCCTATTCAAAATCCTACACCTTTTTTCTGACCCCAATTACCTGTGCAACCTAACCCCAATCCAAATAATAAGGCAGCCCAGAGCATGGATGCTCTGGTTACCCTCCAGACTTATCTTATTACTCCTATCAGACTTAATGAGGTTCGGCTTCAATCAGGGAAAGTAATCCAATATGAACATACCCCCATTATTATCGAAGAAAGTGAATCACCTAGGAAGGATATGGACGACTCTGAGGCAGTTGTTACACATGTAACAGCTGATACAGCACCCGTTGTTACATCTGTAACAGCCAGCTCGGGAGGGTCTGATGTTTCTACAACAGCCAATCCGAGTAAAGTTGGTACATTTGTGATAGTTGACTAAGCTATTAGCATTCAGAACCCCCCATACCCTCAACGATTAACTGAAACTAGGCTGGTCTCACAACCTAAATCTGAATTCCTCAAGGAGATGCAAAATTTGTATGTGCAGATTCCTCTGTTACAAGCTCTTAAAGAAGTGCCTATCTATGCCAAAACAATGAGGAATCTATGCGTCAAAAGACCTGGAAGGAAACCTAAATACCCTACTACTATCCATTTCATGGGGAAATTGTCTGATCTTATGATTGATCAGCCTTTGTTGACTAAATATAATGACCTAGGGAACCCTACACTGACTGTCCATATTGATAATCATCCCATAGCCAATACTTTGATTGATCTAGGGGCAGCTATTAATGTCATGACTAAAGACCTCTTCATCTCTCTAGGACTTCATGGACTTATACCTACGCCCACAGTGCTTGAATTAGCAGATAGGTCTCGTATTAAGCCTGAGGGAATGATTGAAGATGTGGTTATCACTCTAGCTTCCTGGAATTATCCGACTGAATTTCTCATTTTACAAACCAAATCCAACTTGGGAGGTCATCCTTTAATTTTAGGAAAACCGTGGCTAGCCATTACAAACGCATATATCGAGTGTAGGTCCGGATCTATGGTGATCTCAGATGGACAGGCCACTCTGAACCTGAACCTTTATCCCCCAGCAAAACCTCATGTGGATTCGAGTAGTCCCTAGTGCGAAGAATTTTCACTTGAATCTGATCTTTCCCTACCTCTTCTCACGCTTGGAAAAGCATAATACTTTAAGGATGAAATAGAGGACAATATCATTAATGGTTTTATTAGTAATTCACTCCCTATTGCCTCCATTAGAGATTTGGGAGGATAAGATGAGGAAGATGATGAAATTATTGAACATTTGAAAACAACTCCACATACTATTAGCAGTCCCGTTGAAATCAAACCTGGAAAATGTTTAAACATCAATCCTAACTTGACTGCTGAACAAAACATATTGTTGATACAACTGTTACAGAAATACAAAAAAGCATTTGCATGAGACTATACGGATATGAAAGGAATCCATCCTGACCTATGCACTCACCGCATTTACCTTAAAGAGGATTGCAAACCAGTTAGACAACCTCAGCGTCGAATGAACCCCACACTTAAGGAGATAGTGAAAGATGAATTGCATAAACTCCTTAATGCTAATTTCATCTACCCCATTTCTGACAGTCAGTGAGTGTCTCTGCTTGTAATAGTTTCGAAGAAGAATGGAAAATGGAGAGTCTGTGTTGACCATAGAGAACTTAACAAGGCCACTCAAAAGGACCATTTTCCTTTACCATCCATTGATCAGGTCTTGGACCCTCTTTCTGGAAAAAAATTATTTTCATTTCTAGATGAGTTTAGTGGCTATAATAAAATATAGATTTCCCCAGAATACCAAGACAAGACAACCTTTACTTTCCCATGGGGTACTTTTGCGTACAGAGTCCTTCCCTTTGACCTCTGTAATAAACCAGCAACCTTTCAAAGGGAAATATTGGGTATTTTTTCTGATCTATTGAACGAATGTCTTGAAATCTTTATGGATGATTTTACACCCTATAGGGAAGCCTTTGAGACAGCATTAGCTAACTTGGAAAAAGTGTTGGAACGTTGTGAACAAACTAATGTTGCTCTAAGCATGGAAAAATGCCACATGATGATGACCGAGGGAATTATGCTGGGACATTTCATTTCAGCAGATGGAATCAAGGCAGATCCTGCAAAAATTGAGGTAATCTTGAAAATCCTGACCCCTAAGACTCTGAAAGAAGTACGTAGTTTTTGGGACATGCAGGATACTATAGGAGATTTATAGAGAATTTTTCAAAGATTTCATCTCCTCTATTTTCATTACTCATGAAAGATGCGGAATTTGTGTGGACAGGGAAGTGTGAGTAGGCCTTTTTAAATTTGAAGAACTGTGTAACAACAGCACCTGTTTTACAAGGACCAAACTGGGAATTGTTGTTTCATATTGCTACAGACGCATCTGACATGGTTGTGGGTGTTGTTTTGGGGAAGCTGGAGGAGTAGAAACCTTATGCCATTTATTACATCATCAAGAACTTAACTCCAGCAGAACTCAACTACATTGTTACTTAGAAGGAATTCCTAGTAGTAGTGCATGCTATCAACAAATTCTGGCACTACATCACTGGGTATCAAGTATTTGTACACACTTACCATGTTGTAATTCGATTTTTAATGAACAAACCTGTTACTAATGGTAGAGTTACACGATGGTTATTGTTGTTACAAGAATTTGATATTACTATTTTAGATAAACCCGAGAAAGATAATGTAGTTGTGGATTTCCTTTCTAGATTAACTATAAGTGATGACTGCACTGCAAGTGAGGATTATTTTCCAGATGAATATATTTTTTCCATCTCTACTCATTCACCATGGTATGAAAATAAATCCAATTACCTTGTTGGAGGAAAATTACCACACCAATTTTCTTCCAAGGAAATAAGGAAGATTATACAACAGAGTGCTACCTACTCCTGGATAGAAGGAAATCTCTATCACACCGGGCCAGATTTTTAGATTAGGCGATGTGTTAGAGAAGATAAAGTATTTAAGATATTGAAGGCTTGTCATAAGGAACCCTGTGGAGGACACTTCGCTGACAAGAGAACAGGACATAAAGTACTCTCAATAGGCTACTACTGACCAACTATATTACAGGATGCCAAGAAGTTTGTGAAAGGATTTGATAGCTGTCAAAGGATGGGCTAGCCTCTAAAATCATATGAGATGTCATTACAGCCTTAGATAGTAATAGAACCATTTGAGAAATAGGCCCTAGGCTTTGTGGGGCCAATTAATCCTTCATCACAGCAAAAATCATACATATTGGTCTGCACCGATTATGTCACAAAATGGGTCGAAGAAAATGCACTAACTAGAGAAACAGAGTAGGTTGTTTCAAACTTCTTGTTTCAAGATATTTTTGTTCACTTCGAGACACCGAGAGAGATAGTGACAGATGGGGGGCCTCAGTTCACATCTCATTTGATCAAGAAGTTGGTTGAAAAATATGGAATTCATCACAGAATCACTACACCATATCTCCCAAAAGAAAATGGTCAAGTAGAAAGCACCAATAAAGTCATTGAGGGAATCTTAACAAATATAGTAGCCAGCCACTAAAGAAATTGGGCCAAGAAACTTCCAGAGGTACTGTGGGATTATAGGACAACATGGAGGAATACTACTAGCTTCTCACCATATGAATTGGTGTATGGTAAGAATCCCTTATTCCCTGTAGAGCTTGAATTAAAGACATTAACAACAGCATTTCAGGTCGATCTGGATTTGAGTACAGCACGAACTCAAATATTGAACCAGCTCAATGAGTTGGAAGAGAAACGGTTGGTTTCCATTCAACAGACAAACATCATTCAGCAGCAAAGAGCCAGATGACATGATGGGTTTATTAAGAAGAAAAAATTCCAGAAAGGAGATTGGACTCTTTTGTATGATTAAAGGTTCAAATATTTCAAAGGCAAGCTCTACACTAGATGGCTAGGTCCTTACGAATTGGATACGGTCTTTGACAATGGGACTATACAATCATTCACCATTGACAGTGCTAAGATATCGTTACTGGTTAATGGGCACCATCTAAGGTTATATCATCAACCCACTTCGAAGGAATCATTTGTCAACATTGTCGCGGAATCTGATCTTCATGTTACGACAACAGGGGAACATTCTCCTGTGCAGCCTTAAAAACTGAAATTCCAATAAGTGCAGTAGTTGAAAACCACCTTTGTGGCAATTGTTGCACCTGTTTAAAAAATATATATATATATATATAGAAAAACAAAATAAATCTAACTATGAAAACCCTTTTCCGGGGTGCAGTCAGACAGTCAGTAACAGCTGAAAACCACTCTTGTGGCAGCTGTTACACCCATGTTTTTCTTCCTGAAACATCATCTTCCCTTTCTAATATATTTTATAGGATGATGGTATTCATGTAATTTCCTTTTTTGTACCAATTTCTCCTGATTATTATTATTATTATTTTTATTTTTTTCTTTTTTTTTTAATAGAATAATCTAAGGGTTGTGTTGGCTGTTACACATGTAACAGCCGACAGCCATGAATACTGTTTTTTATGATTCATTCCATAAACAGCAATAACCGTGTCGGACAAACACAATAACACGAGCGCTGCAAGCAAGACACCGCCAAGTCGAAATCTTCCTCCACATCACCTCAAGTATGTCATTAAAAAGGTAAACGTTTTCATTCATGATTCGGTGATTAATTGGCAGAAGTAATGATCTTCCTGTGACGGTCGTGGGTGGCCGTCACCCTTAAGGTGGGGGAGGGGGTATGTCTTGAAATCATTGCAAAAAGTCGTAATCATAAACATCTATTAAATCTGCATGCACCTTTGTCAATGATGACCAAATCTGGTTGGAAAAGAGCGTGTGTATGAAATCCCATTACTTTCAACAATGAGCCATTTATGAATATTAGTGTGAGGTACGATTCGGTAAATGCGTAAAAGTCAGCACCTTCGTGACTGAAACCTTGCATCCTCATTGTAAACTCGTCAATTGGGATAACCAGAGACGCCGAGAAGCAGCGAATTCAGAAACACAGAGATGTTATAATGGGGCTAAACAACAAAGAAGCGAATTCAGAAACGCAGTGATATTACAGTGGGGCTGAACAGCAAGAAGTAAATTCAGAATTGAACAGTAGAGATGGGTGGAGCAGAGGTCAAGCATGAGCCGGATTCTATGGACGCCTTGCAGAATTGTCCAGAAGCCTACCATATATTCAGAGATGTCGGATGGATTGAGTTTTTCCATAAGCTTGAAGGCTCATACGAGGTGGTGGCAATTGAATTTGCTCAAAACTTGAACAATATTCAAACCTGAGTAAGGGGCATGCAAGTGGAGGTGACTGAAGAGGTAATTGCCCAGGTAACTTCATTTCCAGTACAGGGGCAAAGATCATTTAACAGAAAAATCAAAGACCCCTCCTTGAAAGAAGACTTCCTAGTAGGAGAAGAAAAACTAGAGAAGAAAGGGAGAGGAATTGACAGATTGTCACTTCCTCATCCTTGGGAAGATGTTGTCGTGGGTTTAATTAAATATATCACTTGTGAGGGAAGATCCACGATATTGTTCAACTATCACTTTCCTCTGCTTAATCACCTTCAGCACCAACAAATAATTAATCTTCCATTCTATTTGTTAGGGAATATCAAGCATATGGCAGCAGTAGTAAAAATAGCAGCACACCCAGAGGCATGTGTGACTAATCACAGACTCATTAAGATAATCATTTTGGATGCCCTAGGCCAGTAAGGAAAAAATTGGGAAGAATTCAAGCGAAAGAGCCCGAGGACAAGCTGGGGGAAACGGACCAAGACTTCAGGAGGAAATCAGGCAGAGGTAGAAACCCAGACTCGACCTTCTGGAGTTAGAATTGGGAAAAGGCCTATTGATGAACCAATTGGGGATAGAAGACCAAAACAAAGAGTGAAAGTCACCATTCTTGCAAAACCTTTTCCTACGGCCGAAAATTAGACGGAAGCAGAAGTTTTAGAAGAATAAAGGCAACCCTCCTCATCAGGTAAGGACGAAGCCAATGCCCTGTTTTTAGAACTCAAAAGTATAAGAAAGGAAAATGAAGAATTAAAGCGGAAATTATCTGAGGGTAAGGAAATATCGGTGTCTGTATGCATGACATGTTTTCAATATTTAACAACAACAAGATATAAGGTCCGTAGAGAAAATATAAACCCAATGGAAACAGAAATAGAACAGCAGGAGGTTGTTACACAAGAACCTTCTGATGATATTGTTGTTACACAAGAACCAGTAGTTAAAGCAGATCCTACTGTAATAATTGACCTAGAATCCGACCCATAAGAACCTGTGGAGGCCACTCCTATTGTAGAATAAACATCAATGGACACAAAGGTACTCTAGGTGGAAACAAAGGGGTTGACACACAAGAACCCACCGAGGAAGCTACTGTTACACAAGAACCAGCAGAAAACATAGGAAAACCTCACGTAGCAGAGGCTAGTACACCCATTGTTGATGTGGATATTGAATGCAGAAGAACATCGAGTCCCATCTCGGGATGGAGTCCCAAGAAAATCTTGTTAATTTCTGAATTACAAAAGTGGAAACAGGAAGCAATCTCCCCACGGGAGGGGACGATTTCACTAAAGTAACATCAGAGAGAAATAGACACTTTGCAGGAAAGGTGGATGAAAGAAGAGTTGAAGAAAGGATGGGAGAATTATAAGAAGAAGGAAGCCCTGAATAAACAGGAGGAAAAGTTGTTGTTGTTACAGCAGATTCAGGACCTCACCATAGACAAGCAAAAACTTCATGACCTCGTCCTCACTTGCTGGGTTGTAGGCGACCTGCTCCATCCTATCCTATTTTTATGTGGGAACGTTGCTTCTTGTTTCAGATGAAATCCATTATGGAGGATCGACCTTATTTATGTTCTTCCACTCGTACATTTCTAGATGTTTTCCGTGCCTCCGATTTTGATGAGCAAAGCTTGCTGTGTGAGTTACTCTTACACAATATTATTTGTGAACATGTGAGTATGCAGATGGTTGTGACAGTATTCTCCTATATGGGAGATCTTCAATTGAGAGCTTTTGTTTCCTTCGTGAAGAATCAGATTGAATGGCATCTGGTCGTTAAATCTATGGAGAACTATGAGGAAAAGATGGCATTGTGGGTTCGGGCAGAACCAGGATGGGCTGCCGAGTTGAGATGAGAATTCAGGAGAATGTTGAGTACCACTGGGATTAAAGAACCGGCTGCCACTTATAGAAGAAGAATTGTGAACTTCTGCCTCAATCAATTTTCAATGATGAAGATTCGAGCTTTGACAAGGTGCTTAAAATGCATGGAAGCCAGCATTGTTGAGCTATTGAAGGGGGATCCATTCTCATTCCATAATTTTTTGGTGGTTGTTACACATGTAGCAGATTATGCACATATTGTACAATCCCTTGGTGCTTTGTGGCTGGGATTGAGATTCAAGTTTCCTTTGATCTGGCCGCTAATTGAGGATTACCAGATCAATTATGTAAGTATGAGTCAGAATCCTGAGTACGGCAGTTGATGGCCAAGCAAGGATATAGGTCTACAAACAAAGATACAGATAGTGCTTATGATCTCACCGACATACACCGGAGATATTCCCATGAGAGATGAGTTTGCATGAGGACATGCAAGTATTTCAGTTGGGGGGAGATGTTGGGTGCCAGTTTTGTACACTTTTCCTAGTTTTTTTTTTCCTATTTTGCCTCTTAACTATAACCAATGGGAGTATCTTTGCCTCTTTCTCCTACCTTTCTACCCTAACTTGTGTTATTTCACCTTGTTTTGATTACTCTGCCAATTCACCAATTATTATGATATATCATACCTTTTTATGACTAATTGATTGTGAATGTTTGGAGAAGATCGATGGTATTTGCGTTGTCTTTTCAGATGTCATTTATAGCACCAAATATCCTGAGCATGAATTTCACAGGAGTAGTTAAGAGGGTGTTGTTACAACAAAGCGATGTTGTTACAAGCCCGCCGGCAAACTGCTATTACATTCTGCTGTTATAGACCCATTGGTGAACTGCTGATACAGTTGTATCGTTGACTGATCTCGTCAACACTTGTTGTTGATCTTTCCTCTGGCTGTTACACTACAACTGTGATTCTATTACGATAGTTGGATAAGTTGTTTAGCATTGTATTTTTGGGATAACAAATAAGGGCGGTTTTGATTTTAATCTTTTATTTTCTAGTCATAAATTTATTAGGAAGTGGTTATAACTATATGTATTCTATTTCGATCAGCATGAGAATCATAAGATTCTCATGACTGATCTATCCCTTTATTTTCTGATGTAACCACTATATAGTTCTTGGCCCTAGAGGTCAAAAGGTTAGCGGAGAAAAGCGTTATTTTGGCTCTGTAATTATGTTCAGATTAATATAGATTATCCTGTTATTGTTGTTACATGTGTTATTCAATTTAGTTTCCGTTAAGTTCTTCTTATACTTGCGCCCTACTAGGGAGGAAGGGCCCTCCTTCTTAGCAAGGATTGCAGTGATTAAAGTAGTTGTGTGTATGTAATTGTATTTTAGTTTACGTATCAATAGAGTGTTGTTTCTATTGTTCAGCTGTGAATATATCTGCTTCAATTTCAATACTTTGTATGTTGTTACACATATGATATTGGAGATACCAGCTGGTTACTTGTTGTGTGGCGCACTAGAATAGATTAATTGAAGTGTTATTCCACTCTTTTAGATCCTTTTAATTCTACATGCGTGATTTACTTCCAACATTTACTTCAGCAACGATTTATTTTCTTTAAAATTGCTTCTAGTTCGTGTATCAGCACAGACAGTGCAACTGTCATTGGAATAAACAGACGTCCCTGGATAGATAATTAATGTGTGTTGTTTAGCCATTTAATAGTGATTTATATATTCCAACACCTACTAGGCTACCTGTCTGCCTTTTTTTTTCAAAATTTTGCATGTTTAGCAAAGCGAACATAACTTATTTCTCAGAGCATACAAAGTCCTTTTCGCGCGAAACAAAGTGCACTAGATTTAGAACGACGAGAACTACGCAGTCGTTCGGGTTTCGAGCCATTCTGAGAACTTTTATTTTTTAGCATAAAACTGAGCACCTTGTCATTCCTCCCCACTGGAAGATTTTTGACCCCAAAATATCATATTCATTTGCTGAACAGGTGAGGGTATAGTTCCTTCACCTTCCCAATTTCAATCCATTTGGCTTTTGAAGGATTTGTTCCTTTAAGCCCCACTCGACGATAGTCGACACTTCCTCTTGTCGATGTCCTTGTCCTTCTGTCAAGCATGGTGTCTTTCTAAATCTCAACAAATAAATCTGGAGAAAAATCTTCAATAGATGGTAGTTGAACATTCTCTCCTTGATCTTCAATCAAAGGAGGCTCATACAATCTCAAATTTTCAACATTAACAACTGAGTAAATTTGCATGTATGAAGGCAAATCAAACTTGAAGGCATTGTTACCAAACTTTTCCAGAATTTTGAAAGGACCATAACGGATTGGTTTCAGCTTTGTACCTTCTCCTTGAAGCCTTTCCTTGATAATGTGAAGCCAAAATTCGTCACCTACTTGAAACTTATGATCCATACACTTTTTATCGTGCCTCGCTTTGTACTTGCCTTGAATTTTTTCTAGTTGACCTTAAACTATTTGATGGATCAACTGAATTTGCTCTATGAATTTATTTTCTTTATCTATGTCGATATTCCCATCAATAGCTACATATTTCTTAATAATAAAATCCAATGGCGATTTCGAAAATTATCCAAGACATGCCTCAAATGGCGATGTTTGAGTAGCGGTTTGTTTTGCACGGTTATAAGCATGTTGAATGTAATGAGATTGTTCATCCCGCAACTTAGGATGTTTGCTACATTATCCTTGAAGAATATGAATGCTTATTCCATTGACAACCTCGGTTTGACCATCTGTTTGTGGATGAAAGGTTGTACTCTTCTTCAACTTAGTGTCCATCAAGTCCCAAAAGCTTGACCAAAAATTCCCAACAAATTGAGAATCTCGATCACTTACAATAGATGTAGGCAACCCAAAATGAACCCAAACATTTTGAAATAAAATATGAGTTGTTTGTTCAACTGTAACTTGCTTTTTACATGGCATCAATATACAATTTTTTTTGAACCTATCCACAACTACATACAATAGTCATGACCTCTTTTTGACAAAGGAAGACCTCCTAAAAAATCCATAGAAATACGCTACCATGGATGTGAAGGAACCGAAAGTGGTATGTACAATCCTATCTTCCTATTACTAGTCTTACTGAATGCACATAATGAACAACCTTTAATAAAACGTGACACACTTTCAAGCATATGAGGCCAATAACAATACCTCTAAATATTTTCCATTGTTTTGCTTACACCAAAATGCCTAGCAATAAGAGAAGTGTGTGCTTCTCTTATGACATTCACTCACTTACCCTGTGGAATACAAAGCTTGCCCAAATGATACAACAAGTTATTATGTACATGTTAATCCAATTCCTCAACTTGGAGAGCTTGACTCAAGTTTGCATAAACATCTTGAAACTCATTATCAAATGCATATTATTCAATGTAACATTCATGTAAAATAGAAGTATTCTTGAGTAAAATAGTTGCACTAATAATAGGCCTAGAAATCATATCAGCAACCTTGTTGTATATACCTTTCTTATACCTGATGACGAAGTGGAATTGTTGCAATAAACCCATCCATCGAAAGTGCCTTGACTACTGCAATTTAGTTTGTGATTGCAATTACTGCAATGGTTGGTGATCGTTTTGAATCATGGTTTCCTTTCCCATCAAATAGTGTTTCCACTTCTTCACACTTTGATCCAAAACATATAGCTCCTTGTCATATGTAGGATAATTTATCACTGCACCAATAAACATTTCTGAATGGAATGAAATGGGCTTACCATGTTTTAAGAGGATTGTGCCCATGGCATAGTCACTTGCATCTGTTTGAATCTCGAAGGGTTGTCTCAAGTCGAGTAGTGCTAGTATTGGGGATGAACTGATCTTCTTTTTCAAAGCATAAAAAGCTTTTTGTTGATTGCCTCCCCACTGGAAGACCTTCTTAACACTAGTCAATGCATGTAACAGAACTGCAATAGAAGAAAAAATAGTAGTGAACTTCCTCCAATATTGTGCTGCTCCTAGAAAACTTCTTACCTCGGTGACTGTCATGGGTGTAGGCCAATTCACAATGACCTCAACCTTAGAGGGGTTTATCTTCAGCTCACCTCCTCTAACAATATTTCCCAAATACACTAAATAAGTTTTACCAATTCACATTTTGACATATTCAAAAAACAATTGTTCTTTCTCAAGACATCATGCACCTTTCTTACATGCATGACATGTTCATCTCATGATTTGTTGAATATCAAAATATCATCTAAGTAGAAAATGAAAAACTCATCAAGAAATGGTCTCAATACATCATCCATAACTCTCATGAAAGTAGCTGGAGTGTTGCAAAGACCAAAAGGCATAACAAGCCACTCAAACAATCCTTGTTTAGTTTTAAATGCGGTCTTCCATATGTCCTCTTCAGCTATTCTAACTTGATGATGACCACTTATTAAGTATGACTTAGTGAAATACTTTGCATACCTCAATTGATCAAGCAAATCATCAATTCTTGGGAGTGGATAACGATTCTTTATCATGATTTTGTTGAGTGCACGGAAATCCACACACATGCGCCATGTTCCATCCTTCTTGGGCACAAACACAATTGGTGAACCACATGGCGAGTTAGATGGTCAAATGATACCTTTATTCAACAATTCTTGGATTTACTTCTTGATTTCTTCACTTTCCATTATCGACATGTGATACATTCCAATGTTAAGTAGTGGAACATCCCGTTGCAGTTGTATCTCTTGTTGGATTCCCCTCTTGGGAGGTAACCCCTTTGGCTCCTAAAACATCTCGCCATGTTGACTTACCACATCAAAAAAATCAGATTTTAATTTATCATCACAACCTTGAAAAGATTCATAATCCTTATCATTCTTTTGTTTGATCATAAGAAGCACAATTTTTTTGCTTGAATTTACTAGTCTCTTCATTTGCCCAGCATTAACTAAAGAGAGGTTTAGTTTTTTGCGATGAGCTCCCACAAATATATTCCACCCCATCTTTGAACAAGTGGTACTTTTTCTCATGGCAATAGAAGACTACTTTCCTGTCATAGTTATATGCACTACCCAAAACAATTATTGATATGTCAAGCGGTACAAAATCTAACTCAACTTCATCAGTAAAGTTTATGGTAATTGCAAACCGGAAAATACATTTTCTTATAACCTGTAAATTTGTATCCTTGCTTATCCAACCCTAAGGGTATGGCTTGTGATGAGGTAAGGTTTCAAGATTAAGCTTCTTGACTAAGTCTCCAGATATTAAGTTTGCTTGAGACCCACTATCAAATAGTGTGTCAATTTTTGTATGTTTTGAGATCACTCTCACATGAAACAACTTTATTCGCGTTTATTCACTTCGAGTGTTACTATGACAATTTGAAGAACTAGTACTTGCTATGGCTTATTTTCCCATTGTTACCATGTTTGAAATTTTAGTCTCATCTCCTGAGTCATATCCAAGATCCTATTGTGTGGTAGTAGTTGTATTTTGTTTCCCTTTGTTGTTGAATTTCTTAGGCCTCAATTCTAGATGAAGCTTCCAACGGTGGGCTTCATCGTGACCTTCTTTGGAACAGTGATTTCATGTGGTTTCTTATTTTTTAATACATGCATTTTTCTCTTGTTTACCTTGAAACCATTTCCCTTTTCACCACCTTTAAATGGTTTCTTTTTACCCTCTTCTTGTACATTTTTCCCTCTTGCCTCAAGGTGTGTAGCTTATAGACAGACCTCATCTAGACTAGTGGGATTAAACATGAGGATGGTATGTTTCAGATAACTATGGAAACCTCATATGTACTTCAGCAAAGTTTCTTGAGAATGCAAATCAACACCTAACATAAGAGCTCTTCTCATAAATTCATGAATGTAATCTTGCACACTTTGACCTTTCAATTGTCTAAAGTTTTTTCAGCTCATAATAGCTTTTTGCATGTAAGCTAGAGGATAGAATTGCCTTTTAATGGCAGCAGTAAAATTTTACCAAGACATTGAGATCTTTCCATTTTTCTTAATCTCATGTTGTGTCTTTTCTTCCCACCATACAAGTGTTGCACCCTCCATTCTCAAGGAATCTAATTGAATCTTTATGTCATCATCTTGAAGGTTCTGAATTCTGGAATAAACCTCCAATTGATGAATCTAATTATCCAACTTCTCTGCATTCACTTTTCCATTATACATCAGAAGTTCAAATTTAACATCAAGTTTAAGTAAGGGTGATTTACCAGCTCCTTATGAAGTATGTGTATGAATATATGGAAGGGTTGTGGTACTAGAAGATGATGAAGAGGAAGGTGAAGAGGGTGGTGAGGATTATGGTGGAGTTTATGGTGGCTTCTTACCATCTCCATGGCCTCCTCCTCCCGAAGAAACCTCTCCTCTTGGAGGCCTAGAACTTTCTGCTTGTGTCCTTAAATTCCTCTCCTTATAGAGGACCTTAACCATCTCAGTCATACCAAAAAATGTCTTTCTGAATGCTCTCTCATATTCTGTCATGGTAGGTTCTCCTTCATGAGACATGCTCATTGAAGACTCAACTTCAAATTTAGGATGTTCTGGTGTTGAAGACCTTGGAAACCTTGGCCTTCTTCCTCTTTACCCAACTGCAGGGCTTTCAACCAGCTTCCCTTCTCCTCCTTTGAGTTTTAACCCTATAAGCATGACAAAAAATTACAAACAATTAGATCCCTTCTTGCACAACAAAACCTAAATCCTTGATACCAAAAATGATATGAATGAAGTATGTTAGTTTCATTGTACTAATTCCTCTTTCAAATTTTGTAACAATTTCTTATATGTGCTTAAGGATTCAAGTTCTCTTGAAAGTTATTGAGACTCGTGGGTGTTCTTCATGTTAATTTTGTGAACAATTTAACATAAAAGAGAGGTTGAAAAACATCAAATAAAAGTACAGTACATCACCATACAACACATCAACATATAAATTTGATGAAGGAGTTCACCCCTCCTGGGCTACATCTGCTTGGTCCATCTTCCATGGCTTGGGCCTCTATATTATGCTAAAATTTGAAAAATGATGTGTTTACAATTATTTTATGCTCCTGAAACCTACACCAATGAGTTTAGAATTCCCAAAAATGGTCATCTAGCTTCCTACTCCTGATTTAGTTGAAAACGCCAAAAGCTATGACCATCTCCAATTTTTACACCATTTCTGGCCTAAATTTAGCTAACTGGAGCTAAATCTGGTTAGTTGGCGCTAAAAATGGTAGTTCCATAAGATTTACGGACTGCTAAAATCATCTGCATTAATTTAATTAAGCAAATTTATCACTAATTAAGCATGGTTAGTGCTTAAACCACAGTTATTGAGTTAAATCGGATTAGTTTTTTTTTTTTTTTTTTTGAATAAGACTAAATCTATTAAGAGAAGAAACATATAGTACTATCAAGCTTGCATGCAAGCGAAGCAGAAAAGCAAGGGAGCCGTAGATGAAGGGCTAACAACCTTGTTGCGGAAAGACAAGGTACAAGCTCTTGGATTTGGGCTTGCGATTCAGATTCTTCTTTTTGTCGAGGAACTGGGTACAAGCATTTTGGAGGTGCCCCGCTTGATGTCAATGGCGGCAACGAAAGGCTGTATTTTCATAATCCAAGGTTTGAGTCCAGTGGAAATCCCCAATCTTGAGGTTGATCTGATCTGGCAGTCCTTTGATGATGTCTATTTCCGCACAAATTCTGCCATAGGTGTAGAGTCCATTCTCCCTTCTTGAGGTATCTGTAGTGAGATAGCGTCCTAAGGTGTCTCCAATGGCTATAAGAACAGAGATATGCCATAGATGCGCCGGAAGGTTCGGGAGCCTGACCCAAATGGGAAGCTTGGTGATGACAGCGGTAGAAGGGTCGAAGTCTGGAAACCATGGGGAGAGGAAAAGCCCAGCCGAGCCCCAGAAACAAGGGCCTCCCGTTAAGGCCTTATGGTAATCTTCATTTGATTCAAAAGATACAATGAAGAAACCTTTTGAGCATAAGTAGATCTTGCTTTTTTTAGTCCAGTTTTTATGGACCCATTGGTATAAATTTGCAGTCCGAGGCCATAGACCATTAAATCTGCATATGATTGCGGATTCTGCAAAATTTTGGTGGAGTTCGTCAATCCCAGGATTAGAGAATTCTATAGAAGGAGTTTCCTCCAATTTATCCACCAAAAATGGCTTGGGAGCCATAGTTGGTGGAGCTGCTTTCGAAGAACATTGAGGATGGGGGATCTGGGAATGGACAGCATTTTTATAGGAGAAGGGGAGAGCTGAAGATGACTGTCCAGCTGCGCCTCCTCTCAAACGAAGGGATAATACAATGGAATCATTTCTTTTAATGTTGTAATGTTGTGTAACCAACTCAAAAATAAAATAAAAGAGATATAAACGCCTTAGAAATGAGCCACTTCGAGGGGGCAACCTTCAATACATTACATAAATGAACAATTCTTGGATGATACAATTTACAAAACCTCCTTTTTATATATAGGAGTCCATGGGGCCATAATGTAATCCTAGTGGGCCACAATGTAATCCTAGCCGACCTAACAATAATAATTTAAGGGCACAATAATAACAAAATGGGGGTTACAAGGGTACAATAATAACAATAAGGGGGGCTACACTAACATACTAAGGGGCTAGACTATTAATATAGGGACCTAACATGCCCCTCTCCTTCAACAAGTGTTGTCCTCAACGCTTGATTATTTCTTGATGCTTCTGTATAAAATTCTCATCCTCCCATGTGAAATATTCTACAGGAAAGTTCTTCCACTTGTTGAGATACTCTGAAATTGATCGTACTTGTTGAGTTCTTGTTTCTATGACTGCTTCATAACTTCTTTCGATATGATGTTGATCTTCCTGTTGTTTCATTAGATTTTGCACCAAAGTTGGGTTATCCTTTGAGATTTCGAGAACTTGTTGTTGATGCTCGCTGTGATCTTCCACTAATTTATCATCCATATTAGCTATTATTTGATCCTTAAAACTATCCAAATTAGCCTCCATTTCTGCTTTTAAACCATCTATTTCATCTTCGGTTTCTCTTCGTAAGATCGAAATTTGTTGCACTTGGTACCGTAATTTTGATATCTCATATTGCAATTCTTCCTCCTCATGCGTCATAGTATAGCTTTCTGAGGGATTAATGGGTATGGAATTATTTTTTGGAGGCATAATAGAACCCATTACTGACAAAAAATCTTCAATATGCCCTTGGAACCAATTCAACTTGATTATTCAAACAAGACTTATGCAATTTGGAAAAAAAATACACACCTTTTTCTTGCTTTTGAGGAGCTCGATATTGAAATTGGATTATCTCTGTAATTGAAAATCTTCAATATCTGAAATTCAACCCTGTAGTAGCCCTTTGAAGCTTCTTTCAAATACCATAGGTCTGACCTGATTTGGATTCTCCAAGACAAATTTGTGTCCAATCTCCCACAATGACCTAATTTTGGACTGGTTCAGTAGAGCGAAATTTTACGACTTTCCACGTGTCACTGTTTTGTTCTTTGTCTCTGAAATTGATATCCAAGAAACTACAGGCTGTGTACTTGCGACCACTTTTGACGGCACTCCAATCCAATCTCCAGAGAGAGAGTTATTGAACTTTTCCCACGATCACCTCTTTGAGATGCAATTCAGGAGCCCGAAAAAGCACTACCTTCCACAGATCATATCTCGAAAAATATTGCGAAACAAGCTCTAAAATTTTTCAACGAATTTCCTCAGAATTTCAGCTTTGTACCATACGAATTTCAGATTCTGAACCTTCGTAGAAAATTTTTTATAGCGAAAATGCCACGATGACCTGTTTAGGAGCTTGAAAAAAGGCCTAACTTCCACAGATGATATCTCCGAAAATATTGCGAACCAAGCTCTGAAATTTTTAGAAAATCTTCCTCAGGATTTCAGCTTCTGAAACTTCGTAGAAAAAAATTTATAGCGAAAATGCCACGATGACCTGTTTGGAGCAGCGAAACCCTAGAATCCCAACCTCTGATACCAAATGTTGTGGTGTCAACCTTGTAGGTTGTGGAAATCTAGGCGTAGCAACACTTCCTTCTTTATAGAATTGAGTGGTAGGCTTCCTTGTCGCCATAATTTTACATTCAACTTTTCTTGCCAACTTGAATGCCTTCTCCAATGAATCAGGTTCCAAAACGCGAACTTCATGTTGGATGTTATCCTTTAAAGTGCCTAGGAAGAGATCAATCCTGTGTTCCTCTGTAAGATCGGTTACCCTTATATTCAATTTTTGGAAGTCCTCAATGTGCTGCCCCACTAAACCCTTTTGTTTGAGATTTATCAATTGGGTAAAGAAGGTGTTGCTCTTTGTATCCTCATAATGTACTATCATTTCCTCCGTAAAAATTGACCAAGTGACAATTTTTTTACGGGAGCAAAGCCATTGATACCATACAAATGTATTTTTGTTCTAAATGTAAAGTTGCAATGCGTACCTTTTGTGTGTTTTGCACGTTATGGAGATCAAAATATTGCTCCATCTGTAGTATCCATGTTACAGGATCCTTTCCATCAAACTTCCTCATATCCATTTTTTGGAATATGGTGGTTCTTCCTGCCAACATTCGAGTTTATGAAATCATGATTAACATTTATTTTGTTCTCATCAGGAGGTTCTTCTCCTATATTTCCGCCATTAGGAATCATTTCTGGTTTTAAGCTTGTCATCGAGCCTTCCATGTATGCTTTTAGATCACTCTTCATGTTTTCCATGTTGTCTTTCATGTCATCCATCTTAGCTTCCAAAAGAGAGAAAGAGATATTCACGCCCTTCTTCAAAACTTCCATTTCATTTTTTGTTGTTCTTTGCGAGAGCGAAATTTGTTGCACTTGCTCTTGTAATTTTGATATGTCATGTTGCCATTCTTCATCTTCATGAGTCATAGTAGAGCCTTCTAAAGGCTTAATGGGTGTTGAATTCTTTTTAGGGACCATTTCAGACTCCAATATTGATATCTATTCTACAATAGGCCCTTGCAATCAATTCAACTTGATTCTTCAAACAAGACTTATGCAATTCGGAAAAAAAATACACCTTTTACTAGCTTTGAGGAGCTCGATATTGAAATTGTACTATCTCTGTGCTTGAAAATCTTCGATATCTGAAATTCAGCCCTGTAGTAGCCCTCTGAAGCTTCTTTCAAATGCCACAGGTCTGACTTGATTTTGATGCTCCAAGACAAAGTTGTGTCCAATCTCCCACAATGACCTAATTCTGGACTGGTTCAGTAGAGCGAACTTGTACGACTTGCCACGTGTCACTGTTTTTTCCTTTGTCTCTGAAATTGATATCCAAGAAACTATAGGCCGTTTGCTTGTGACCACTTTTGACGGCACTCAAATCCAATCTTCAGAGAGAGAGTTATTGAACTTTTCCCACGATCACCTCTTTGAGATGAAATTCAGGAGCCTGAAAAAGCACTACCTTCCACAGATCATATCTCCAAAAATATTGCGAACCAAGTTCTGAAATTTTTTGACGAATGTCCTCAGGATTTCAGCTTCGCACCATATGAATTTCAGACTCTGACCCTTCGTAAAAAAAAAATTATAGCGCAAATGCCACGATGACCTGTTTATGAGCCTGAAAAAATACCTAACTTCCACAGATGATATCTCCTCAAATATTACGAACCAAGATCTGAACTTTTTAGAAAACCTTCCTCAAGATTTCAGCTTCGCACCCTAGAAATTTCAGCTTCTGAAGCTTCGTAGAAAAAACGTTATAGCGAAAATGCCACGATGACCTGTTTGGAGCAGCGAAACCCTAGAATCCCAAAGCTACGATACCAAATATTTGTGTAACCAACTCAAAAATAAAAGAAAGAGGAGAGATATAAACGCCTTAGAAATGAACCCTTCGAGGAAACCTCCAATACATTACATAAATGAAAAATTCTTGGATGATACAATTTACAAAACCTCGTTTCTATATATAGGATTCCATGGGGCTATAATGTAATCCTATTGGGCCACAATGTAATCCTAGCCGACCTAACAATAATAATTTAAGGGCACAATAATAACAAAATGGGGGTTACAAGGGTACAATAATAACAATAAGGGGGGCTACACTAACATACTAAGGGGCTAGACTATTAATATAGGGACCTAACATGTAATCAGAGAGGGGAAGAATGTCCTCAAGTTTTTTACCTTGGAATAGGAGTCTCTAATGGACCAAGGGAACCCCAATCCTATGTTCCAGTTTTAACTTAAGGTTCTGCACCAAGTCTGAAGTGCAAACCCATTGCAGAATGGTGTTGCCTGAAATAGAAGAAATCTGGATCTGAAATGGGACAAAGCAATCATTTGAACCCATCTTATTAGTACAAATCTAAGAAGAAAGGGAGTTGGATTGCAGGAAACCCAACAATGCCTGGCCCAACCGAGGTTTGGGGGGGAAGCAAGAAAATTTTCGCCACCCAGAATCCCCACTGCAGTCCCAACGCATCGATCCAAGGGATTCTTCTGCCATGGGATGCAAACGACAGCGGAAACAGAGCAAAAGGAGAGGCCTGAAGTATCTGCCCTTTGAGGAGCAGCAAAAAGACCTCGGGGCAGAGAGACGCCTCTGTATTCAAGGGAGGCCGCCGCATGCACCGAAGGGTGGACACAGTGAATCTTAGCGGCAATGAGGTCTGCATCATCCCTGAACTTTGTGAAACGGGTGTCCTCTGAATGAACAGCGACAGTCATTGAAGAGGCTGTCAAACCAGGCAGAGGCATCGCTTGGCAAGGGGCCATATCAAAAGCATTCCCAGGAAACTTCCCATCTGGAACATCAGCGAGGCGGAGCTCAGGTTCAGAAGCCCGAACAGCAGCTTTGGCGATGGCAGCAACAGAACAGAACGAAACCCTAACGACGGCCATCGAGCACCTTTTCTTCCTCTATATTTTCAAGACATTTCCTAAATCGGATTAGTGTTAAGTAATGAGGATTGGCGGTAATTAAATACAAATAATGTTATAGTCTTGCAATTAAGGTTAAGATTTTTCGGTGGTTGGCCATGGTTCTATATTTGTGGTCGTATGTTGGGGGCTGGCCCCCACTTTCCCCTGCTGGTTCAACTTTGAAAAATTAAATATATGCGAAATGCATTATATTGTAAGAATTGTTGTGTGGTGTGTGGCGCTGGCGGGGCGAAGGTCTCGTGTTCGACCCCCGCCGGCCCTTCAAATCTCAAACAATATTTTTGATGCACCATTGGTGGGGCACGTGGCGGCCCTAGGCTGCACCACGTTTCCTCTCCCCGTTAGCCTGAACCTCAACCATTCAAAACTCGCCAAATCGCCCACAATTTCAACCAATCGAATGCTACCACTTGGTAGTCCCACACTAGCTGGAGGAAAATGACAAATTTTGACCCAACCCAGTCAGCATGCCACCTCAGTAGTATAGACTACTGATTGGGCTACCTATCTGCCTTTTCTTTCAAAAAAAATCTTGTTTAGTAAAGGAAACAAGACTCATTTCTGGGAGCATACGAACTCCATTTCGCGTGAAAAGAAGTGCGTCGGATTCAGAATGACGAGCACTATGCAGTCATTCAAGTTTCGAGACATTCTGAGAGCTTTTATTTTTGAGCATAAAACAGAGCACCTAATCAGTGGGAACAGACTTTGCTTCATCAAATTCATGGAAACTAAGTGTCCATTCAATTATGATATTTAGCCATATGAATCTCCATGAAGTTACATTGTAACCCCTATATAAACACTCCATTGAAATAAAGAAGGGAGGTTAATTTTCTGAAGCATACAGTGAATTTTTAAAACTCTATTTTACATCATTTTTAATGAAGAATTTCCTTGAAGATTTGATGTGTAGCTTATTGTTCGTGTGAGGCTTTGAGACCACCTATTTGTGGAGGACCCCTGCAAATAGTGAAGGTTCTGCATTTTATGTTTTTAATGTAGTTTTTTTCATACTTTCATTTTATTGTTTGATGTAGTTATTTTTAGAATTCCAATTTGTCTTTTTTCTGTAGTTGTTTCTAGAATTCCATTTTTCTATTCGAACTAGATGTTTCCATAGTTTTCCTTTATCATAGTTTCATTAATCTTCCTTTTCAAATTATCAAATTGCAGAGTGATTCATAGTTTTACTTTCAAGAACAACATTGATTTATTTTAAAATAGTTTCACAAATTCATGTGTGGTTTTCTTCAAAAATCATTGAGTGATTTCTTTTCCAGTTTTTGAATGAGTTATTTTCACGAGCAGGAGTGATTAATTTACAAGCAGTAGTGATTGAGTGATTTCCTTTCAATATATGAGTGAGTGTTTTTTTCAGTTCAAGAGTGATTTCTTTTCAGAGTAATGGTGATTTGTTTATTTCTTTACAAGTTTCATTGCCATAACATTTCATTTCAAAAACACAAAAATGTATATACTCTCTTTTCTAGAATTTGATTTTATCTTCATACATTAGATTGTAAGAATTTTTAGAAACTAACAAATTAGTTAAGATTTCTTCATAAGATAGAGAAGGTTTGTTTTAGTTTTGGCAGAATAGAAAGCATGTTGATTTTTAGAACTTAGTTGTAATTTAAATTTATTTCATTAGGAACATAAGAATAAAAATATCCTTAGAATCAATCTCTAAAAATTCAATCATCACACCAATAAACTAAATTAAAAAGGACTTCTAGCACATATAGTGCACTTGCACTTCACAAGTTTACCAACTCTGGTCGATAATTTAAGTAATCAATTTAAAACAATTAAATTGACAAACATCTGTTATCAAACTTTTGTGTGCATTGTCTTTATTGTCTCATTTATGTTGCTCCTTCTTTAAGTGTTTGCACATATGTTTTTTACATGCTCTTTCAAGAAATTCTGAAAATATCAACCAAAGAAAAGATCTTGGATCATGCCATTATCATATGCATATCGGATCATCAAGGGGGAAACCTCCTTTTACAATGAATGCAATGTACAAGAAAATATTTAATGATTTTAAGTATAGGTCTCCTTAGTGTATATATATAGGAGATAAGGGGTACAATTATGATAAGATGGGACCATGAGGGGCTCTTCCCTAGATAAAATTATACTAATATAAATGTAATCACTCAATATCTAGAGCTTAATAAGGGGTTTTAGGGTTAACATGGGCCATATATAGGGCTTAACATGCCCCTTTACCTCAAACAAGTCTTGTCCTCAACCCTTGATCTAGGTGGATATTTGTAGCCACCTGCCTATTCCATCTGGACCTCCAACTGGTTTTAATCATCATTTTCCTTGACTATAGAACAATTTACTGTTTTTAGCAGTTTTTCAGGTCCTAAACTTCTGGAGCTATTTTGACCCCATAATCGACATTTTTTTAGGTCTGTAGTAGGCCCATCGACTATGGACCTGCTGAAAATCTTGTAGTAATCAAAGATACCTTTCTAATAAGGTATTGTACGCGCCAATTGAAGATCATATGACCAAGTCACGACCCCAGGAAGTTGGTTGCCCAACTAACCGCAACAAGGTGCACAAACTCTCGATGTTCCATCTCCTAAGGTTAGGGTTTTTGTTATTTAGGGTTTCCCTTTGTTGTTCAATAATAAATAGGCCCTTGAGCCTCATTGTAACACAGTTCAGAGGCATGTAGCCACCACATCTATTATCAAAGATAAGCTACCATCACCTGAGCTAGTTTATTTCCATTATGTATGTAATAATATTTCAAATCTTTGATATTAATGAAATGAAGATATATTTATGTTGCATCTTTGTGTTTATGTTTATATTTGTATTATGTTGCATTCCTCCATAACTTTGGATCAGTGGTATCAGAGCGGTGTTAGAGAATAAAAAAGGTAGAAAGATTGTCTTATTCTTGATTATTTACTTGTGATATACTTTAGTTCTTATTATGTTCTTCTTATCTTCTTTCATATTAGTTCATCAAGAAAATATCAATGCAAATGCACATAGATCAACGACACAAAATGTAGGCCATCAGCCAGGGAAAAACACCACTCTCGGGGAAAACCCATTCAGAAATTCTTCCTTCAATAGTAATTCTTGAGACTCTAGACTTTGACTCGGACTTCCTCCACACCAAGTCAACCTTCCTTTTGATCCTTCTTCAATCTGGCAACAATAGCAACAATAGAAATTTCTTTGACTTGGAACTTCGGCCTTGCTTATATAGCTTCTATATTGAGGGAAAGACTTTGATCTTGCTTGTAGGAGTTTGATTTTGACCCAATACAACTT
This sequence comes from Pinus albicaulis, assembly GCA_034641835.2. Classification (NCBI taxonomy): domain Eukaryota; kingdom Viridiplantae; phylum Streptophyta; class Pinopsida; order Pinales; family Pinaceae; genus Pinus; species Pinus albicaulis. Next base: position 235,092,948 of record CM076573.1, read on the forward strand.
CTCAAGAGAGCAACATCTAGCATAATCAAATTTGACTTCTTCTTCTTTTCGTAGCGGCAAATGACTGAACCTAATGCAGAAATTGATGTAGTAAATGATGGAGAACTTCAATCTTCTAGATTATAGCACGTGAGAGAGAGAGAGAGTAGCATCAAAATTTTTATTTTGTTCAACTCCTTTCTCTGCCCAAAACTGCACTCCAAAATTCCTCTTCCTTCACTTCCTACTTTTCCCTGATGCAGCAAAAGATATCGAATTTCTATGTGTGAGTGAGATGTCTCCAAATGAATTTGATCTCCCTGCATTTATAGGATTTTGATGGGTTCAAATTACTTGACTTGAAGCCGACTTGATGTGGAGGATCCATAAATCATATTTCACTCAATACTTGACCTATTTGCATGATTCAAAAACCCAATATGAGTCAATTTAAATCTGCAATAATCCTATAGACTCATAATAAAACCTAGAAGTCCACAATTGGTACTTTGACCTAAAATAGTATGACCCAAGCATTAAACCCACACTTTAATAAGTCATTTAATAATAATATAAAAAATATTTTCTTTTATTCTTTTTACAAGTACAATAAATATTGAATCAAATACATTTTATGAATACCGAACCTAGTTACAATCTTCAAAAATCCCTCTTAAATAGAGAGGTATTCATAATACAATAGTACAAGGTAGATCTCAACTATGTGAACTATGAAGAATTTTTAGACACTTGAATTCCATGGACTAGATTCCTTACTAGGGAAATCTATCCATTCGTCACTCAACAATTTAGACACTGCAATCCCATGGACTAGGTTCTTGATCAGGGAAATCTATCCAAGTGGGACTTAGATGGACTAAATATTTCAACCTCTATAGGTACCATCAGGATTACTTAATAAACATCAACCCAGGAACTAGGTGCACATCCAACCGATATCACCCTCCCTATCAGACATCAACAAAAAGTGTCAGCCCGTTGTCTTTCCAGACAATGCTTCACTCACAAGGCCTCAACACCCTTGATCTAGCATGTCAAGGATAAATAATTTCTCCCAATAAAATTGATTGATAACCATAATGCTATCAAATCCTTCGAGAGATTCACCTATACAAACACAACCCCAATTAGTAATATAAATACATAATCAAAACTAACCTTTGGGGTTTCGATGTTGCCCTTCAATTAATCTTAGTAGAACTATCAGTGAAATCTTTGATAGAATTTTCCTTTTCCTACTTCACATGTAGCAACATTTCTTCCAGTATATATTCTCCAATGAAGACTTATGTGGTGCCCTCCCTCTTAACCTAGGGAGATTTATGTTGTTCCCTCCCTCTTAACGTAGGGAGATTAACTTCTTCCTTCGGTGTTGGAGAATATTTCATGGCTTCCTTCCTTATCATCATATTAACTTCTCTTACGGACTTCTTCACCAATACGATGTACCTACATAACTTAGATAGCAAGTACAACCAATTCTGTAGAAGCATGAATTTAGTCATAACAAAAACTTTTTAATAGAAGAATCATTTAGACTTTTAATAACCAACAAGAGACTATACTTCAATACTTAAATTATCTAGCTCAGGTTCGATACAAACCCTAAGAAAATGATAGAATATTAGATAAATTTCAGAAACCATATGATAGATTGTCTACTAGAGTTTTATGTAAACCATAAATTTCATTCAATCAAGTCAAATCGAGCATGAATATCATTTACTAGGGTTTGATGTAAACCCTAGATTTCAATCAAAATAGAATACATCATAAAAAACTTCTACTACGATTAGATGTAAACCCTATATTTTTCCATCTATAAATTCTTAGTAAACATTATATAGATACATACTATAGAATTTAACCATTACTTGAGCCTAGATGTAAGACCCTAAATTCTTCAAATATCATCCTAGACCTTCAACCTTTGACTAAAGATTGTTTCCAAACACTAGAACTTATGTCCATTAGAAATTTGATCAACACATATATCTAGGATATTTTCATCATGTATAAGCATATCATATGATTAGACAATATTTAATATATCAGACACATAGTGACCTAGACTAAGCTAGGAACTCAATCAAAGAAATATATACCTAGGGCTTCCTTCCTATGACTTTTATGACAAGGATTTTACTTTTAGACCTAACCAAAACCTAGGGTTTCGGTTCATGTCAAAGAAAAGCCTTATTATATTAAAACTTCAAAGGTTCGAGATTTCAAACAACATCATTTCAACACTAATTATTTAGATCTTCCATGATCATATCAAAATCCCAAACACGACATTATCAATATATTAATTAGTACATCAATTTCTTCATTAATAACCCTAAGTAGGTTTAGGCTTTCATACATTATCAACATACCCTTAGGTTAGGTTTTCTAGAGAACCTTTTTAGGGTTCTATTTATACAAACAATTTTAGGTATATAAGTTGGGTAGATTCATCAAGTGATGAATCATCCCAAAAAAGAATATTTTAGGATTCATGAGAGCTAGACGCAACAACAGTTAGTAATGTAGAATGGATATACCAAAAAGGAATAACGAGACTTTATAATATAAGACATACCTTTGATTATTTGACAAACCTTTTTTATTTCAATGCCTTGTTTACTGAGGACTTCCTTCTTAATCCTTGAGACCTTCCTCCATAATTCTTGAGAAGGTTAATTCTTAGACAAGGAAATAGAGGTAGACAAGTGATTAGTATTTAATATAAACAAAACTTTAAATAACTACATGAAAACAAATATAGAGGTAATGAGATACTTATATTTAGTAGTTGTTGTGGGCTCCCTCCAAATCTTTGAGGGAAACCTAAAAACTTATAAAACAAGAAAAAAAATCTTTCCCAAATATGTTAAACCTATATCTAAACATAAAATATACAAATGAAATATCTAAATCTAGGAGCAACGGGCTTAGAAATGTAAGTCCCTTATGTCATTCTCTTCGGGATTTGCTTTATTTTGAGAGGGTACTTCTTCAGCCACATTTTCTCTATCTATTTTCTTACTTCTCGGATTGTTGGGACACTCACTTCTATAGTGCCCCATTTTGTGACAATGATAACATTCAAACTTGGACATATCTACCTTATTCCTTGACCCTCTCTTCTTGAAGTTTCCCTTGTGATGAGACACATAAGCATTTAATATTTCTTCATTGTTGGCTACCATTGAAATTCTTAACTCTTCTTGACTACATGTTGTCCACAGTTCCTCCAAGGTGGGAGTTTCTTTCCATCTATTGAGACCTGCAGCAAATGCACCCTAAGTAGGTGGTAGCCATATTATGGCTATGATCATAAGTTCTTTACTCACACTATTTCAAAAATGGCAAGAATTTCATATCTTATTCTTGTTATATTCACAAATAAAGTAGATACAGTATCCTCCATGGTCATCTTAGTAGTCCTTAGTTCATTTTTAAGGATTTCCATCTTTCCAATATTCTTGGTGGTAAATAGTTTTGACACGGAATCATACATTTCCTAGGCATGATCAATGTTTGCAGTGAAGGGGACAAGATTTTCCATTATGCTTTCAACCATAAAATTCATTGCCACTAATTCCAATTCTATGAATTTTACCTTATCAGCATTAATTGATTCTTTTGTGGGCTTCTTCACTTTAACTTTCACCAAGTCTAAGACCTTGTTCTTTTCGAGGAGGAGGTCAATCCTCTTTTTCCAAGATCTATAGTTAGAATCTTTCAAGCTTTTTTTCTCCCTTGATAGTGTTAGACATATTCCTTGAATGTGGAGAAGATGTCTTTCCTTAAAGAGATTCCATTAGTGAAATTCTTATGTCTCCTTGATCAAATCCTTGACGCTTCATTTTCCTTCTTCTTTCACCAAAGCTCTGAAACCATGTTAGAGAATCATAAAGGCAGAAATATTCTCTTATTCTTAATTATTTACTTGTGATATACTTTAGTTCTTATTATTTTATTCTTATCTTATTTCTTATTAGTTCATCAAGCAAATATCAAAGCAAATGGACATAGATCCAGGACACCAGATGTAGGCCATCAGCTAGGGAAAATTCCCTCTCTTGAGGAAAACCCAATAATAAATTATTCCTTCAATAGTAATTCTTGAGACTCTAGACCTTGACTCAGAATTCCTCCACACCAAGCAACCTTCATTTTGGTACTTCTTCAATCTGGCAGTGGCAGCAGCAGTATCAACACTATGTAGCAATTTCTTCGACCTGGAACTTCAATTTTGATTGAAAGACTTTGATCTTGCTTATATGAGTTTGATTTTGACCCAATACAATGTCTCAAGGCAACAACATCCAGCATAATCGACTTCGACTTCTTCTTCTCTTGGCAGAAACAACTGACAGCACCTGATACAATAATTGATGCAATAAATGATGGAGAAATGATGTACAGTCGGTCATTATTCTTGTGTAAACCCAATTTAAACCCCGGTATAACTTTTATACCACAAACAAAACCCAAATAAACCCTTTAACATTGTATCACAATCCCTAATTTATAGCGCAAATTCGCAGATTTAAGAATTCATAGATCGGCAGTTTTGATATATGGTAAATCAGTGATTTTGAGATTTCACAAATCGCAACAAATAACTTATCGCATATCACAATAAATAACTTATCGCATATCGCAATATATACGATATCGCATGTTGCAACTTATAGAAAATAACTTGCAATATTTAACCAATAAATAATAACAATGCCGATGCGAAATTGTGATCTATTAAAAATATGTGATGTGATATTTCGGCTATGTCTGGAATATGTGATGCGATAAAAGAAACTTGAGTTTCGGCCGAAATGCAATAAAGAGGACTTGCGACATACACAATGTTTTTCCCTAAATCTCTTTAAGTCTTGAAACTTGGATATAAATACTACAAAGCCTTTTAAAGGATTTAACTTGTATTTCTGGGACTTATGATAATAAAATGCAAAACAGAAGAACTATTACCCCGATTATATATTCTACCGCAAGCGATCCTTAACAGTTTTGAATGAATTCACACACACGGGAAAAATAACTTTCACATCCACGCTTCAAATCAATTACTCAAACCAAAACAGAGTCTTTCCTGGCTCTTTACAGCTTGATGATAATTTTTCCTTTTTCGATCTACCTTCTATGTCTCTTTATATCTCTCTATTTAATCAAAACAAAAGCATTTTTTCCTGCTTACTATTCTAAATGTGGCTCACTATTTTTATCTTTTTAACAAATTAAATCCCTATTCAATAGGTCTGATGCACACCTATTCTAACAATATTATCTCCTTTTTCTAATTTAGAAATGTACTAAATATTACAATAAATGAAAATAAAAGTAAATTCAAGAGATCCAACCCTCTCTACTAAAATATAATTTGACCACTCAGGTCATTGAAATTCATCTCATCTAATGCTTCTGCATCAAACTCCTAGGGAAGACAAGAATCATCCATCAAAATTTCAGGATTTACTCCATACTTCTGTAATTATGTTGTTGTCAACCAATTGGCATCCTCCACTGGTTGTCCCTTCAATTTGACTAGATACTGAAAATAAGTTTGTCCTCTAGTTCTCTTAGCTACTCTCCTCTCCATAACAGCTTCCACCTCTTTCTTAACTGTCTTCGACATTTGTTCTTCCCAGTTCAAATTATGAACTTCTTCTTTTGCAGGTTCATCCTATAGCTCTGCCTCTGGCTCCTTGTATGGGTACAAATCTGCAACATTGAAGATTGGAGATATACCAACTCCTTCCTGCAACTCAATTTCATAGGCATTGGTTGAAATTTTTCTTACAATTCTACACGGCCCTATCTTTTTCATCTTCAATTTGTTATAAGTCCCAACAGGAAACCTTTTTTTTCTCAGGTACACCATGATAAGATCGCCCACTTGGAATTATTTTTCTTTCCTCCTCATGTCAGCTCTCTTTTTGTATTCGCTACTGATTCCCTGTAATATTTCTTTGACATCTTCCCATAGCCTCTGCATCTGGTCTGCAAATTCCTCTGCCTTTGCACTCCTTGTCTCATGTTTGCCTAAATTTCTAAGCTCATACACACCTCTTGGATTCATCCCAAAAACAATCTGGAATTGACTCATCCCAGTACTCTGGTTAGGAGTATCGTTATAAGAAAACTCGGCTTGAGCAAGTGCTAAATCCCACTGCTTAGGATTTTTATAAACTAAGCTCCTCAATATATTTCCCAATCTTTTATTTACTACTTCGGTCTATCCACCTGTTTGAGGATCATATGTTGAGCTGAAACAAAGGTTTGCACCTAGTTTCTTCCATAGAGTTCTCCAAAAATACCCAACAAACTTTGTATCCCTGTTAGACACAATACTTACAAGTAGCCCATGCAACCTTATAATTTCTAATTAAAAAAAAAATATTAGCAATATGAGTTGCATCACTAGTCTTCTTGCATGCAATAAAATAAGCCATTTTCAAAAATATATCTACAAAAACATAGATAGAATCATTTTTCCTTTGAGTTTTTGGCAAACCCAAAACGAAATCCATACTAACTGCATCCCAAGGTCGGTTTGGTATTGGCAATGGATGGTACAATCCAGTATTTTGGATTCTCCCTTTAGCGTGCTGACAAATCCTACATTTCTCAACAAATCTCTTCACATCAATTTGCATATTTGGCCAATAGTAAAAATAATTTACCTGAGCGAATGTCTTGTCTTGTCCAAAGTGTCTAGATAAGCCTCCACTGTGTTTTTATTTAATTATGTTTTCCCTCATATAACATTTGGGAATACACAGCTTGTTATTTTTAAATAGAAAACCTCCTTTGAGAAGATAATACAACCACTGGCTTCTATTGTGAATTGTTGGATTTTGTACAGTTGCATAAATTTCTTTAAATTCTGCATCTTCCTTATACATTTCAACCATCTCTTCAAAACCCACAACACCAATTTTTAATTCCTGCACAATTAAATTCACTCTGCTCAAAGCATCAACGATTTTGTTTAACTTACCGCTTGTATGCTTAATCACAAAAGTAAAACTCTACAAAAACTCCGCCCACTTGGCATGCTTCTGGTTCAATTTTAGTTGGTTATTGATAAACTATAATGCATGATTATCAAAATATAAAATAAATTCTTTTGGTAACAGATAATGCCTCCATTTTTTCTATGCCTGCACAATAGCATAAAACTCATTCTCATAAGATGAGTATTTCTTCTTAGCTTCATTCAGTTTCTCACTGAAATATGTTATTGGTCCCTATTCTTGACTTAAAACTACTCCAATTGCAACTCCACTAGCATCAGTTTCAACTTGAAAAACTTTTTCAAAGTTCAGCAAGGCCACAACAGGTTTTTTCTGTGATTTTATTTTTCAACAGTCTGAAGTTTTTCCACTTAAGTGGTTGATTATTCTCCTTGATTGTTTCAATAATTGGCACACAGATCTGACTGAAACTTTTGATAAATTTCCTGTAGAAACTTGCAAGACCATGAAAGCTTCTTACCTCAAATATGTTCTTTGGAGTCGACCAATTCAAAATTGCTTGGAATTTTTCTGGGTCCATCTTTAAGCCTTCTTTAGAGACTACGAATCCCAAATAAACTAGCTCTTCCTTCATAAAACTGCATTTCTTCAAATTTATTGGCAGCTTCTCTTTTCGCAAAGTTTTTAAAAATAGTTTAAGGTGCTCCAGATGCTCCTCTTTACTTTGACTAAAACCCAAAATATCATCAAGATAAACAATTACAAACTTGCCTGCATACTCCTTCAAGACTTCATTCATTAATCTCATGAATGTGTTGTGTGCATTAGTGAGTCCAAAAGGCATCACTAACCACTCATACAAACCACTGTTTGTTTTGAACGTGGTATTCCATTCATCCCCCTCTCTTATTCTTATTTGATGATAACCGCTTTTCAGATCTATTTTAGTAAAATATTTTGAACCACTCAAGCAATCCATTAATTCATCCATGCGTGGTAAAGGAAAACGATACTTGGTGGTGATTTTATTTATGGCTCTGGAATTTGTACACATCTACCATTCCTCACTTTTCTTTAGGTTGAGTACTGCTGGTATAGCACACATACTAAGGTTCTCTCTTATCGACCCCTTATCCATCAATTCTTGCACTTGTCTCCCAAATTTTGCATTTTCCTGAGGAATTAACCTATATGCTACTTTATTCGGCAAAATCGCACCAGGTATTAGATTAATATGATGACTAATACTTCTGATTGGTGGTAATGCATTTGGAAACTCATCAAAAATAATATCAACACAGTCATTTAGTAGATCTTTAATTTCTTTAGGAAAATCATCTAAATTTGTAGAAGTCAGAATTACCTTTGGTTTTCCCACAACAACAAATTGTAATTATGCATCCTCCTCGATTTCATGCAGCATTTCTTTATCACTCATCAGCATAACATTGTTTACAGACGCTTCTTTTTCTGCTTCGTTCTTTAAGGGCAGTTATGTGTGTTTATTCCCATCCTTCTCTAGGGTATAACTATTTCTTCGACCATCATGAACAGCTTTCCGATCAAACTACTAGGGTCTTCCCAGCAATATGTGGCATACATCCATCGGCATTACATCACATAATATAACATCTTTGTAGGTGCCAATTTGTATCTCTACCTTGCATTTCTCTATCACAAGAAGTTGATGTCCTTTTTGCAACCATGACACCTTATATGGAGTAGGGTGTACCATTTTTACCAATTCCAATTTGTCCACCATCTCTATCGAAATAAGGTTATCATTACTTCCATTTTCAATTACCACTTTGCATCTTTCCCCCTTAGACTTGCTTATAGTCCCGAATATGTTCTTCCTCTGAACTGGCTCTTCTGCTTCTTTTTCTGCTCTAAGAAATACTCTTTTCAATAAAAAGGATTCTCCTGCTTCGAGTGGTTCTTCTTTTCCCACAATCTGAGGAATTTATTCCTTTGCTTCAGAAATATTCACATATCTCTGAGTTGTTGACTTATTGTGAGGACAATCCCATGACCCATGTCCCCATTCACTACATGTAAAACATCAAATCTCTCTTCCATGGCCTCTACCTTTGGGTATGAATCTTCCTCGGCCAGAGTCTCCTCTCTGTGGTGTTCTACTACTAGAACCTCCTGCTTCACTCTGTGAATGCTGAAATCTGGGTTTGAATACACCTCTTCCTTTTCCTGGATTCTTCCCTCTACTTCTCTGGCTTTTCTTCCTCTATATCTTCTCCTCTGCTTTTAAGGTTGCTTGGTAAGCATCTTCAATTTTTTTCAGATTTAATAAACTGATCTCATCCTGGACATCATACCTCAATCCATTTATGTACCTGGCTACTTTCTCAACATCATTTTCCACATGTCCAGCTATGATATTCAGCTTATAAAACTCTTCTGTATATTCTTTAACTCTCATCCCTTTTTGCTTCAAATTATGTAATTTCTTAAAAATATTTAACTGATAACCCTTTGGCATAAAGTTACTCTTTAATTTACTTACCATTTTATCCCATTTCTTGATTTTTGGCTTTCCTTTTCTTTGTCTCGATACCTGTAACTCTTCCCACCAAATGGCTGTGTGGCCCTTCAATCTAGTAGCCGCAAATTTCACTTTCCTTTTGTCTTCAATTTCTTCAAAATCAAAGTACTTGTCTAATGATTTGATCCATTCCATTAATTATTCCACATTGAGATTCCCATCATATAAAGGCAGCTCTACTTTTGGTCTTCCGCTTGCTTTCATCAACATCTTGAGAACTTTTGTTGTCTTCTTCTCTTCATCTTATTATTCTTCTTCTGAAGGTTCTTCTGCAATGATGTCATCTCCTTCATCAAGCGCTCTCCTTTGAGCAACTTCCATCGTCTTCGTCATTGCACGAAAGCGTTGAACCTATTCCAGTAGAATCGCAGTTGCTACTGGTCTTCCTCTCCCTATGCCAGTTTCTCTTTTAGGTGGGATCTTGCTGAATTAAACTCTATTTCAATCAACCGCTCTAATACCAAAAATGATGTATAGTCGGTCACTATTCCCGTGTAAACTCAATTTAAACCCCCGTATAACTTTTATACCGCAAACGAAACCCAAATCAACCTTTTAACACTCTATCGCAATCCCTAATTTATTATGCAACTTCTCAGTTTTAAGAATTCGTGGATCAGCAGTTTTGATATATGGTAAATCAGAGATTTTGTGATTTCGCAAATCGCAACAAATAACTTATCGCATATCGCAATAAATAAATTATCGCATATCGCAACTTATAGCATATAACTTGCAATATTTTACCAATAAATAATAACAATGCCGATGCAAAATTGTGATATATTAAAATATGATGATGCGAAATTGCGATATATTAAAATATGCGATGCGATATTTCGGCTATGTCTGGAATATGTGAGGCGATAAAAGAAACTTGAGTTTAGTCTGAAATGCAATAAAGCGGATTTGTGACATACACAATGTTTTTCCCTAAATCTCTTTAAGTCTTGAAACTTGAATATACATACTACGAAGCCTTTTAAAGGATTTAACTTGTATTTCTGGGACTTATGATAATAAAATGCAAAACAGAAGAACTATTACCCAGATTATATATTCTACCACAAGCGATCCTTAACAATTTTGAATGAATTCACACACACAGGAACAATAACTTGCACATCCATGCTTCAAATCAATTACTCAGACTAAAACAGAGTCTTTCCTGGCTCTTTACAGCTTGATGATAATTTTTCCTTTTTCGCTCTACCTTCTCTGTCTCTCTATATCTCTCTATTTAATCAAAACAAATGTGTTTTTTCCTGCTTACTATTCTAAATGTGGCTCACTATTTTTATCTGTTTAAAAAATTAAATCCCTATTCAATAAGTATGATGCACACCTATTCTAACAATCTTATCTCATTTTTCTAATTTAGAAATGTACTAAATATTACAATAAATAAAAACAAAAGTAAATTCAAGAGATCCAACCCTCTCTACTAAAAGATAATTTGTCCACTCAGGTTGGTGAAATTAATCTCATGTGATGCTCCTGCATCAGACTCCTGGGGAAGAAAAGAATCATCCATCAAACTTTCGAGATTTACTCCATACTTCTGTAATTATGCCGTTGTCAACCAACTGGAATCCTCCACTAGTTATCCCTTCCATTTGACTAGATACTGAAAATAAATTTGTCCTTTGGTTCTTTCAGCTACTCTCCTCTCGAGAACATCTTCCACCTCTTTCTTAACTGTCTTCGGCATTTGTTCTTTCCAATTCAAAGTCTGAACTTCATCTTCTTCAGGTTCATCATATAGCTCTGCCTTTGGCTCCTTGAATGGGTACAAATATGCAACATTGAAGATTGGAGATATACCAACTCCTTCTAGCAACTCAATTTCATAGGCATTGGTTGAAAATTTTCTTACAATTTTGCACGGCCCTATCTTTTTCATCTTCAATTTTTTATAAGTCCCAATAGGAAACCTTTCTTTTCTCATGTACACCATGATGAGATTGCCCACTTGGAAGTATTTTTCTTTCCTCCTCATGTCAACTCTTTGTTTGTATTTGCTACTACTTTCCTGTAATCTTTCTTTGACATCTTCCTGTAGCCTCTGCATCTTCTCTGCAAATTCTTCCGCCTTTACGCTCCTTGTCTCAAGTTTTCCTAAATTTCTGAGATCATACACACCTCTCGGATTCATCCCAAAAACAATGGAATGGAATCATCCTAGTACTTCGGTTAAGAGTATCATTATAAGCAAACTCGGCCTGAGCAAGTGCTAAATCCCACTGCATAGGATTTTTATAAACTAAGCTCCTTAATATATTTCCCAAGCTTCTATTTACTACTTCGATCTTTCCATCAGTTTGAGGATGATAGGCTAAACTGAAACTAAGGTTTGCACATAGTTTCTTCCATAGAGTTATCCAGAAATTCCCAATAAACTTTGTATCTCTGTCAGACAAAATATTTATAGGTAGCCCATGCAACCAAAAAAAAAAAAATTGATTAGCAATATGAGTTGTATCACTAGTATTCTTGCATGCAATAAAATGAGCCATTTTCAAAAATATATCTATAAAAACATAGATAGAATCATTTTTCCTTTGAGTTTTTGGCAAACCCAAAATGAAATACATACTAAATACATCCCAAGTTCGGTTTGGTATTGGCAATGGCTGGTACAATCCGGTATTTTGGCTTCTCCCTTTAGCGTGCTGACAAATCCTGCATTTCTCAACAAATAGCGTAACATCAGTTTGCATCTTTGGCCAGTAGTAAAAAGCATTTACCTGAGAAAATGTCTTGTCTTGTCCAAAGTGTCCAGATAAGCCTCCTTTGTGTTTTTATTTAATTATGTTTTCCTTCATAGAAGATTTTGGGAATACACATCTTGTTATTTTTAAACAACAAACCTCCTTGGATAAGATAATCCAACCACTGGATTCTATTGTGAATTGTTGGATTTTGTATAGTTGCATAAATCTCTTTAAATTTTGCATCTTCCTTATACATGTCAACCATCTCTTCAAAACCCACAACACCAATTTTTAATTTCTGCACAATTAAATTCACTCTGCTCAAAGCATCAGCAACTTTGTTCAGATTATTGCTTGTATGCTTAATCACAAAAGTAAAACTCTGCAAAAACTCCACCCAATTGGCATGCTTATGGCTTAATTTAGGCTAGTCATTGATAAACTGTAATGCATGATTATCAGAATAAAAAATAAATTATTTTGGTAACAGATAATGCCTCCATTTTTTCAATGCATGCATAATAGCATAAAACTCCTTGTCATAGGATGAGTATTTCTTCTTAGCTTCATTCAATTTCTCGTTGAAATATGTTATTGGTCTCTATTCTTGACTTAAAACTGCTCCAATTGCAACTCTACTAGCATCAGTTTCGACTTGAAAAACTTTTTCAAAGTTCAGCAAGGCCAAAACTGGTTTTTCTGTGATTTTCTTTTTCAACAGTCTGAAGTTTCGGTATGCTTCTTCTGCCCACTTAAATGGCTGATTATTCTCCTTGATTGTTTCAATAATTGGCGCACAGATCTGACTAAAACTTTTGATAAATTTCCTGTAGAAACTTGCAAGACCATGAAAGCCTCTTACCTAAAATATGTTATTTGGAGTCGGCCAATTCAAAATTGCTTGGACTTTTTCTAGGTCCAATTTTAAGCCTTCTTTAGAGACTACGAATCCCAAATAAACTAGCTCTTCCTTCATAAAACTGCATTTCTTCAAATTTATTAGCAGCTTCTCTTTTTGCAAAGTTTTTAAAACTAGTTTAAGGTAATCCAAATGCTCCTCTTTACTTCGACTAAAAACCATAATATCATCAAGATAAACAATTACAAACTTGCCTGCATACTCCTTCAAGACTTCATTCATTAATCTCATGAATGTGTTGGGTGCATTAGTGAGTCCAAAAGGCATAACTAACCACTCATACAGAACATTGTTTATTTTGAACACAGTCTTCCATTCATCCCCCTCTTTTGTTCTTATTTGATGATAACCACTTTTCAGATCTATTTTAGTAAAATATTTTGAACCACTCAAGCAATCCATTAAGTCATCCATGTGTGGTAAATGAAAATGGTACCTGATGGTGATTTTGTTTATGGCTCTGGAATCTTTACACATCTGCCATTCCCCGCTTTTCTTTGTGTTGAGTATTGTTGATACAGCACATAGACTAAGGCTCTCTATTATAAACCCCTTATCCATCAATTCCTGCACTTGTCTCCCAACTTCTGCATTTTCCTGAGGAGTTAACCTATATGTTGCTTTATTCGGCAAACTCGCACCACGTATTAGATCAATATTATGACTAATACTTCTGATTGGTGGTTTTGCATTTGGCAACTCATCAACAAAAATATCAACACAACCATTTAGTAGATTTTTAATTTCTTTAGGAAAATCTTCTAAATTTGTAGTAGTCGAGAATTTTGCATCCTTCTCAACTTCTTGCAGCAATTCTTTACCACTCATCAACATAACACTGTTTCCAGATGCTTCTTTATTTGCTTCGTTCTTTAAGGCCAGCAGTGTGTGTTTATTCCCATCCTTCTCTAGGGTATAAGTATTTCTTCGACCATCATGAACAGCTTTTATAACATCTTTGTAGGTACCAATTTATATCTCTACCTTGCATTGCTCTATCACAAGAATTTGATGTCCTTTTTCCAGCCATAACACCTTATATAGAGTAGGGTGTACCATTTTTACCAATTCTAATTTGTCCACCATATCTGTGGAAACAAGGTTATCAGTACTTCCACTGTCAATTACCACTTTGCAACATTTCCCCTTGGACTTGCATATAGTCTTGAATATGTTCTTCCTCTGAAATGGCTTTTATGCTTCTTTTTCTGCTTTAAGCAATACTCTTTTCAATAACAAGTATTCTCCTGCTTAGGGTGGTTCTTATTTTCCCGCAATCTGAGGAATTTCTTCCTTTGTTTCAGCGATATTCACATTTCTCTGAGTTGTTGACTTATTATGAGAACAGTCCCTCAACCCATGTCCCCATTCACCACATGTAAAGCACCGAATCTCTCTTCCTTGGCCTCTACCTCTGGGTACGAATCTTCCTCAGCCATAGTCTCCTCTCTGTGGTGTTCTACTACTAGAACATCCTACTTCACTCTACAAATGTTGAAATATGGGTTTGAATACTCCTCTTCCTCTTACTGAATTCTTCCCTCTAATTCTCTGGCTTTGCTTCCTTTGTATCTTCTCCTCTGCTTTTAAGGCTGCTTGGTAAGCATCTTCAATTGTTTTTAGATTTAATAAACTGATCTCATCCTGTATATCATACCTCAAGCCATTTATGTACCAGGCTACTTTCTCAACATCATCTTCCACATGTCCGGCTCTGATATTTAGCCTATAAAAGTCTTCTTTATATTCTTTAATTGTCATCCCTTTTTGCTTCAAATTCTGTAATTGCTTAAAAAGATTTAACTGATAATCCTTTGGCATAAAATTACTCTTTAATTTACTTACCATTTTATCCCATTGCTTGATTTTTGGCTTTCCTTTTCTTTGTCTCGATAACTGTAACTCTTCCCACCAAATGGTTGTGTGGCCCTTCAATCTGGTAGCCACAAATTTCACTTTCTTTTTGTCTTCAATTTCCTCAAAATCAAAGTACTTGTCTAATGAATTGATCTAGTCCATTAATTCCTCCACATTGAGATTACCATCATACAAAGGCACTCTAATTTTGGTCTTTCGCTCGCTTTCATCAACATCTTGAGAATTTTTGTTGTCTCGTCCTCTTCATCTTCTTCTTCATCTTCTGAAGGTTCTTCTGCAACGTTGTCATCTCCTTCATCAGGCGCTCTCCTTTGGGAAACTTCCATTGTCTCCATCCTTGCATGAAATCATTGAAACACTTCCTGTAGAATTGCATTTTCTAATGATCTTCCTCTCCCTATGCCAGTTGTTCTTCTAGGTGGCATATTGCTAAATTAAACTCTATTTCAATCAACCGGTCTAATACCAAAAATGATGTACAGTCAGTCACTATTCCCGTGTAAACTCAATTTAAACCCTGGTATAAATTTTACACCACGAAAAAAAACCCAAATCAGCCCTTTAACACTGTATCGAAATCCCTAATTTATAGCGCAACTTCTCAGATTTAACAATTCGCAAATCGGCAGTTTTGATATATGGTAGATCGGCGATTTTGTGATTTTGCAAATCGCAACAAATAACTTATTGCATATCGCAATATATACGATATCGCATGTCACAACTTATAGCATATAACTTGCAATATTTAACCAACAAATAATAAAAATGCAGATGTGAAATTGTGATATATTAAAAATATGAAATGTGATATTTCAGCTATGTCTGGAATATGCAATGCAATCAAAGAAACTTGAGTTTCAGCCAAATGCAATAAAGCAGATTTGCGACATACACCATGTTTTTCCCTAAATCTCTTTAAGTCTTGAAACTTGAATATACATACTATGAAGCCTTTTAAAGGATTTAACTTTTATTTACGGGAATTATGATAATAAAATGCAAAACAGAAGAACTATTACCCGGGTTATATATTCTACCGCAAGCGATCCTTAACAATTTTGAATTAATTCACACACACAGGAACAATAACTTGCACATCCACGCTTCAAATCAATTACTCAGACTAAAACATAGTATTTCCTGGCTCTTTACAGCTTGATGATAATTTTTCCTTTTTCGCTCTACCTTCTTTGTCTCTCTATATCTCTCTATTTAATCAAAACAAATGTGTTTTTTCCTGCTTACTATTCTAAATGTGGCTCACTATTTTTATCTGTTTAAAAAATTAAATCCCTATTCAATAGGTCTGATGCACACCTATTCTAACAATCTTATCTCCTTTTTCTAATTTAGAAATGTACTAAATATTACAATAAATGAAAATAAAAGTAAACTCAAGAGATCCAACCCTCTCTACTCAAAGATAATTTGACCACTCAGGTTGGTGAAATTCATCTCATGTGATGCTCCTACATAAATAAATTTGATCTTCCAGATTAAAACACGTAAGAGAGAGATATTAGCACCAAAAATTCAATTTTCTTCAACTCCTTTCTTTGCCCAAAACTGCACTCCCAAATACCTCTTCCTTCACTTCATACTTTTCCTTGATACAAAAAAGATATCGAATTTTTGTGTGTGAGTGAGTTGTCTCCAAATGAATTCAATCTCCCTACATTTATAGGATTTTTATTGGTTTGAATTACCTAACTTGAGACTGACTTGATCACTTGAAGGCCGACTTGTTGTGGAGGCTCCATAAATCATATTTGACTCAATACTTGACCTATTTACATGATTCAAAATCCCAATATGAGTCAATTTAAATATGAAATAATCCTAAAAACTCATAATAAAACCTAGAAGTCCACAATTGGTACTTTTACCTAAAATAATATGACCCAAGCATGAAACCCATGCTTTAATAAGTCATTTAATAATAATAATTTTCTTTTATTATTTTGACAAGTACAATAAATATTGAATCAAATACAATTTATGAAGGGCGAACCTAGTTACAATATCCAACAAGCAGTCTAATATTTCTCTGTATTTTTTATGCATGTCCCCAACAAGGTCAGGGTAAAAGGAGTTAGGGCTTGAACTGGTTGAACCCTTGCAAGACTAGCCTCGACGACCCAGATGACCTCCCATGGCAAAAGAAAAGAAATATGAGGGAGCAAGGATCCTTTCAAAATATTGCTTGAAGAGGCCCTCAAGTCAGAAAGGAATGCGGCGATGGACAAATTTTCCCATATCATTCAGCGAATGCCCACAGGCGATTTCACTCCCTTTAAGGTACAAGTAAACTTTTACATTCCCATATTTGAAGGCCAAATAGATGAAAATATCGTAGATAAATGGTTAAATTTATTGGAAGGATATTTTTTAGTTCATGATTTTTCCAATAGGGAGAAAATTACTTTTGCACTCCTCAAAGTCACCCCCCACGTCAAGGATTGGTGGGAAACCTACTATGAGCAGAGGAACGAGAGGGAACCCTCACTGTTTTCAACTACACCCACTTGGAATTCCTTCTGAGACGCCATCAAGGAACAATATTAACCTATAAGGAGCTATGAAGATAAGTACATAAAATGGACTTCTTTATGGTAACAAAGGGATCAAGATGTTCATGAGGAAAAATAATTTCCATACCCTACGCACAAAGTTGGGTATCAAAGATTCTGAGAAACATTTAGTGCTCAAGTATCACAGTTATTTGCACTAATACATTGAGGAAGAAATGGAGTTCATATACATCTCCTCGCTTGTTGCAGCATACCAATATGTTGCCAAGATCGAGTATAAATTCAAGCAGAAGAAGCGAGAATTTCGATATACGAACCCAAAGTAGAGAAAAGGCACCCCCAAGCCATAGAGAAAAGGGAAGATCCAGGCTGCGACCCAGAGGACAACTCCTCAAAGCCAGGATCCAAGTATAACGAGAAGGAAAATAAGGACACCGACAAGTGGTGCAAGTTCCATAAAACTCCCACTCACAACAATAACGAATATCGTGCAAATTAGGTGCTGGGGGCTGAGCTAAAAGACTTAGAGACAGATGCATGCTATGATTTTGAGCCGAAACCTGACAATGGAACCAACAAGGGAAAGCAAATCAGTTGCGCGGAACCCACTGTGACGATAGCCACCATCAAACTCTAAAAGGCGTAACTTGAGGATCCTGAAGAGGGGAGATCATGTTCCACTCACATATGTGGGGAAAGGGTTCGTCAATGTAGTTCATCATTGACAATTGGAGCAAAAGGAACCTGGTATCGATAAAGGTCATTAAGAGATTGAAGTTTCTAACAACATCACACCCATAGTTGTACACCATGAGGTGGCTCCACCAAGGTGGAGATCTATGTGTCATCTAGCAGTGTCGCCAGCCTTATACCATCAAGCCATTTGCAGATGAGGTATTGTGTGATGTTTCCCCAATATAATTCTATGATGTTTTATTAGGTAATCCATACCTATGGAAGCATCTTGGTGTATATGAATCCATATCTCATTCTAATATTATTAATTTGGGTCAAAATTTGTACAAGATACCATAGGTAGTGTTGCCTACAAATTTTTCTTTGAATTATGTTAAAAAACGTAGTAAGATCATTTCCCAAACTGAGAAATTTGTCTTCCTTATGATTTTCCCTCAAATTAAGAGGAATATTGTGGCCACATCCTCAACCTCCATAGAAGGCTCCTCTGCATGTCAACAAAAAATATACAAGGTCGTGGAGGAGTACAAGGACATCTTTAATTCACCCATAAGGGTACCCCTACACTGTCAGTTCAAGCACTCCATAAATCTGACCCCAGGTGTGTTGCTACCCAATGGACCAATTTATTGATGCTTTATTCTAGAGAATGATGAGATCAAGAGGTAGATTCAGGAAATTTTGTAGAAAGGGCACATCAGAATAAGTTCCTCACCCTGTGGGAGCCCGATCGTGTTGGTACAGAAGAAGGATGGAAACTGGAGGCTCTGATTGACTATCAAGCGTTGAATAAGATCACTATCGGAAATACGTATCGAATCCCATGGGTTGATGACCTTCTAGACTAGCTCAAGGAAGCCCAATATTTCAGCAATATTGACTTGGAGTCCAATTATCACTAGGTACTAATCGAACCCTCCAATGTATGGAATATTGCCTTCAAATCCAAGGAGGCTCTTTTGAATGATTGGTCATGCCTTTTGGGTTAACGAATTCCCATGCAACCTTCATGAGGTTGATGGATGACATCTTGGAACACTTCAGAAACTTATTTGTGGCAGTGTATTTGGACGACATCCTGATCTTTATCAAGATTTTGGAAGAGAACCTACACCATACTCAAGATGTCCTCCAAAACCTGTGACAACAAAAATTGTGTCAATTTGGAGAAATTCACTTTTGGTATGACCCAGGTTCAATATATGGGGTAAATCATTGATGAGCGGGGGATGTGCATGGGGTCCCAACCAAGATACAAGTTATTTGGGATTAGTCATCCCCAACCACTCTAACAGAGCTCTGCAACTATTTGGGTCTTGCTAATTTCTATCCCAGTTTCATGTTGGGATTCTCTCATATTACTTGGGCTTTGAGTCAAATCACCAAGTTTGGAGCAAAGGCAAATTTATTTTGGTCTGAATCCCAACATAAGGCATTTACTCAGTTGAAGCATAGCCTCTGCTCTGCATCATTTCTCACATTAACAGACCTGCAGCAATCATTTGAAATTGAGACAAATGCCTCTGACTATGTTATTGGTGTAGTTCTTACCCAACAAGGGCATCCAGTGGAATATCACTGTGAGACACTTTCACATACAGTCTGAAAGTATCCCACCTATGAAAAAGAGATTTATTCCAATTTCCATTGTGTAGGCATGTCAACAATGGAAGCATTACATTTTGGGGAAGGAAACGGCCATCCACACATACCATCGACCCATGCAGTTCATACAACAATGGTCCACATATCTACAACAACTCCTTTTGAACATTAAGTACAAGAAGGGAAACAACACAATGTTGCAGACTGCCTCAACCGACCGTCGGTTATGGCGCTAACCATTGTGCTTGAATATTGTGGACACGATAATTTGAGATGGCCACATATTTACAAGAGTGATCTAGAATTCGACACCACATACCATATGTTCCTGGAAGGAAAGAAAGTTCTGGACTTTCACCTCCAGGACACACTGTTATGCCACCGAGACACCTTTGTGTTCCTTCAAGCGAACATGCCAAGATGATTTGGGAGGCACACTACAGTCAGGTTGTTGGACATTTTGGGGCAGAAAAATTAGTAGCAATGTTGCAGAAGTATTTTTATTGGTCGAACCTTCGACAAGATGTTGAGAAGTACATCAGATCTTGCATTACTCGTGTCATTTCCAGATCTAAAATCAAGAAGCAAAGCATGTATACTCATTTTCTTACTCCAAGTCGGCTCTGGGAATCCATCTCCATGGATTAAATGTCGGGCCTCCCTTTTACCAAGCTTGGCAAGGACTGTGTTTTCATGGTCGTCGAAAAATCATCTAAGATGGCCATTCTTGCAGCCTGCATGAAGATTATCACATCAGAAGCCACTACCAAACTCTTCTTTGAAAAATTATGGATACACTTTGGGATCAGGACAATAGGTTCCTAAGTACATTTCGTTCAATCCTCTATTCATTGTTGGATACCAAGCTCACTAAGGCCACGAGCTTCCACCCACAAACTAATGGCCAAACAAATGTCATCAATAAGATGATTGTGCACATAATGTGCATGTGCAACTCGAAGCATCCACGCACATGGGATGAAAGGCTCGCCTATGCCCATCATAGCTACAACAGATCTCTCCATAACTCAACTGGTCACAACCCATTTCAGGTGGGATTGGGATTCCAGCCACTATGTCCCATTGATATTTCCATACCACTTGCAGCTACTTAGGCAGATTCAGATCATGTCGAGTCTGAGATGACAGTCCTACCAGCTTCATTGAACGCATTCAACACATTCACCTGTAAGTCCATGACCTATTGGATATATAAAATGCTAAATACAAACAACGCCATGATCAACATCGAGTTCCACACAAGTTCCAGGTGGGTGAAAAGGTTTGGTTACATTTGCAGAAGAATCCTCGTTAGGGCCCACAGCAAGATTCGCCCTCTCCGATATGGGCCTTACACCATCACTTATGTTGTAGGAGACAATGCTTTCGAGCTCAACATTCCACCATTCCTTGGCCTGCACCCAGTATTCAATGTCGACCGGTTGCGGCCATACTTTCCCCCATTGTTAGACACATCTGACATTGCTAATTAGTTGACACAAACAAATATCAAGCCAAATTGTATCGAATTGGCCACAACTGATAAGATCATGGACACATAGATCAAGAACACTTTCTAATACAGGATCTAACTATATCTAGTTGACAAAGCATACCAACTCCTTCACCAAGGACTAGGTTCAATAAAAATTCCCTCACCTCATGGAGGCTCTGCACGCAATGGGGACCATTTATTCCTATGGGGAAGGACTGATCCAGGTGGATATTTGTGGCCTCTCACCTATTCCACCTATACCTCCAGTTGGTTTCATCATTTTCCTTAATTATAGCACAATTTATTATTTTTAGCAATTTTTCAGATCCTAAACATCTGGAGTTTTTTTGACCCCCTAAACGATGTTATAAAGGTTTGCAATAGCCCGTAGTTGTAGGTAGAAGCCTAGCACAAATATTTTAGTACTAAAGAAGACATTTCTAGCAAGGTATCGTACACGCCAAATGGAGATCATATGACCAAGTTACGACCACGAGAAGTTGGTTGCCCAACCAACCCTAACGGGCCCCAAAAACTCTTGGATTTCCATCTCCTAGGGTTAGGGTACTGGCTGTTTACGGTTTCCCTTTGTTGTTCAATAATAAAAATCCCTTTGAGCCTCACTGTAACATAGTTCAAAGGCATGTAGCTACCACATCTTTTCTTAGAGATAAGCTACCATCGTCTGAGCTAGTTCATTTCTATTTTGTATGTAAGCATCTTTCAATTCTTTGATATTAATGAAATGCAAATTTATTTATGTTGCATATGTGTGTTTATGTGTATATCTATATTTTTTTGCGTTCCTCCATAAGTTTGGATCAACACTTGACAAACTGCTAGTGATTTTACAAGAGAAAGTCATCTTCCCATGTCATATCTTTCGTTGGTAGGCTCTTCTGTTTGGCGATGTACTCCACAATTATTGGGTTACTTGGCTGCTTAATCCTTGTTTTAAGGTTTGTTTCTAATTCTAGTGTAATTTTCCCTTCTTCCTTTATCTCTGGTACACTTCCTAGTTGTAAATGAATAGCATGGTCATGGTCTAAATTAGGTGGAAGACCCTTAGGCATTAATCCAAATACCTTGGGATGATTTTTAATAGCTTTATGGAGATCCCTTGACATATATGATATTGAAGTTTGAAACTTTAGTGAATATAATTGTGCCATTAAACCTTGGTGCCAATTTTTGAGTAATTTTTTCATTCCATTAAAGCTTTATCATTTTAGAGGGTTTCCCTTGGATACCTATAATCTCAATTTACTTTCCTTCCGAGGTAAATCTTATGAAAAGATATTGACAATTAAAAACCATTGTTCCTAATTATTGTAACCATTGTACCCCTAATACAACATTAGCACCACCCATTTGGATTGCATTCATGGGACTAACCAACAAATACTCCTCCATGTTCATCTTAATATTATGGCACTTCCTTGAATAATTTATGGCACCTCCATCTGCAATCATTACTTGAAATTTGGGTGTTGGATAAAAAAACAATTGAGAAGTTTTGTAATTGATGAAGTTATTAATACTGCCTAAATCTTCCAATAATATGATTCTTTTCTTTTTGATATATCCTTCTATATTGAGGGTTTATGGAGTGCTAATGTCGACTAGTTCATGACAAATGATTGTTGGAGTAGTCTTTTCTAGCTCTAGATCCAGTGAAGTTTCCACTTCCTGATCTTATTCATCTTCACAATATATGTAGAATAATTTATTTTCACTGCATTTATGCACCCTATTATACTTGTTGTCACAATTGAAACATAGTTCATTTGCTCTTCATTCATCCGTTTTCCGAGGAGTCAACCTTGTTGGTTTAAGAGAGGGAGCATGATTTTTTTTATAGTTATTGATGACCAATTTTCTAATGGTCACATTTTTACTTTCAACTTTTCTTTCCAAATTGAAATCATGCTCTAGATATTAGGTTCAAAGAGATGTACCTCATGTTGGACATTTTCCTAATTTAAAGTTCCCATGAATAGGTCTAACAAATTTTCCTTTGAATCATTCTTTACTTTGAGACTCAACATTTGGAATTGTTGAATGTGCTCTATAACTAGACATATTTGTGGAAGAATTTTCGATTGACTAAAATATATATTGTTCTTAATATCCCATAATGTATTATCAATTCATCTATAAAAATGGACCAAGATATAATAGAATCCTTTTTTTCATTTCACAAAGCCATTGATACCATAGATGTAGGTCTTGTTCTAAAAACATGAATGCAATATTTACCTTTTGTAAGTATTCAATTTGGTGTAAATAAAAGTTTTGTTCCATTTGAAATATCCATGTTAAAGTATCATTACCATAAGAATTCATCATACTGATTTTTGGAATATATTCATTCCTTGGTGCTCACTTGAAGCCTTAATGATGTGGATACTCGATTGAAAATTCATGATTATGGTTTTGCAATTTTATATTTATTCTCTCCAATTGTGATAGCATACTCCCCATATGAGTTTGATTCTCAACATCATGATTCTCCTTACGTTTTGGATTTCATTGTATCTCCACAACCCTCTCAGGGAGACCTTTTATAGAATGTTTTGTAATTATTTTATTTCTTCACCTAATGGATTTCTGCTTTTATTTCTTATTTTTATTCATTGTTTTTCTATTTCTCCTCTAAGTTTTTCTTGAGAACCCGATAAATCCAAAATTTTCAACATATTAACATCCATTTCATTAAGTTTATTCTCTGATTAAGATAACCTAAATTCTAAGTCTTCACTTTCTTCGTGATTTTTTTTTGGTAAGTTAGGAAATTCTATTAATTCGAGAAACAAAATATTACATATGCTACAGGCGGGCTTGGCAAGCTGCGCTTAACCAATCCTAGCCTTAGTTTCTTGGTTTTGGGGCTGCCTCAGAGGAGGAAACCAGCCCAAACAAAACTTGAGACAGAAAATTACAATATGCACAGTAGCACTAATGTATCTAGATAGTACAAAATATGCAGAAACAAAAAAAAAAACAGTGATGGTGGCATGCTTGAAAAAAAACATGGAAGGGTTGTGCAACTATGCAGGCCTCAATATTCATCTTCATCATCAATTTTGGGGACCTCCTCCTCAATAGGGCAAGCGGCTGCATGCGTAACCGCTTCCTCCGAATCTTCCACTGGACGCCTGGGTTTGGGGACAGGTGCGCAAAGGATGGGGGAATCTGGATCCTCTACGTCAGGGACATGCGTCTAGTTTCCATTAGATTCCATCACCCAGACATTTGATTCATCGTCTTCCTCCTCCTGAACTGGCAGCGGAACAGTCTTGCGAGACAGGGGGTGCACCTAATGCACTATGGTGGACTTCCACGAGTCACGCCTACCTCACTACGCAGCTTGCACTGGAGCTTCCTCCTCCTGATCGGGATCAAGGCTCTACCACACAAAAATGTTGAAGGAGGATCCTTTCATCGAATCTAAGGGGTTGTCCTCGCCATGGTGATAAAAGCCAGGGAGAGCACCTCTCTGACCCCCTCGAATGGTTCTCTAGCATATTATTGGGGCCATTGCACAATGAGGCAGGGGGAGGCTTCAAGGGAAGGGTACACAGCAGGGGGACAAACAGCATCAAGGACCGGGGGGTCGGAAGGGCCAAGGAAGAGGTGCTAACTTAAGGAACCTGGGGAGGGGAGATACTCTTCCACTCACATATGTGGGTAAAGGGTTTGTCAATGTAGTTCATCGTTGAAAGTTGGAGCAAAAGGAACCTAATATCACTAAATTTTGTTAAGAGATTGAAGTTTCTAACAACATCGAACCCATAGTTGTACACCATGAGGTGGCTTTACCAAGGTGGAGATCTATGTGTCATCTAGTAGTGTCGTCGTCCTTATACCATCAAGCCATTTGCAGATGAGGTATTGTGTGATGTTTCCCCACTGGAATTCTACAATGTTTTATTAGGTAAGTCATACCTATGGAAGCATCATGGTGTATATGAATCCATGCCTCATTCTAATATTATTAATTTTGGTCAAAAGTTGTACAAGATACCATAGGTAGGGTTGCCTAAAAAATTTTCTTTGAATTATGCTAAACAATGCAGTAAGATCATTTCCCAAACTGAGAAATTTGTCTTCCTTATGATTCACCCTCAATGTAAGAGGAAGATTGTGGCCACATCCTCAACCTCCATAGAAAGCCCCTCTGCATGTTAGCAACAAATATACAAGGTCGTGGAGGAGTATAAGGACATCTTTACCTCACCCATAAGGGTGCCCCTACATTGTTAGTTCAAGCACTCCATCGATCTGACCTCGAGCGTGTTGCTACCCAATGGACCGATCTATCGATGCTTTATTCTAGAGAATGATGAGATCAAGAGGTAGATTCAGGAACTGTTGTAGAAAGGGCACATCAGACCAAGTTCCTCACACTGTGGGAGCCTGATCGTGTTGGTACAAAAGAAGGATGGAAACTAGAGGCTCTGTATTAACTATTAGGCATTGAATAAGATCACTATCGGAAATAGGTATCGAATCTCATGTGTTGATGACCTTCTGGACCAGCTCAAGGAGGCCCAATATTTCAACAATATTGACTTGGAGTCCATTTATCACTAGGTACTAATCAAACCCTCCAATGTATGGAATATTACCTTCAAATCCAAGGATGCTCTTTTCGAATGGTTAGTCGTGCCTTTTGGGTTAACAAATTTCCCCGCAACCTTCATGAGGCTAATGGATGACATCTTGCAACCCTTCAGAAACTTGTTTGTGGTAGTGTATTTGGACAACATCTTGATCTTTATCGAGATTTGGGAAGAGAACCTACACCATACTCAACAAGTCCTCCAAACCCTGTGACAACACAAATTGTGTCAATTTGGAGAAATTCACTTTTGGTATGACCCAGGTTCAATATATGGGGTAAATCATTGATGAGCGAGGGGTGTGCATGGGGTCCCATCCAAGATACAAGTTATTCGGGATTAGTCAACCCCAACCACTCTAACAGAGCTCTACAAATTTTTGGGTCTTGTCAATTTCTATCGCAGTTTCATGTTGGGATTCTCTCATATTACTTGGGCTTTGCGTCAAGTCACCAAGTGTGGAGCGAAGGAAAATTTATTTTGGTCTGAATCACAGCATAAGGCATTTACTGAGTTGAAGCATAGCCTCTGCTCTGCATCATTTCTCACATTACCAGACCTGCAACAATCATTTGAAATTGAGACAAATGCCTCTGACTATGTTATTGGTGTAGTTCTTACCCAGCAAGGGCATCCAGTGGAATATCAAAGTGAGACACTTTCACATACAGTCTGAAAGTATCCCACCTATGACAAAGAGATTTATTCCAATTTCCATTGTGTAGGCATGTCAAAAATGGAAGCATTACATTTTTGGGGAAGGAAACGGCCATCCACACATACCATCGACCCATGCAGTTCATACAAACACAAGGAAAGTTGCAGAACAATTTCTGTCGGAAATGGTCCACATATATACAACAACTCCTTTTGAACATTAAGTAAAAGAAGGGAAACACCATAATGTTGCGGACTGCCTCAACCGACCGTCGGTTATGGCGCTAACCACTGTGCTCGAATCTTGTGGACACGAGAATTTGAGATGGCCACATATTTACAAGAGTGATCCAGAATTCGACACCACATACCATATGTTCCTGGAAGGAAAGAAAGTTTTGGACTTTCACCTCTAGGACACACTGTTATGCCACCGAGACACCTTTGTGTTCCTTCAAGTGAACGTGCCAAGATGATTTGGGAGGCACACTACAGTTAGGTTGTTGGACATTTTGGGACAAAAAAATTAGTGGCGGTGCTGCAGAAGTATTTTTATTGGTTGAACCTTCGATAAGATGTTGAGAAGTACATCAGATCTTGCATTGCTTATGTCATTTTCAAATCTAAAATCAAGAAGCAAAGCATGTATACTCATTTTCCTACTCCTAGTCGGCCCTGGGAATCCATCTCCATGGACTAAATGTTGGGCCTCCCTTTTACCAAGCTTGTCAACAACTGTGTTCTCATGGTCATCGACAAATCATCTAAGATGGCAAGAAGAGTATCACATCAGAAGCCACTGCCAAACTCTTCTTTGAAAAATTATGGATACACTTTAGGATCAGGACAACAAGTTCCTAAGTACATTTCGTTCAAGCCTCTAGTCGTTGTTGGATACCAAGCTCACTAAGGCCACGAGCTTCCACCCAACAGATCTCTCCATAACTCAACTGGTCACAACCCATTTCAAGTGATATTGGGATTCCAACCACTATGTCCCATTGATATTTCCATACCACTTGCAGCTACTCAGGCAGATTCGGCTCATGTCCAGTCTGAGATGACAGAGCTACCAGCTTCATTGAACGCATTCAGCACATTCACCTATAATTCCATGACCTATTGGATAGATAAAATTCTAAGTACAAACAACATGCTAATTACAAACAACGCCATGATCAACATCAAGTTCCACACAAGTTCCAGGTGGGTGAAAAGGTTTGGTTACATTTGCAGAAGAATCCTTGTTGGGGCCCACTGCAAGATTCGTCGTCTCCGATATGGGCCTTACACCATCACTAAGGTTGTAGGAGACAATTATTTCAAGCTCATCATTCCACCGTTCCTTGGCCTGCACCCAGTATTCAATGTGGGTCGGCTGTGGCCATACTTTCCCCCATTGTTGGACACATCTGACATTGCTAATTAGTTGACACCAACAAAGATCAACCCAAGTTGTATCGAACAGGCCACAACTGATAAGATCAAGAACACTTTCTAGTAGAGGATCTAACTATATCTAGTTGACAAAACATACCAACTCCTTCACCAAGGACTAGGTTCAATAAAAATTCCCTCACCTCATGGAGGCTTTGCACGCAATGGGGAACATTTATTCCTATGGGGAAGGACTGATCCAGGCAGATATTTGTGGCATCTTGCCTATTCCACCTATACCTCCAACTGGTTTCATCATTTTCCTTAATTATAGCACAATTTATTATTTTTAGCAATTTTTCAGATCCTAAACATCTGGAGTTTTTTTTACCCCCTAAACGATGTTTTTTTGAGGTTTGCAATAGCCCATAGTTATAGGTGGGGTCCTAGCACAAATATTTTAGTACTAAATGAGACCTTTATAAAAAGGTATCGTACGCGCCAAATGGAGATCATATGACCAAGTTACGACCATGAGAAGTTGGTTGCCCAACCAACCCCAACGGGGCCCAAAAACTCTTGGAGTTCCATCTCCTGGGGTTAGGGTTTTGGTTGTTTATGGTTTCCCTTTGTTGTTCAATAATAAAAAGCCCTTTGAGCCTCATCCTAACATAGTTCAAAGGCATGTAGCCACCACATCTCTTCTTAGAGATAAGTTACCATCGTCTGAGCTAGTTTATTTCCATTTTTTATGTAAGCATCTTTCAATTCTTTGATATTAATGAAATGAAAAATTATTTATGTTGCATATGTGTGTTTATGTGTATATCTATATTTTTCTGCGTTCCTCCATAAGTTTGGATCAACACTTGACAAACTACTAGTGATTCTGCAAGAGCAAGTCATCTTCCCATGTCATATCTTCCTGTGGTAGGCTCTTCTGTTTGGTGATGTACTCCATAATTTTTGGGTTACTTGGCTGCTTAATCCTTGTTTCAAGGATTTTTTCTACTTCTAGTGTAATTTTCCCTTCTTCCTTTATCTTTGGTACACTTCCTTGTTGTAAATGAATAGCATGGTCATGGTCTAAATTAGGTGGAAGACCCTTAGGCATTATTCCAAATACCTTG
Source organism: Pinus albicaulis (assembly GCA_034641835.2). Classification (NCBI taxonomy): domain Eukaryota; kingdom Viridiplantae; phylum Streptophyta; class Pinopsida; order Pinales; family Pinaceae; genus Pinus; species Pinus albicaulis. Next base: position 235,122,124 of record CM076573.1, read on the forward strand.
GGATGATTTTTAATAGCTTTATGGAGATTCCTTGACATATATGATATTGAAGTTTGAAACTTTAGTGAATATAATTGTGCCATTACACCTTGGTGCCCATTTTTGAGTAATTTTTTCATTCCATTAGAGCTTTATCATTTTAGAGGGTTTCCCTTGGATACCTATAATCTCAATTTACTTGGCTTCCGAGGTAAATCTTATGAAAAGATCTTGAAAATTAAAGACCATTGTTCCTAATTATTGTAACCATTGTACCCCTAATACAACATTAGCACCACCCATTTGAATTTCATTCATGGGACTAACCAACAAATACTCCTCCATGTTCAACTTAATATTATGGCACTTCCTTGAATAATTTGGAATTGTTGAATGTGCTCTATAACTAGACATTTGGAATTGTTGAATGTGCTCTATAACTAGACATATTTGTGGAAGAATTGTCGATTGACTAAAATATGTATTGTTCTTAATCAATTCCTCTATAAAAATGGACCAAGATATAATAGAATCCTTTTTCATTTCACAAATCCATTGATACCATATACGTAGGTCTTGTTCTAAAAACATGAATGCAATATTTACCTTTTGTAAGTATTTAATTTGGTGTAAATCAAAGTTTTGTTCCATTTGAAATATCCATGTTAAAGTATCATAACGAGAAGAATTCATCATACTGATTTTTGGAATATATTCGTTCCTTGGTGCTCACTTGAAGCCTTAATGATGTGGATACTCGATTGAAAATTCATGATTATGGTTTTGCAATTTTATATTTATTCTCTCCAATTGTGATAGCATACTCCCCATATGAGTTTGATTCTCAACATCATGCTTCTCCTTACGTTTTGGATTTCATTGTATCTCCACAACCCTCTCAGGGAGACCTTTTATAGAATGTTTTGTAATTATTTTATTTCTTCACCTAATGGATTTCTGCATTTATTTCTTATTTTTATTCATTGTTTTTTCTATTTATCCTCTAAGTTTTTCTTGAGAACTCGATAAATCCAACTTTTTCAACATATTACCATCCATTTCATTAACTTTCTTCTCTGATTAAGATAACTTAAATTCTAAGTCTTCACTTTCTTCATGATTTTTTGTTGGTAAGTTAGGCTATTTTATTAATTCGAGAAACGAAATATTACATATGCTACAAGCGGGGTTGGAAAGTTGCGCTTAACCAATCCAGCCTTAGTTGCTCGGTGTCAGGGCTACCTTAAAGGAGGAAACCATCCCAAACAAAACTTGAGACAAAAAATTACAATATGCGCAATAGCACTAATGTATCTAGATAGTACAAAATATGCAGAAACAAAAAAACATTGATGGTGGCATGCTTGACAAAAAACATGGAAGAGTTGTGCAGCTACGTAGGCCTCAATATTCATCTTCATCATCAATGTTGGGGACCTCCTCCTCAATAGGGAAATTTGATGCCTGCGCAGCCACTTCCTCCGAATCTGCCACTAGACGCCTGGGTTTGGGGACAGGTGCGCAGAGGATGGGGGAATCTGGATCCTCTACATTAGGGAAACACGTCTAGTTTCCATCAGATTCCATCACCCATACATTTGATTTATCATCTTCCTCCTCCTGAACCGGTAGCAGAACAGTCTTGCGAGACAGGGGGTGCGCCTGATACACTATGGTGGACTTCCGCGGGTCACGCCTACCTCTCTACGCAGCTTGCACTGGATCTTCTTCCTCCTACTCGAGATCGGGACTTTTCCATGCAAAATTTTTGGAGGAGGAGCCTTTCATCAACTCGAAGAGGTTGTCCTCGCCACAGTGATAACAACCAGGGAGAGAACCTCTGTGACCCCCTCTAATGGTTCTCTAGCATATTCTTGGGGCCATTGCACAATGAGGCAGTGTGGATGCTTCAAGGGAAGGGTACGCAGCAGGGGGACAAACAGCGTCAAGGACCAGGGGGTCGGAAGGGCCAGGGAAGAGGTGTGCAGACTAGGATATCACAGCCCAGAGGGGACTCCACAACGTAGCACTGAGAATAGGGCTACGTGACCGTTTGGAATTGGGGAAGTGTCAAAACAGAGTTAAAAATACAGGCAGAGGGAAGATACTATGAGTTTATCAGGCTGAGGGCTCATCCTTTTAAAGGGGCTTGGACACATGCGAGGAGGATGGAAATGAGTATGCATCGCACGTAGCTGCATGCCATGAACGATTTCCTAAGTAGACTCGAGGGAAGGGGGATGGATGATATACAAATCAGTCATGACAATCATTTATGGTGATAGTTGTAGATGGGTACCCTGGATAGGGTGACGTTGTTCCTAGCGTCTCATCATCATACCTTATCATGTTTGTCTCATGCGGATGGCTAACGGTTTGAGGATCCACAGCATGTGACACTCTGCGTAGAATATCTCCGTCATCCAGGGTTTGTGAGAAATGATTGTCATTTGTGCTAGTTCTGTCATCCGCATCTCGGGCACTTTCTTCATGAGTTAAGGATAAGTATTCAATAGATTTAATGTTGTAGAAACATTCTTTGGAGGCATGTTGGACAAAAAAATAGTACTCATATCTAACATAACTTTTAATCACTAAAAAAATGGGATCTTCTAATCAACTATTACGTCACTTGTAAGTTGCGTACCTTAATTTGGAGAATATATGAATGGATGAAGGTTATTTTATATATCTCTGAGATTTCAGTCCTTCTAGATCTGAAACTTTGGTTTGTAATATTCAGATATGTCTTTTATGCAATTCCATAGGTGTCAATAGAATTTGATGTGCCAATTGAAAGTTATGGTAACTTTCCCAAAAATTATTGATTTTTTACCTCTTCCCATGAGAAAAACTTGTATACCATGCCACATGTCAAATTCTTCAAATATAATTCTTGAATTTGTATCTAAGGTACTTTTGCATGTCTCTTATCATTCCTAAAGATTTTACCATTTGAAAATTCCCATAAAAAGAATATATAGCAAAAAATACCAAGTCGACATGTTTAAAATGTACTTCAAGGTTGTTCACAAACCTTAACTTCCACAAGATACAACTTTGAAAGTATAATGAACCAAATTATAAAAATTGAACCGGATGTTCCCCAAGATTTCTTCTTTATATGGTCCAAGTTTAACTTTCTAAAATCTTATATAAAAAGAGTTATTGCGAATATTCCAAAATGACATGTTTGAAACTGATTTCATGAGCATTCGGGAACCTAGAATTCCTTTGTTAGGTCCCTATAATACTAGTGTATCCCCCTTATTGTTATTGTTAGTGTAGCCCCATTATTGTTATTTTTGTGCCTCGTAGAAGACCATTATTGTTATTGTTGTGCCCTTACATTATTATTGTTATGTAGGCTCTGATTGTATTGTGACCCCTTAGACTCCTATATATACAAAGGAGGTCTTGTCATTTGTATCATCCAAAAATTGTTCATTTGTGTAATGTAAAGGAGGATTCCCCCTTGAAGAAGCTAATTTTTAAGTTGTTGATCTATCTTTTCTTCTATTTTGTGAGTTGGTTCCATAACATTTGGTAACATTTGGTTTGATGGCAAGGATCCATTAACATGGATTTTATCACAAGTTTACCCAAGTCTGAAGGAAAGAGTGTCATCATGGTGCTAGTTGATAGACTTACCAAGTATGCACACTTTTGTGCATTATCTCTTCCTTTTAAAGCCAGTAAAGTTCATACTGCATTTATGGAAACAATTCAAAAGCTTCATGGAAACCCAAAGATAATAGTAAGTGAAAAAGATCCCATTTTCACTGGACATTTTTGGACGGAATTATTTTCTTGTCTTGGAACTCAATTAGCTCATAGTTCATCTTATCATCCTCAATCTGATGGGAAAACTAATATTGTGAACAAATGTTTGGAAGAATATATTTGTTGCTTTGTATATGATAAACAAACACAGTGGGTCAAGTGGTTACCTCTAGATGAATGGTGGTATAACACTTCCTTCCATACTCGAGCAAAAATGACCCCATTTATGGTAATTTATGGATATCATCCACCATCCATCACATCATCTTCAAGACAAAATTCTAAGGTTTAAGTAGTGGAAGATCACATTGAGCATCAACAACAAGTTCTCTAAATCTTAAAGCATAACCTCACTCAGGCGCAAAATCGAATGAAACAACTGGAATATCAGCATCACAATGAAAGAAGTTTTGATGTAGGCGACTGGGTATTTTTATGGCTACAACCATACAAACAAATGTCACTCAAGCAAGCTAAGAAAGATAATAAATTATCACCCAAGTACTACGGTCCTTACAAGGTGCTTCAAAATATTGGTAATATGGCATACAAATTGGAGCTACCTACATCTTCTCGAGTGCACCCAGTTTTCCATGTTTCATACTTAAAGAAGGTTATCAATTACAAGCTTCTAGTTCAAACAGTGTTGCTAGAACTTGACGAAGAAGGAAAAATCATATTTGAGCCTGAAGCAGTCACTGAAACAAGAACCCAGTGGCTACGGAATCGATCAATTTCAGAGTATCTCATTAGATGGAAGAACTTACCCACTGAAGATTCCATGTGGGAGGATGAAAATTTTATACAAAGGCATCTAGAACTACACAAGTGTTGAGGACAACACTTTTTTTAAGGAGAGGGGCATGTTAGGTCCCTATAATACTAGTGTAGCCTCATTATTGTTATTGTTAGTGTAACCCCATTATTGTTATTGTTGTGCCCATGTAGCCCCCATATTGTTATTGTTGTGCCCCATAGAATCCCATTATTGTTATTGGTGTGCCCTTATATTATTGTTGTTATGTAAGCTCTGATTATATTGTGACCCCTTAGACTCCTATATACACAAATGAGGCCTTGACAGTTGTATCATCCAATAATTGTTCATTTGTGTAATGTAGAGGAGGCTTCCCCCTCAAAGAGGCTAATTTTTAAGTCGTTGATCTATCTTTTACTTTATTTTGTGAATTGGTTGCATAACATCATTAGAGCAGATGTCCAAAATTATAGCAAAACCAGGTCTGAAATTTGAACTAAATGTTCATTCATATTTCACTTCGATGTTTCCAAGCTTTATGGTTTGAAGCCTCACATAAACAAAACAAAAAATAATGGAAATTCTGAATTAACCTGATTTCAGGAGCATTCAGGAACCTTAACTAATCTGGAGTAAATCTCCAAAAATATAGCAAACCAGGATCTAAAATTTGAACCAGATATTTCCCAACGTTTCTCCTCAATATTTTCCAAGTTTCACTATTTGAAATCTTCCTGAAAAAAAAATTATAGTGAAAATACCATGATGACTTGTTTGAAACATCAAAACCCTAAGATCATGGGCTTTGATGCCAAATGTGTAGAAATTCCTTGTAGATTCAAACTATTAATTGTAATTTACTAAAACAATAAAATTGAATCTACTTTACCAACTACGAAAACAATTAAATGATCATGAAATCACAAAGAATAAAAGAGAAAGAAATCAATCAACACATTACACAATGATTTCTTGGGGAAAACCACAGCTAAAACCCCCCCCTATGTGTTGAGATTTTTTATATATTAATTTGGAGAAAATCTCTTGGATATGCCAACAATAGTTTTTTGTTGCAAAATTGATGGCATCAAATCAACATGAGGAGATATTCTATCCTAGTTTGGTGTGATAGAATTAATTATTCAATTTCTTCACTCTTCTATATATTATAAGCCTGTAGAGGCAAAACATATGAGATGTGAGGTGTGAGGAAGAGGAAGTGCAGATGAGTAATTTTGCTATTGTAACCCCTGTTGATGAATAAGATTGCTGATACCTCTGTTTGGTGGATGTAGCCCAGATTGGTTGGGTGAACCACGTTAATTGCTGTCTTCATGTTTGATTGTTGTGTGTATGATTCTAATTAGTTTTCCGTTGCATACTCCTACATTGGTATTAGAGCAATAAGATGTATACGCTGCCTGGCGAGGAGCACTATTATCTGGTTCACATCTATGTGTATGCGTGGTTCACAGGTTTCATGTGCGCATGGATTAATAATTGAGTTGTCGAGTTGTGATAAGGTTGTCGTGGAGGAGAATCAATGGTTTTTTCGAATCCAAAACTGAATGTTCTTCATAAGAGGTTGAACAACGCCATAAGCCGTGAGCTGGAGCCGGAGTTTGTCCACAACATGTGAACTGGAGACGAGAGTGACCGATCTGCATTTGCGTGGATCAAGTTGCTAGTTTTCTGTGTGTGGCTTGTGGCTTGTGGTTCTATGGTTCGAGAGGAGGAGCCTCTGTCTATGGCAGCAAGTAACCAACGTTAAAATAGCGTTGAAAGAAACCAGTGTTGAAATCTGATTGCGCTGTGTTTTTTACAAAGGTTGGAACATTCTGTTCTCTTGATTGCTTCTGTGGAGCAGGAGGAGGAGCCGAATTCGAAAGCTCAACAATCAAATAAAGTCTCGGTTATGTCAATTCTTTCCTTGAAGTTATATGGTTTCCTTTCCAAACTAATATTTTCTTTCAAATAAATTTAGTGTGATTCACCCTAAGGTTTAACGGTGGCTGCTCATTCCCGATGGTAATTGCTTAATATTTCCAGCTTCAAAGTGAAAATTATTCGTCAAACAATTTATATCGATTTATTGTATTCATTTATATCAATTTATTGTAATATGCCATTATATTGGGTAGGGCCTAGGGCCTAGGACAAATTTTTTTCGACGGTGGAATGGTGGCACGTTAGTTTATGAGAGCTGACTATTTGCCGAAAAAGCTTCATTTTGAAGGCGAAAGTAATTGCATGTTTTGAAAAAGGGCATTTTTATCAAAATTATTAATTTTTATTAAAAATAAAATCTTCGTTTATTAAGATTTGAAACTGCAAATTATTGACACAAGCTACTCAATATGGCAAAAACTCAAAGTGCTCGGTTTGAGATCGAGAAGTTTAATGGGAGAAATAACTTCGAGATATGGAAAGTCAAGATGCACGATCTACTTGTACAACAAGGTGTGGCGAAGGCGCTTTTGGGAAAATCCAAACAACCTTACACCATGACAGATGACGAATGGAGTGACATCGATAACAGAGCACTGAGTGGCATACGTTTGTGTTTGGAAGATGATGTGTTATTTAACATCGTGTCAGAGAAAACATCTGCTGGTTTATGGACAAAATTAGAAATACTGTACATGACGAAATCCTTAACCAACAGGATTCTTCTGAAAAGACAGTTGTACAGCTTGCGCATGAAGGAAGGTACGACAATCATTGATCATTTGAATACCTTTAATACTCTCTTGGTTCAGTTAGAAAGCGTAGAAGTAAAATTTGATTCAGAAGATAAAGCTGTAACTTTATTATGCTCGTTGCCTGAGTCATGTGATCATTTTATTACTTCTATAAGTATTAGTTCATCAGAAACCCTTGAATTTGATGATGTTGTTGGAGCTATGTTGTCTGAAGAAACCAGGAAAAGGTCAAATTTAGAATTCTCTACATCAGAATCAATGATGGTTAGAGGTTGATCTAAAGAAAAACGCTTCAGTTAGAAGAACAATTCTCGGTCAAAATCGAAAGGGAAGAAGAGTAAGATAAAATACTGGTTTTGCAGCAAATCGAGACATTTGAAGAAGCACTGTTGGAAAAGATAGCTAACATCCAAAGGATACTATTCAACAGAAAATAAAGATGCAAACACGACAGATACAGGTTCAGGTTCGGCATCCGGTTTAGGTATAAGTGATGAAGTTCTATCAGTTAATTTGTTAAATCATGATCAACATTGGCTATTAGATTCTGGTGCGTCCAATCACATGTGCATTCATAAAGAATGGTTTAAATCTTATAAATAAATCAATGATGGAGTTGTTTACATGGGTAATGATTTCTCATGTAATGTTGTGGGGATTGGAAGTATCCAGATTAAAATGTTTGATGGGAAAAATAAAATCTTAACTGATGTAAGACATGTGCCTAAACTCAGAAAAAATCTTATTTCTCTAGGAGTGTTAGACACAAATGGATATAAAACTTTTATTCAAGGTGGAGTAATGAAAATTTACAAAGGAATCCTTTTAGTAATGAAAGCACAGAAGGTTGGAAATATTTTTCAGTTAGAAGGAAGAACGGAGTTAGATCATGATTCTACTGTATATGAAAACGACAGTGATTCTATTCGACTATGGCATCAACGGTTGGGCCATATGAGCAAAAGAGGATTAAAATTTTTATCTGATCTTATGTTACTTCCTAGTTTAAAGTCTTTTAAGTTATATTTCTGCAAACACTGTATATATGGGAAACAAAGCAAAAAAAATTTAAAACTGGAAAACATACTAGTAAGGGAATCCTTGATTATATCCATTTTGATGTTTGGGGTCCATCTCCTACAACCTCATATGTAGGATAATCATATTTTGTATATTTTATAGATGATTTCTCTAGAAAAGTATGGGTCTACATGTTAAAAAGAAAGTCTGATGTATTCACAGTTTTCAATAAGTTTAGAGCATTAGTAGAAAAAATCACTGGAAGAACCATTAAATGTTTAATAACTGACAATGGTGGTGAGTTTAATTCAAAGGCATTTGATATCTATTGCAAGGAAGTTGGGGTCGAAAGACATAGAACTACTGCTTATACTCCTCAGCAAAATGGAGTTGCTGAATGCATGAATAGGACTCTTTTAGAAAGAGCAAGAAGTATGATGTGTAACGCCAATTTGTAGAAGGAATTATGGACAGAAACAATATCTACGGCTTGCTATTTGATAAATCGATCACCATCAACTGCAATAGGATGCAAAATTCCTTAAGAGGTATGGAAAGGTCATCCTTGTGATTATTCTAAACTGAAAGTTTTTGGTTGTGATGCATATGCTCTAATTCCAAAACATCAACGTTCTAAATTAGATCCTAAATAAAAAATATATATCTTTTTTGGATATGGTGATGGGATTAAGGGATACAGGTTGTGGGATCCTACAACTCACAAGATCATCATTAACAGAGATGTTAAATTCAATGAATCTTCACTTGATAATCCAAATGTAGATATTAAATTGAAACATGAAAATGTACCTAAGTTTCAACATATTCAATTTGAAACTAGTTCAAATACTGATGATAGTCCAGATGAACAAGTTTCAAATGCAGATCATGAACAAGTTTCAGATGCAGCTCATGAAGAAGTTCCTACAGATAATAATCAAAAAATTGTGGAAGAACCATACACATCTTTAAGGAGGTCCACAAGAATCAGACATCCTCCTAAAAGGTATGATGATTATGTTACTTCAGTTGCTTTAACCGCTAATGATGATGAACCTTTATGCTATCAGGAAGCTGTAGAAGGTTCTAATAGTAATAAGTGGAAAGAGGCTATGAAGGATGAGATGAAGGCATTAGACAAGAATGCCACATGGGATCTGGTGGAACTTCCTAAAGACAGAAAAATTGTGGGATATAAATGGGTTTACAAATTGAAAAGGGGTGTTGATGATAAAGATAAAAGGTACAAAGCGAGGCTGGTCGCGAAAGGTTTTTCTCAGAAAGCAGGAATTGACTTTCATGAGATATTTTCACCAGTTGTTAGAATTGTTTCAATTCTGATTGTCTTAGCATTAGTTGCTTTACTTGATTTAGAATTATAACAACTAGATGTTAAGACTGTATTTTTACATGGAGATCTAGATGAAGAGATTTATATGGAACAACCTGAAGGGTTTGTTCAAAATCGCAACAAGAAATTTGTCTGCTGGCTCAAGAAATCATTGTATGGTCTGAAGCAGTCGCCTCGACAATGGTACAAGAAATTTGATTCTTTCATGATGAGCCAAAATTATATAAGAAGTGAATATGATCATTGTGTTTACTTTAAGAAATTAAGTAATGACATATTCATTATCTTAGTGTTGTATGTTGACGATATGCTTTTAGCAAGAAAAAGCATAACTGAGATCAACAGGTTAAAGGCTCAGATGGCTAGGACAGTTCATATGAAAGATCTAGGAGCAACAAGACAGATTTTGTGCATGGAGATTTTTAGAGACAGGAGCAATGGTAAGCTGTGGTTATCACAAGAGAAGTATATTGAGAAAATACTCTTAAGGTTTGGTATGAACAATGTGAAGCCAGTTTCAGTCCCTTTAGCTTCCCATTTTAAGCTTTCTTCAAGTTTATGTCCTAATACAAATGAAGAAAAGGAATATATGTCTCGAATACCATATGCTAATGCAGTAGGAAGTTTGATGTATGCGATGGTTTGTACATGACCAGATATTTCACATGCAGTTGGGGTTGTTAGTAGGTATATGGAAAATCCAGGGAAAGAACAATGGGCAGCAGTGAAATGGGTGCTTCGGTATTTCGGAGGCACAAGTGATTATTGTATCACTTATAATAGAAGTAGTGAATTTGTTTGCAGATATGTTTATTCCGATTTTGCAGGTGATTTGGATAAGAGAAGGTCAACTTCAGGATATGTCTTTACTCTTGCAGGTGGAGCTATTAGCTGGATGTCAAAGCTACAAAACATTGTTTCTTTATCCACTACAGAAGCAGAATACATAGCTGCTTCACATGCTTGCAAAGAAGCGGTTTGGTTGAAAGGTTTGTTTGGTGAGTTTGGTAGGTTGCAAGACAACATAAAGTTATTTTGTGATAGTCAAAGTGCAATTCATTTGGCTAAAAATCCAGCCTATCATAGTAAATCAAAGCATATACCTATAAAGTACCATTTTGTAAGATAGGTTATCACTGAACGAGGAGTCTCTCTTGAAAAAGTGCATACAAAGGAAAATTGTGCAGACATGTTCACGAAACCAGTTTTATTAGAGAAGCTACGATGGTGTCTGGCTTCTCTTGGCTTGCAAAGAAAATAAAAATAATAAAGGAACGAGGTATCAGGCTAATTGTTGTCAAGGTGGAGATTGTTGAGATTTTTTATATATTAATTTGGAGAAAATCTCTTGGATATGCCAATAATAGGTTTTGTTGCAAAACTGATGGCATTAAATCAACATGAGGAGATATTCTATCCTAGTTTGGTGTGATAGAATTAATTAGTCAGTTTCTTCTCTCTTCTATAAATTGTAAGCCTATAGAGGCAAACATATGATATGTGAGGTGTGTGAAGAGGAAGTGCAGATGAGTAATTCTGCTGTTGTAATCTCCTGTTGATCAATAAGATCGTCGATACCTCTATTTGGTGGATGTAGCCCAGATTGGTTGGGTGAACCACGTTAATCGTTGTCTTCATGTGGGATTGTTGTGTGTGTGATTGTTTGTTTTCACTGTGTTAACTCGTACACTATGTGTATATTGCATTAGTCATAAAAATATGAGAAGATTACAATGATTTTCTCAAGCTCGAGCAACCTTTACTCTATCACAATCTATCTCACTCTTTCCTAGACAAGCCTTGGCCAACACTTAACCAATTTTATGCTTGCCCAAGTCCCTATTTCCTTGTGTTGTTTCCTTGCAAATTAGCCCTATTAATTAGGTAAATCCCTCATCCATAACTATGTAATCCATCATAGGCCTTCCTCTTACTACATGCGCAACCTGTACAATTTGGGTGATTATACAACTGATAGTACACTGCCCTTGAACTCCAATCTCAATTAGTTAACTCGTAGATCACACATGCATGAGTTATTTATGGTTGATTTATCAGTTAATTGGCTGATCACAAAGTACACACCCCACTACTTGACATCCCACTAGTTCCTCCAACAGTTGGAACTAATTTAACTGACTTTAACTCAACTTTACTGAATTAATTAATTACAACTCAACCTAGGCTCCTATAAAGTAGGAGACACTCTATATGACTCTATTTAGGCCCTCAACTTGAATTAAATGAACCAACTAAGTCAAACTAACTTAGTTAACTTGTTGAAGTTGTCTTGTGATGTGTAATTACAATTTTATCCTAATTTAATTCAAGGGAAAATTAAATTATGATCTTTCTTGGTTCCATTTTCAACACTCCCTCTCCATAAGAAAGGGATTATCAGATACCCCAGTCATGGCTCTATGGAAATCGAATTTTCTTCTTGATAATGCCTTAGTCAATATATCTGAATCATGTTCCTCTATAGGAATGTACTCTAGCAACATGATCCACCTTTGTCCACAATCTCTGAGATGCTGATACCAGATGTCAATATGCTTGAACTGATCATGGAAAATTGGATTCACAGAGAGTTTGATACAACTCTAATTGTCATAGTAAATCATTGTAGGATCCATCTTCTAACCAATCAACCCAACAAGGATCTTCCTCATCCATATAGCCTCACAAGTTTCTTGATAGAAACCAGGTACTCTTCTTTTGTTGAACTGAGTGCAGCTAATATTTGCTTCTTGCTATACCAAGAAACTATTGTTGACCCAATACTAAAGATTCCTCCTAATGTGCTCTTCCAGTCTAATGGAGTCCCTGCCCAATATGCATCTATGAAGCCTTGCAACTTCACTCCCTTTATATGTCTATACCAAATGCAAAACTGAGTGGTACCTCTTATTTATCTCAACACATGTTTAGTTGCGTTCCACTAGAGTTTGGTTGGCTTAACCATTACTTGACTAAATTGGTTAACTGCATAAAACATGTTCGGTCATGTGTTCACCAAGTACATAAGTGAACCCACAAGCTACCTGTAAATGGTAACGTATACCACTTCGCTTGAAGTAGCATATTCCCTCCTCCAAATCCATGCTAGAGGAGTCTCCATGGGTTTTTTGCTCTCTAAGTGAAAATTCTTCAGTATTGCGTTGGCATACTTTCCCTGAGAGACAAACAATTCCCCATCTCCTTGCCAAATTTTCAAACCAAGGAGATAATGCATGAACCCCATGTCTTTCATCTTGCATTATCTTTCCAAATCCTCTTTGCAATATTTTATAAGCTTCTCATCACCTGTTAGAATTAAATCATCGACATATAATATTATAATAAATAATTTACCTTTAACGAGAATATGGTAAAGGTTTTCATCTGCTTCACTTTCAGTGAAGCCCAATCCAATGAAATTTTTCGATCATGGTGTACCAAGCACGAGGTACTTGTTTCAATCCATACAACGCTCACTTGAGTCTGTACACACGTGACTCTTTGTCAAAGGTCTCAAATCCTTCTAGTTTATTTATGTGCACCTCTTCCTCAATCACTCCATTTAGGAAAGTTGTCTTCACATCCATCCGATGTATCTTCCATCCCATCTGCACTGAAAGTTATAGAATTGATTATATTGAAGAGTACCTTACTACTGGAGCAAATGTCTCCTCGTAATCAATTCCCTCCACCTGAGAGAATCCCTTGGCCACAAATTTGGCCTTGTGTTTCTCGACACTCCCATCTGCTGCTTGCTTCACCTTATAGATCCACCTGGAACCTACCACTGACCTATCCTCTAGCCTTGGGAAAACTTCCCAAGCACTGTTCCCGATAATCAAATCATATCCCTCTACCATGGGATCAACTCATATTGGTTGCTGCATTGCTTCCTCGAATGAGGATGGCTCAATATCTACACTCTCGCTCATTAGAGCCATGTAGCCAGTGTAACGATATGGTGACCTCCTCTGCCTAGGTTGTGATGTGGGTGCTCCCACATTCTCTCTAGATTCATGCATCAATTTGTTAGCCTCTATGGTGTGCTTCCTTCCATATTCAGATGTCTTTGCATGAGTGTGCACTTCCACTCTTTGCTCCTTTGCTTATGGATGCTCCACATCGTCCTGAGGTTCTTCCTTAAGAGCTAAAATCTACTCATCTTCATGCAACTGAAGCTCCCTCTCAAGGGAACATCTCATGGCCTTCTCTTCATCGAACTTCACATATCTACGAATAACTATCGTCTTATGAGGTGGAAGGTACACCCGATAGTTGTGAGGTGTATCAGTGTACCCCAAAAATATGCCCAAATTTGTTGTCGATTATAGTTTTTTTCCTTGCATCCTTGGAAACATGACACTAAATTGATGAACCAAAGATCTTGAAGTGTGCCACATTTGGTTTCTTACCTAAAAAATCTTCTTTTGGTGTACTCATCTCAAGAATCTGATGAGGAATCATGTTTTTCACATATACCGTTGTGTCACATGCTTCAGCCCACAAGTGCAACCATAGACCCTGATCATGCAACATCGCTCATGCAGCTCCCACAATACTCATGTTCTTCCTCTCATCAACCCCATTTTGTTGTGGGTTATGGGGTGTTTTCAAATCCCGTCAAATTCCTTCTGATGCACAAAATATCTTGAACCCATTCGACACATATTCTCCACCGTTATCGCTCATGAGAGCCTTCACTTTCCTATTTGTGTCTTTCTCAACAAGTGCTTTAAATTCACAAAAAATTAAGAATTTTTGGTATTTATTTTTCACAAAGAATATCCAGCACTTACATGTGAAATCATCTACAAATATAACATAATACATGTGCTTGGTCATGGAGGTTGTCCAGAAAGGTCCACACACATCTAAATGAACGCTTTCAAGGACCGCTTGCACTCGACTATCCTTATCAAGAAAGGTGGCTTTGGTCTAATTCCCCAATGTACACCCTTTGCATGTATCTCTCTGCTCTAGTGCACCCTTGGGAAGTCCTGTAGAAATCTGTTGCATTCTCTTAAAAGCTCCATGGTGAAAATGTCCAAGTTGCCTATGCCATAATCCACCAATGTCTTGGCTTTGCACCTTATCTTATTTTGCGCTCAAAGAAACATAGTCTTCTACATCTAATTTGTAGAGGTTCTTCACCCAAACCTTGATTCACTTCACTTGTCCCATGGCTACGTGACGAAGGAAAGCCTTTCCTTTGTTAAATATCACATCATAGCCACGATCTTCTAGCATAGCAACTAAAACTAAATTCTTCTTCAGACCCAGAACATACATACATCATTTAATGTGAGAGGAGAACCAAAATACCTCTTAAAAGTAACAGTACCTATATCGGTCATGCTATACCTTCCATCATCTCCCATCTCGATGTGCATCTGGAGGTCCTTCTCCTCCAAGTCACTGAAAAAGTCTTTGTTTCTCGTCATATGGAATGAGGATCCACTATCTAGATACCAGAAATTGCACATCACCAATGTCACCATGCATACAATGAGGTTGAAATCCAACTTGAGTTGTGAAGCTAGAGCTTCACCTATCGCTCCTCCTGAGGGCTTCTTTTCGACCTTCTTGTGCGAATACTTCATGGCATAGTGTCCCAGCTCATGAAAGTGAAAACATTTAATCTTCGAGAAGTCCTTATTCTTGCCTGCCTAACCAGAATCTCCTTTGGATTGAGATTTCTTCCCTTTCCCTTTCTTTGACTTTCCATCCAAGGCACAATTCTCCTCATCATCATGCTTGGATGAGCCTCCATATTTGGTGTTCTGCCTTATCTCTTCTTGCATCGAGTCGGACCATAAACGCTCCCACTTTGGTAGCTTCTCCCTCCCATTTACAAAATCCTGGTAGTTGTGCCAGCTCTTGGGAAGGCCTAGAAGTACTAGGTTGACTAGATCATCTTCAAAAACTGTAATACCAAAACTCCCAAGCTCATCCTGACATTGGGTTTACTTGCTCAAGTACTATGGTATTGTGGTGCCCTTTTCCATCTTCATTTTCAAAAGCTTGTCCTTCAGTGCCAGCTTCCCATGATCAATGATATTCTGAAACGAGTCTATCAAAGCTTTCCACATTATATATGGAGTCTCCTTCCCATGGAGGTTCGAGACAATCTGATCTCTAACTGCTTCCAATATGATCCTCCTCACTTTTGCAACACACTTCTTCCACTCTGCTATATCCTAAGCATCAGATCCTAAAGGTTTAGGAATATTAGTTTCTACGAATTCCTTCAACCTATTATCTTCCAACATTGCATCCATCCTATCCTTCCAGGAAATATAATTTGAACTACCCTCATGGGCAATATATTCGAGTCTCAATATTTAGAAGGCCATCTTGCTAGCTCTGAAGATTTGATTCTGCAAATTCGATCCTGCAAAGACGACTTCGTATTCTTTTCTTTTAGAGTGATTTTAGCTTCGATACCATGTAGAAATTCCCACTAGATTCAAAATGCTAATTGTAATTTACTAAAACAATAGACTTGAATCTACTCTACCAACTACGAAAACAATTAAACGATCGCGAAATCACAAAGCATACAAGAGAAAGAATTCAATCAACACATTATACAATGATTTCCTAGGGAAAGCCACAGCTAAAAACCTCTCTTATCTGTATATTTCATTATTCAGAAAAAATATGAGAAGATTACAATGCTTTTCTCAAGCCCGAGCAACCTCTGCACTATTGCAATCTATCTCATTGCTTCCTAGACAAGCCTTGGCCAACACTTAACCAATTTTTTGCTTGCAAAGTCCCTATTTCCTTGCCCTGTTTCCTTGTGAATTAGCCCCTATTAATTCGGGAAATTCCTCATCCATAACTGCACAATCCATTATATGCCTCCCTCTGACTGGATACACCACATGTACAATTTGAATGATTATACAAATGATAGTACACTGCCCTTGAACTCGAATCTAAACTGGGTAGCTCGTAGATCACACATGCATGAGTTATTTATGGTTGATTTATCAGTTAACTGGTTGAGCACAGAGTAGACACCCCACTACTTGACCTCCCACTAGTTCCTCCAACATTTTGAACTTGTTTAACTAACTTTAACTTAGTTTTATTAAATTAATTGATTACAACTCAAAATAAACTCACCCTAGGCTCCTATAAAGTAGGAGACACTCTACATGACTCAAGTTAGGCCCTCCACTCGAATTAATTGAACCAACTAATTCAAACTAACTTAGTTAACTCATTCAAGTTGTCTTGTGATGTGGAATTACAATTTTCTCCTAATTTAATTCAAGGGGAAATTAAATTAAGATATTTATTGGTACCATTTTCAAAAAAGTGTTATGAATCTCGCTCTTTAAAAATGATAAGAAACCAATAATTATAATACTATTTGAGGGGAAAACCTTTTTTCACAATGAATACAATGTTCAAGGCAATATTTGATAATTCTAAGATTAGATCTCCTTAGTTAAGTGTGTGTGTGTGTGTGTGTGTGTGTGTGTGTGTGTGTGTGTGTAAACCCCTCAGGATCCCATTTTAGGGTTAACACGTGCTTTATATAGGGTTTAACATTGAAAAAGAATTCAAAGCAATGAGGAAATGAAGCAACCTTTATATCCATTTTTTTATTCACTTAGATTGCAAAAAATCACAAGGGGAAGAGCATACACAAAATGATGAGATATGCCCTTAGCATAATTAGTACTTTAAACAATAGGGTGAATTAATCTTAAGTAATCAACAACACTTAACATTAATATAACTATACAAGTAGGCCCACATTGAATTAATTATCGCTTAATCAAATTAGGCTTGTTAATTATACTTTATGTAATGCTCAAGAATAATGAGAACTCAAATAAAATTGTGCAATGAACTTCTTGGAGTAATGTGGATAGAAAATAAAGCATAAAATGAAAATTTGGCTCAATTGTGCTAGCTTAAAGCAACATACAAAGGGTACATTGCATAGGTGAGCTAGGTGAACATGCTTGCAAGTCATGATGGTGATGGCATCACCTATGCATTTGTTTAAATCAACTCCCACACATTGGTGATAACAATTATTGGGAATGTAGATTTTTTAAAGAGATGAAAATATTTATGGTTTTGCAATTTAGTATTAAATTAGCCAAAGATTCAATTATACCATGATGGGTGGTTAAGTGTATTGAATGATTTTAGAAGGCATCAAATCTAGTTGATGGAATAAATTATTGATGTTTTCCCCATTGCAGTGTTATTTTCTTATCGATTATATGACGCACAATCCTACCAAATAAACGTAGCCAACTCATTGGAGTTATTGGTGTAGATAGAAACTTGAACAATATAAATGTGTATGCTGGAAAAAAAAAATTAAAAAAATAAAAATAATTAATTAATTAATTAAAAAAAATATTAAAAATAAATAAATAAATAAAAATTGTGATAGGTCCTCCATGGACTAATTGCAACTTATGGGGTTTGAAAAGTTGGATCTACACATTAAATTTTTCTTAACAATCCTACACACGATGACAAGCAAGAAAGCAACACTATAAATCAAAGTTAGGAGGTTGGAAAAGAAACTAATGAAAATATATATAATTAATGATTGGAAGGCATATTTTAAATTAGGGAAAGAGAACCTAAAACTTTGAATCAATGAAAAGTGGGGGAGAAAATTACATAAAAGAGAACAGTAACACCTAGGAGTAATTGTGAAGATGATCTTCAAGCTTTCTCTTCCTAGGGTCCAATCCTTTTTGAGGTTTTCTCTCTCTGAATTGTAGCAATCATTGGAGAAAAAAATGTCACTTCTTAGTGAATGGAGAGAAGATCAATGCCAATTCCAATAAGGTGAAATGACGTTGATGTTGTAAGTGACTAAATCTTGGACTATACTTGTCCAA
This sequence comes from Pinus albicaulis, assembly GCA_034641835.2. Taxonomy (NCBI): domain Eukaryota; kingdom Viridiplantae; phylum Streptophyta; class Pinopsida; order Pinales; family Pinaceae; genus Pinus; species Pinus albicaulis. Next base: position 235,140,601 of record CM076573.1, read on the forward strand.
CATAACCATACATTCATTGGACTCTAAGAATCAATGGGAGATCCCAATCCATAAACTATTGTGGATATTCCAGTGGACAATTTGTTACAATAGATTTGATAAATTACACTTAAAATTCTAAAATCTACACTTTGAGGGTTTATTCTCTTTAGATTTATGGATATTTATATTATTGTTTATTTCATATGCATGAAAATTATAATTATGCAAAAAATAGAGAGCAACGAAATAAAAACTCGCAAACCACAATTTCACACAAGATATGTTAAGTCCCTATATTAATAGTGTAGCCCCTTAGTATGTTAGTGTAGCCCCCCTTATTGTTATTATTGTACCCTTGTAACCCCCATTTTGTTATTATTGTGCCCTTAAATTATTATTGTTAGGTCGGCTAGGATTACATTGTGGCCCCATGGACTCCTATATATAGAAAAGAGGTTTTGTAAATTGTATCATCCAAGAATTGTTCATTTATGTAATGTATTGGAGGTTGCCCCCTCGAAGTGGCTTATTTCTAAGGCGTTCATATCTCTTTTCTTCTATTTTTGGAGCTGGTTACACAACATTTGGTATCAGAGCTTTGGATTCTAGGGTTTCGCTGCTCCAAACAAGTCATCGTGGCATTTTCGCTATAACTTTTTTTCTACGAAGTTTCAGAAGCTGAAATTTTTAGGGTGCGAAGCTGAAATCCTGAGGAAGATTGTCTAAAAATTTCAGAGCTTGGTTCGCAATATTTTCGGAGATATCATCTGTGGAAGTTAGGTCTTTTTTCAAGCTTCCAAACAGGTCATCGTGGCATTTTCGCTATAAATTTTTTTCTACGAAGTTTTAGAAGCTGAAATTTTTAGGGTGCGAAGCTGAAATCCTGAGGAAGATTTTCTAAAAATTTCAGAGCTTGGTTCGCAATATTTTCGGAGATATGATCTGTGGAAGTTAGGTATTTTTTCAGGCTCCTAAACAGGTCATCGTGGAATTTGCGCTATAAAATTTTTTTTACGAAGGTTCAGAATCTAAAATTCATATGGTGCAAAGCTGAAATCCTGAGTAAATTCGTCAAAAAATTTCAGAGCTTGGTTCGAAATATTTTTGGAGATATGATCTGTGGAAGGTAGTGCTTTTTCAGGCTCCTGAATTTCATCTCAAAGAGGTGATCGTGGGAAAAGTTCAATAACTCTCTCTCTGGGCATCGGATTGGAGTGCCGTAAAAAGTGGTTGCAAGTACACAGACCGCAGTTTCTTGGCTATCAATTTCAGAGACGAAGGACAAAACAGTGACACGTGGCAAGCCGTACAAGTTCGCTCTACTGAACTAGTACAAAGTTGGGTCATTGTGGGAGATTGGAAATAACTTTCTCTTGAAGAATCCAAATTAGATCAGACCTGTAGCATTTGAAAGAAGCTTCAGAGGGCTACTACAGGGCTGAATTTCAGATATTGAATATTTTCAATTACAAAGATAATTCAATTTCAATATCGAGCTCCTCAAAGCAAGTAAAAGGTGTGTATTGTTTTTTTCCGAATTGCATAAGTCTTGTTTGAAGAATCAAGTTGAATTGATTCCAAGGGCATATTGGAGAATTTTTGTCAGTAATGGGTTCTATTATGCCTCAAAAAAATAATTCCATACCCATTAAGCCCTCAGAAAGCTATACTATGACGCATGAGGAGGAAGAATTGCAATATGAGATATCAAAATTATGGTACCAAGTGCAACAAATTTCGATCTTACGAAGAGCAACCGAAGATGAAATAGATGGTTTAAAAGCAGAAATGGAGGCTAATTTGGATGGTTTGAAGGATCAAATAATAGCTAATATGGATGATAAATTAGTGGAAGATCACAGCGAGCATCAACAACAAGTTCTCGAACTCTCAAAGGATAACCCAACTTTGGTGCAGAATCTAATGAAACAACAGGAAGATCAACATAATATCGAAAGAAGTTATGAAGCAGTCATAGAAACAAGAACTCAAAAAGTACGATCAATTTCAGATTATCTCAGCAAGTGGAAGAACTTTCCTGTAGAATATTTCACATGTGAGGATGAGAATTTTATACAGAAGCATCAAGAAATAATCAAGCGTTGAGGACAACACTTGTTGAAGGAGAGGGGCATGTTAAGTCCCTATATTAATAGTGTAGCCCCTTAGTATGTTAGTGTAGCCCCCCTTATTGTTATTATTGTACCGTTGTAACCCCCATTTTGTTATTATTGTGCCCTTAAATTATTATTGTTAGGTCGGCTAGGATTACATTGTGGCCCACTAGGATTACATTATGGCCCCATGGACTCCTATATATAGAAAGGAGGTTTTGTAAATCGTATCATCCAAGAATTGTTCATTTATGTAATGTATTGGAGGTTGCCCCCTCGAAGTGGCTTATTTCTAAGGCGTGGATATCTCTTTTCTTCTATTTTTGGAGCTGGTTACACAACAAGATATAACCTCAGAAACCCTTTCAAGAGAAAACCCAACTGGAAGGTGAGGTCGCTCTACTCTCCTTCTCTGAATAGAAAATGGTTGCAAGTACAAATAAGTAAGGTTGGTGGCCTATGGGATACTACAATGCACAAATATTATCTCTGTGTTCTCTCCCTATCCCTCTCAACTACTCTATTAATCTATGGAACAAAATGCACTCAAAAAGAATGGAACTCCTTTTTTTCCTACTGGATTTGTTATAACACAGTTTGATAGTCTACTAGTAATTAGGTTTGACTCCTTCAACTCTCAATTGGAGTTACAACATTGAATCTTCTAGAGTCTTGTTCTTCATGATCACGTGGTTAACTCCTTTTCCATGAGTAACGGGGCTGACGTGGCATCCTCTCGAATTATGGTGGATAGGATAGGAAGGTCACTCGCTGAGTGGCGTAACTTTCGCGTATAGACTCTGATTGAGGTGACTCATTTCTGTAGTATGAAACGTCGGGTTAAAAATCTCATCAACGGGTTATTCCATTCATTATCAAAGAATTTATTTCCTGTATGGACTCTCTACTAAATATCATCAAGTCCTGCCATGGAAGGGACATGGAGGACAATGCCAAAATCTTTGAGAAATTGAGAATATCAAGAGTTAGATCGGTATCGAATCTTTTTTTCCTAAAAAATTGCAGAGAGTTTAAACTTCTAATTTTTTTTACTTACTTCCACTCTCTTATATTTGAATACGATCTGGGCTCTTAAATATTTTTCAACCTTCTCATGAGAGTTGGTGCTCCCCTGAAGATGGACTCATTTCTGTAGTCTGAAACATCGGGTTAAAAATTTCATCAACAGGTTATTCCATTCATTATCAAAGAATTTACAGCCTGTATGGACTCTCTACTAAATAGATTCTTATGTTGTTGGAAAGATCTCCATGTGTATAATAGGAAACATAGTGTCGAAATAAATGGCAAAAGTTTACCCCCAAAAAATGCCATTTGATGCCTCGAAATGCTCCTAGAAGGTTTCAAACTCAAATTTGCCAAATTGTGTCCCATTGTTAAAAATGGTCTCGTGAGCTTATTCCTCCACTTTTCCAACTTTGAAAGAATGGAGATGGATGAAAAACAATATCATTATCCAATATGGATTATAACTCCCCATTTTGGGAGGCTTTTGGCCCCCAAAATTTTCTACTAAACGAGGCGAGGAAAATTTTCCTCCACATTCTCTCATGTGTACCATTTAGCCTTACCTGTAAGTTTTTCTTTCCACCCTATCTGCCAAAGTTCATGCTATCTTGTATTGTAATTATGGATAACTTCTGAAAAACTACATCTTATATCAACTCTACTTGAGCATCTGGTACCAAATCCTTTGCAGAAGGTAGGACATGTTCCTCTTCCTGACCTAACATGGAAGGATCATAGAGTTTTAGACTCTCTACATTCACAATTGAGTTAATATGCATATATAGGGGTAGATTGAATCTATAAGCACCTTTTCCAATGTATAAAAGGTATCGTAATTCATAGCCTATATTTTCTTACCATGACCCTATAGCCTCCCCTTGTTCAAATATAACCATACTATGTCTCCCACCTTGAATGAATTTTATGTTCTGTGTTGATCAGGCCTGACTATATATCTTTCCTGTGACTTCTATAGTGTCTCTTGTACATGTTTATGGATTTTCCTGATGTTCTCCACAATTTTTTTACCCATCAAGGCATCCCCTATAAGATCCTACCTCTCTCTTCCTTGTTGCTCATATGCAATATCCAAAGGTGAAGGTGGAAAATATCCAAAATAGGTTTCAAATGGAGAATTACCAGTAGAAGTGTACATTGATTTGTTATAAGAGTGTTATGTATATGAATATGTATATGTATATGTATATGTGTATATATATATATATATATATATATATATATATATATATATATATATATATATATATATATATATATATATATATATATATATATGTATGTATATGTATATGTATATGTATATGTATATATATATATGTATATGTATATGTATATGTATATGTATATGTATATGTATATGTATATAGGAAAGCAAATCAACACAATCGTGACATTCATAGACTTTGTTCTTGAGCGCTGCTACGTGTTGACTGCTTCCTTTGACCGTATAACTGTGTGATCTCCTTGATGAATTGGCTTGGAAAAACAGGAGGAAATCCATGAGGGGATCATCCTATATATATCCATATACTCTGCTGAGCTGGTGCACCAGAATACTGTTATCAATGAAGGTAGTTGCAAGTTTGTGGAATAGCCGCGGAATTGTGTCAATTCTGTAGCTGAATGTAATATTTAACAAAAAAATAGGGCATATTAACAAGCATGAAAAATAGGGTACATAAGTATTTTACCTTTTCAAAATCATGTGATTCCTTCCTTATTAGGTTGAGAGAGATGGGAAAAGAAGGAAGATATGGATGCAAAAAGGGTGTCAAAACAAAACAATTCTGGGACTCTACACATACCAGACATCACAAGTGGGTGGGGTTTCTACAATAATTTCATTTAGTGATCAAGTACAATAATATCAACACAAACATGTTGGTTGACATGCTTTTAAGGCCACCTACATCAAAGGTCACAACTTTGGGAACTTTGATCCACACAGAGCCATTCATCCTTGATGCATATAGCGAGGCATATTTGGAGGATGAGGACTTCAAGGAGGTGTTTCATCATTTGTAGAGTCAAATTCATGTGCATGATGGAGATAATACCAATGACTACCATCTACAATATGGGTTACTCAACATGATTATGTGTTCCTAAAGCTGAGTGATTGTCGTTGATTAGAGAGGCTCACACCTCCAAGGTTATAGGGCACTTTGGTACAGGGAAGACTGTGATAAACTTTCCCTATAAGCTTGGAGGTGTGAACCTCTCTAATGAACGACAATCACTTTGGTATGTGTATTGGCCTAAGATGCAAGAATCAGTAGTTAGGTTCATAAGATAATGCATGTGTACCAACAAGCCTGGTAATAGGAAACAAGGTCTATATCATCCCTTATCTATACTCCCTCATCCCTAGAAAATCATTTCCATGGACTTTGTGGGAGGTTTACCAACAACCATGAAGGAACATGACTACTTATTCGCGGTATTCGCAGGTTAAGAAATATATGTCTTCTAATGCCTTGTAAAAAGACCATCAGTGAGAATGAAGCAACAAATTTGTTCTTTGGACTAGTCTAGGTGCACTTTGGGATACCAAGAAGCATCATTTCAAATAGGGACACAATATTTATCAGTGCGTTCTCGACTACATTATGGGACAGGATGGACAAGAAGTTAAAGAGGTCTACAACATTCCATCCACAAACAGATGGGCAGACATAAGTAATAAGCATGACTTTGCTGCAACTTTTGAGGGGTTATAATCAGAAGCATCTGAAAATATGGGATTAAAATATGATATATATATATATATATATATATATATATATATATATACAGAGAGATATATGTATATATATACAGATATATATCTGTATATATATATATATGACAATCAGAGTTGTATATCTGTCTCAACTGGGTCTTCCTCAGAATTGGCATGCATGCAGCTATTAATAGTGAATTATCAGTGATTTGGTTGATCACTCATTGTGAAGTAAATCTAATTTAATTCACTGGACCTCTCACTAGCTCATCACTTATTTAGAACTAGTTAAATTGATTTTAACTCAATTAATTAAGTTAATTGATTCACACCCACACCCCACTAGTGCATTAACTGCAACTAGACCCCCAAAATATTAGAATCCCTCTACATGCCTCATCTTAGATCCTCAACTCGATTTTATTGAGCTAACTTAGTCATATTGACTTAGTTAACTAATACATGTTGTTATGATATGAAATTACCATTTATTGTCCAATTTATTTAAGGGAAAAATAAATTAGATGCCCCACATTCCTCACTAGTGTGCATCAGAAATTCCTCACTAGTGTGCATCAGAATTTCCTCACCATTGTACATCAAAATTTCTTCACTAATGTGGGTTCATTTTTTGTCCTTTATAGTTGCCAATTTCATTATTTCTTGTTGCAAATTTCAACACTCCCCCTCAACAATAATGGAATTCAATCTATCACAATTTGGTACCATTGGAATTTTCTACATGCAACACTTCTCTAGTGTTGTTTGCACCTGCAACTCCTGCAACTGAATAGCCTTTGAACAATTGAATCAATATAATGCATCTGTCATCAGAGCCTTCTGAATGCTGCTAGCTACTACACCTGTCTACTGGACTCTTTGTGCTACTGCTGACATCTACATCCGTGCCCTCTGCACTGTTGCTAACTCTGATCTATGCTCTAGCATTTGACATCTATCACTCTAATTTTTATCTTCCTGACATTTGACTGCATCAATCTAATCAATCCTTCTTATTATTGTGGTAATGTGGGCTCCTCGTAGCTAGGTTCGATCCATGAGACACACCATCTCAATGAACCCTGCCCAAATTTCTTGTTAGGATTTGATTTGCACATCACTCCACCCCTCACCTTGGAGGTATGGCCGCATGTGCTCCCTCTGCCCATCTGACTCAAAATTTTCCCCTACTAAAGGTCTCTTCTTGAGTGAAGCCTCCACTCGGTCTCCTCTCTGCTTCTCCAATTGTGGCTACTCCACAACCTTTTGAGAATGCTTCTGAGGCTACATTTTGAGATATAATTTCCCCCTCTCAACCAAGTCACTAACCACTGCTTTGCTCCTCAAAGCTTTGCATCCATCCTCAACCTCGAGAGAATACAAGTTCTTGACTCTTACACTGATTTGTTTCACCTGTCTCATGGCAATGTGTCTAAGGAACACCTTTCATTTTATAAATATGACATCATAACCATGGTCTTCCAATATTGCTACGAATACAATATTATTCCTTAGGCCTGGAACATACAAAACATCTACCATTCTGAGAGGGGAGCCAGACTCCCTATGAAAGGTAGTTGTACCTATGTCGTCGCATTATAACTCCTTTCATCTCCAAACTCTATGTTATGTTGGAGGTCCTTCTCTTCCAAGTCACTGAAGAGCTCTCTATTCCCCGTCATATGGAATGTGGCACCACTGTCTAGATAACAAATTCATCCCATTACAGTGTTGACCATGCATGCAATGAGAGTAAAATCAAGCTCAAACTGTGAAGCCAATGGTTCACCCGCAAGATCTTTCTTGATTTCCTTCTTCTGTGGAGAATTCACGGCATAGTGTTCGTGCTTGTGACAGTGAAAACACTTGATCTTGGACAAGTCTCTCTTGCCCTCTTCACCTCAAGACTTCTTTCCCTTGGCTTTCTTTCCTTTTCTGACCAATGCACAATATTCTTCTTTGTCTTTGTCGGAGATCCAATCTCTGGTGCTCCGCCTTATTTCTTCTATTACCAAGTCAGACCACACACATTCCCAGTATGGTAACATCTCCCTCCCATTCACAGAGTCCTGGTAACTACGCTAGCTCTTGGGAAGACCTAGAAGTGCTAGGCTCACCAAGTCATCCTGGGCTACAGTCACACCAACACTTCCAAGCTCATCTCGACATTGAGTGAACTTAGATAAGTATGTTGGTATTGTCTCACCCTCCTCCATCTTGATCTTTCTGAGCTTGTCCTTCAACACCAACTTCATGTGGTCGTTGTTATTCTGAAACAGATATGTCAATGCCTTCCACATATCACATGGAGTCGTCTTCCCATGGTGACTCGAGAGAATATTATCTTGAACTCCCTCTAACAAGATCATTCTCGCCTTTGTTACCTTCTACTACCATGCATCAAGAAGTTTGGTATATGCTATTACGGGCTTGGGAATATCAGTATCTACGAATTCCTTCAACCCGTTGTCCTCCAACATTGCCTCCATCTTGTACTTCCATGCTATATAATTCAAATTTCCCTCAAGAGCATATTTGAGTCTCAATCCATTGAAATACATCTTGATATGGTGTTGGATCCTAAAGAATAAATCTGCAAATTCGAACATGTTCAAGACAAAACTTTGTTCTTCTCTTCTATTGTGATTCATGGTGCTTTGATACCATGTAGAAATTATCTACCAATGGATTCAATCTGATCTTGAGATGTACTAAAACAAGATATTGAATCCTTGTACAATTTGCATAAACAAAACACGATCGCACAATCACATATAAGCAAGAGAAATAAATAATCAATCGCACAACACAAGATGTATCTAGAGAAAAAAACTACTCAAAACCCCTCTATTTATATTGTGTATTAATTCAAGGAATTGTTAAAAATATAATTCTTAATATCTCATGAGATTTTCCAGCACTCTCCTGATTGTCTCACTCTGATCCTGCACAAGACTAGCTTACAATGCTCAAGAAAAATCGACAAACACTTATCCAATTCTGAGCCTCTACTCAGCCCAGCCTTGCTCACACAATTCCTAGTGAATTAGACCCCTATTAAATAGGAATAATTCCCTTCCTTGATTCCGCAATCCATCATGGCATCCCAATGACTTTATAATTGCATACAGGCAATTTTCTAAAAATACAACTGATAGTTTTGTTCCCTTTAACCTCTGTCTCAACTGGGTCTTCCTCAGAACTGACATGCATGAAACTATTAATAGTGAACTATCAGTTACCTAATTGATCACTCATTGTGAATTAAATCTAATTTAATTCACTAGACCTCTCACTAGCTCATCACTCAGTTATAACTAGTTAAACTGATTTAACTCAATTAATTGAGTTAAATTATTCATACATGCACCCCACTAGTGCATTAACTACAATTGGACCCCCAAAATATTAGAATCCCTCTACATGCCTCATCTTAGACCCTCAACTCGAATTTTTTTAGCTAACTCAATCATCTTGAATTAGCTAACTGATACAAGTTGTTATGATATGAAATTACAATTTATTGTCCAATTTATTTAAGGGAAAAATAAATTAGATGCCCCACATTCCTCAACAGTGTGCATAAGAAATTCCTCACCAGCGTGCATCAAAATTTCCTCACAAATGTGCATAAGAAATTCCTCACCAATGTGCATCAAAATTTACTCACAAATGTGGGTTCGTTTTTTGTCCTTTTTGGTTGCCAATTTCATTGTTTCTTGTTGCAAATTTCAACATTCTCCCAATTTGGACTCGATGTCAACCACTTTGGTGTTTGGTCACCACCTGTAAATACACCTGCAAATACCAAGACTTCTCACCAAGCTTCTCTCCAAGAATTATTTTTCAAACACCAAGCTTGTCTCCCCCTTTGACATCAAGGGAAAGGGTTGAACAATGTTGAAAAGAGGCTTCTCTTCCCATTTGTAGAGAGGATCGTTGTAGGTATGATCTGCTGCATATGAAATTTGTATATTGACCACGCTCCCCCTCAGCATATGTTGAATCTTCTAAATATTTTCAATAGAGTACAAGACTTGATGACTCAACCAAAATTGACCTTACCTATCACCAATGACTCATGATTACAACAATCACCCAACACAGTGGGGTTACATATTTGACTCAACATTACATCAATTTCCCAAAATAATGGGATTGCATGCATAAATGACTTGACCCCAATAGCCCATATATGACTAAATTTTACAAATATTTACAACATGGGTCTTTACATGACCTTTACATCAAGAGACAAATATGAAATTTATAACCAAAAACAGGGACCTCAATCATGAGGTAGAAAAACCATAATAGTGATCAACAACCATCATTCACCATATAGGAATCTGCAACATAAACCTCTAATAACAACAACATGGACACCAACATGAACCTCCTCATCATTAATATGTAAGATAAGACAGTGTAGTATCAAACTCTCCAACCTCATCAACATGTGACCAAATATGAAAAAGCTTCCAAGCATCGTCAAGACATTGTAGTAGAAGCATAAGATAGTGTAATAAAGCTATGTCAACAACTCATCCTCTTGACCACATCCCATCGAGATCAACACTCTCTCTCCATAATTATGAAGAGTCACAATCCTTTAGCAACAATATTAGACACCATAGGCAACATGAACATGTATTGATAACATATGTGCAAACAAAAAGTACCTCCACCATTACAAGCCATATAACTGATCATCCTCTTGACCACATCCCATCAAGACCAACACTCTCTCTCCATAAGTATTAAGAGTCACAATCCTTAAGCAACAGTATTAGACACCATAGGCAACATGAACATGTATTAATAACATATGTGCAAACAAAAAGTACCTCCACCATTACAAGCCATATAACTGATCAACAACATCACACCTTCAGTATACATATCTACAAGCTTTTAACCGTAACTTTAACAAACTTAAGCAATATATAGGCATCATCCATATCTTTACCATATGCAATCCATGCATTAATGATGACATAATGACAACAACATATCAATGTCAACAAAAAATGAGTGAATCATATCATCGACCAATGCCAACAATGACCACAACATACAAATCCTCTTCATTAAGTGTATCAAGTAGAATTATCACACCATAAAAAACTTCACCAAAATTCAACTCACTTAATTGTCCATAAGATCATTTTATGTAATTCATCCATCAATGATAACCCATGACATAGAGATGGTGATATGTATATATCTTCTCATCAATGAGAGATGCTAACAATAGTGAGTAAATCATGAACTCATCATCATCGACCAATCGTAGCATAAGATTGTGCAACCAAGCTCTGTTAGTAACTCATCTCCTTTATCTCATATCATCAATATCAACATGTTATCTTCACACATAAGAAGAGCCACAATCCTCAAACATCATATACATCATCGTATGTAGCATATAGGTAACATATACATGTATCATCATTATGTGTGCAACAAAGAGAATCTTCAGTCATCACAAATCTAATCAACAACATCATTACCAATGTTGTGCATATCTTCAAGCTTTAACAAGGGTAGGACACCATTAATCATTTCAATGAATCATCCATAACTTCATCATATGGAATCCATGACAACAATATATGTATCTTCAACATTAATAACAATTACAACTATAAATCAACAATGATATGTACTCATCATAAACATCACCATGCAACAAGCAATGCTTAAGAAACCATAATGCCAACAATGGACCATTTAGAAGCATAACAAATGCTCCCTCTGACCCTGTGCCAACAATTTACTGTCAAGACTAGTCAAATCCATCTCATTAATCAAAAACTCAAAGAACCACAAATTGCAACAACTAATGAACCAACATCATTCCTAAGCAACATATGGGCATTCTTAATAGTCTGCAGTAAACCAAAGTCAGTGCCAAAATACCAACAATCAACTGATAAATACATATGAAAGCCTCCCCCTGAATCTATGCCACAATTTATTCATCACTGTTAAATATACGCAATTATCTTGATCAAAACTCACATATATATGCTACTTTCTTTCATGAGATCCGCGTACATAAAGTAAACTATTGAATCTTTATATTCACAACTTTCCCTGAACCTGTATTGTTTGTTCCTATTCACTGTTACTTCATTAATTGTAATGTCAGTAATATACATCATAACCAAAATATCAAAACAACATAGGGAATCATCATCTACATATGCATAGCTTCCCTCGAGATCGTACATCACTGATCCTCTGGACCTGATAATCATCACCTACTCTTCACGAGGATATATTCCTCTCATTCACTTCTGCAGTCACCATTAGAAAAATGCATTAAGTAAAATAGACTGCAATGAGAACCATATTCTTTTATTCTGAATTTGAAGAAGAGGAATTGTCCCTCTTATTTCTGGTTGAATTCTTATTTGCTAGCACATATAATTTGCTTGGATTCATATATCCTCTTGCTATAACCTTTCCAGTTTCTTCATTTATAACTTTGAATTTATTTGATATAAATACAATTATACATCCTTTGTAAGCTATTTGACCTACACTAAGAATATTATGCTTTATCCCTTAAAATAATAATGCATCAACTGCTTTTGCATACTTTTCAAGTTTGATTCAACCTTTTCCCCTAAATTTTGTTGGAGCAGTATTTCCAAGATTCACCTTACCGTCTTTGTTTTTCTTGGGAGACTCAAACTTGTCCTTATCTCTATTCATGTGATGAGAGCATCCGCTATCTATGTACCATTCTTCTTCATCTTAAAATGAACAAAGAGCAAGGCCACACCAATATTCTTCTTCTTCATCTTATTTGTTCTTCTTCTTTTTGCTTATTATGAGAAGTGTTGGTGGATCCAATATTCTTATTTTATTGCTTTCCATGTTGTCTGTGGAGATCCATTGACTTGTTCCTGCATTCTTTTGCTACATGCCCAAACTTGTTACAACTAGTATAACATCTTATATGACCAGAAAAGGGAGAAGAGGAATTATAATAATTTTGTTTCATATTCCTCCTATTGCAATCAATATATTTGTGACCAAATATGTTGCAAGCAAAGCAATATCCCTTAAAGAAACCCGAGTACTTGAGAGATGATGACCTTCCTGTGAAGTCGCTATTTGCTTGAGATCAAAATCTGCTTCTGCAATTTGCTGCAATGTGCCCATAGTTATGACATATAAAGCATTCAACATTATTGATGAGAGGAGAAAATCGATTAATGTTTCTATTATTAGGAGAAAATGATTTATTTTGAAAATTCTTCTTCCTTGCATGTTGATTTGGTTGACTTCTTATCTCTTTAACAAGAATTTCAGATTTCGTATTGTTATCCTTCAAGATTCTTGCACAAGCCTGTGAACTAGATTCTCCTTTTACATTTTCATGAAAACAAAGAAACCTTTGACTACTAATAATGTTATCCAAAATATTAGTATGATCTTGGAATATCAAAGGTTTATCCTTTTACTTTAATTTACCTTTTAGAATATTTACATCAACTTCTAGTTTTCTACATTGTTTATCCTTTTCCAGATAGTGCTTCCTCATTCCTTCTTCAACCTTTCTTCTTTCTTCCAATTGCTCCTTTATTCGATAATCTCTTCCTTCAACCCATTCTCGTGTTCTTCAAATACTTTAAGTAGCTCTTCATTTTTCTTGTTTGACTTTTCAAGATCTGCATTTAGAGAAACGGTCTAAACTTTAAGTCCTTCACAGTATTGTTTAGATTCTACTACAACATTTACTGATTTAACATGATCCCTATTATCACATGCCTGCAAATTATCCTTAAGATTGATAATCCTTTTCAAGGCAAAATCAGGTTTTCTTCTAAGATTAAGAAGCTCCTCTAACTCGTCTTCTGAATGAGTAACTCCATCTGACATAACATACTCATCTCTTGATACATCATTATTTTCTTTAGAAACAAGATTACCTGTTGGTTCTCCTGATGAAAAATCTTCCTTTTTTTTGGTTCCTTCATGGATTGCGTGTAGATCATCACATATTTACTTTGCAATTGAATAATGCATAACCCCTTTTAATGTTGAATAAGGTATGCTATTAATGATGTCACTTAATGCCTTATTATTCTTTTGCACTTATTCACTTGATAACAGAGTTTTAGTGTAACCATTGCATACAAAATTCCAAACATCAGAACCAAGGTTTATTAGATTAGACTTCATATTTTCTCTCTGTTCTTGATAATTATCATTACTTAGCATAGGCATACCTTTATTCTCCATTGTTTCTAACTTACCTTCTTCTTTTGTTGCAGATTGTCCTTGACCCATAAAATGCAGATATCGCCACAGCATCAGACGCATCATTGTCACTACTCTCCTGAATTGACTTCTTCCTTTGTGCCGCTTTCTTCTTTCCCATCGTCCCTGATCCACTTCAAGCGATCAAACTTCAATTGGATTGACCTGGTATGATACCAATTGTTGGGAAAAATACTGAGAGTGGGGGGGGGGGGGGGGTGAATCAGTATTTTAAACTTACTTTAAATTTTATTTTTCTTATATTATTATGATTTCTATATGCTACCGTCATTCATGCAACCAACATATGTACGCGACTTCAGTGAAAGCAAACAACGTATATCCAGTTAACTACTTTTTCATATATTTCATCAACTATTCATCTTTAACCAGTGCATTATTACTTCATTATTCATTCATTAAGCATAAACCATGAGCATTAAGGAACCAAAAGATCATCAACACACAAGAAACATATCCACACACATGGACACCATGATTTTAGGTGGAAACCCAATGTGGGAGAAAACCACTGTTGTCGTCGTCATTGTCTTGTTTCTTATTATATAAAGAAAATCTTCTTACAGTATTGTACTGCCGTAAACCCTTACATGTACGCATGCACCCACCTACAGAAGGCTGCAACCTTCTCTTGTTCTCCAACACCAATTGGAAGGGAGCTACAACCCCCTGGTCTCGTTTACCGACATCTACCGGAAGGGAGCTTTTACCCCCTCGGCAAATTTACTGGCTACCACTGGAAGGAAGCTTTGACTCCCTTATTGAAGGCTCCAACCCTCAACACTTTGGTGGACCACGTTTCATGATATTTCATACTTGATCCACTTAACTCAAGACATAAAATTTGTAGGCCACCTTTCATCATATTTTAAGACTAGACCCATATCAACAATAATGTCAAACTAAAGCACTGAATCTGAGACAATACTGTAACACTGCAAATTAATTGAATTTATGAAGTATCAAATCATTGAATGTAGAACCCAACCAGAAACAAAAAACATCAAATTATTCATGTGATTGCACTGAATAAGGCTCGCTTATGTACGCGCCTCCTCCGTATAACTCCTATGTACAGATCTTAAACTACTACAAACTGAATCATGAATAACTGTAATATTGAATCAATCACTGGATCATGTACTGAATCAATCATAAACTACTGAACCAATCACATATCACCAAATTGTAGCATCATAACTAACCAATATTTCAATAATGAACAACTAACCCAATTAATATTGTAATACAGAGACCATCAAGATAGAGACATCATTGATAGACAACAACAATCAGAACAAAACCGATCAAATGTCATCATTAAGCCACACTGCAAAACCCTAGAGTGTATATGCGACATCCATGAAACATATCAGTGTATGTACGCGACTACCATGCATAACACCCGTGTACAATTCTCAACATACTGAAAATATTCGCAGAAATTATACGTGACTACATATAAATAGATATGTGTATGTACGCGACTATCCAAAGACAAACCTGCGTATAGATCTAAATACTTTCACTGGAAAACACAACTTCACTCTCTGCAACCTTTACTGTCAATACTAGAGACTTCTTAATAGTTCATTTAGAGCAAAACATCATTATTATTACAGATTCATCATTATTAGCTACTTTGACATTTGCAACAAGTAAATCAATCAAGCATATATGTCAACATACTTTCATATCATTCATATATGAGTCATCTCCTTGCTCCCTAGTGCACACTTGTTCCAAATCATATCAAACATGTATAACCCATTACTTGCACACCTAACACCTTGATCTCCATCTCCTTATATAGCTTTAGCCTTAGCCAATACCTTAGGTAAATCCATTGGTAATGTCGATAATATTCTTTGACGGGATCAAATAACAATTGTTGCTCCAATTACTATGGGCTAGTACCATGGTAATGTCCCTTCGTATTTGGAATACCACGGTACGGATTTTGTATGCGACTTTTCTTCACAGTACCTGCGTATATACGTCATGATCTTGATTCACAAGACCCACGTATACTTTCTCAAACTTTACCTTTCCCATCCATCTGTCTCTGAACTATCATTTCTCTTTCCATATCACCTGTATCATTGGTATCAATCTGCATAACCATTCTGTTATCACAATGTTGACATTTTTATTGCGTAAGTTTTCATCAAGGACAACACAGTAGCCATAATGCCAACAATTTGTTGTCCTTGTATTGCTTACCTCTCTAGTCTTTGAATAGCTTAACCACCACTTTGGTTGTTCACTTGGTGAATTAGATTTTCATTTGATTTAAAGACAAAATAGGGGACTTGAGGGCAATTTTCAAGTGACCCTAGGAGGTTTTGAAAAACTAGTATTATGCAAGGAAGGAGGGAGTGGCATTGTGAAGAGTTTTGTGTTTGTGTTGACCAAGGGAGGAGTGTCAACCTTGGGATCCTGCTCATAAAGTTGTCTTGCATAGTCGAACCATTTAGAAACTGTAATGTTGTTTTCAGTTTGCACCTTTTTCGGTTGGAGCTCCTTCCAGAATAATTTTGGGTTATTTTTCCCAAGGAAGATTAGTTATTCTCTCCTCGAAACCATGAAATCAACCTTTTTCTTTCTTACTATCTTCTTGCAAGCTTTGAGCTTTATGTTATCCTTGTCTAATTCCTTCCTCCTTCTCCTTGCCTTTTTGCGTTCCTCGTCAAACCAAGCATTAATTGGAAAGCAATTTGTTTCAGACTTCTTAATTTTTGCTCTTTTGCACTTGGCAAGTGCGCTTTGAATTAAATGAGTTAATCTGTGACTATGAAGGCCATGAAACGAGATTTCCTCCTTCTCGAAGAGCCTCTCTAGCGTTATTTTTGAAGGTATTACAATTCTCTGGAGTCAAAAGAATTATGCCCTTTGGGGGATTTTGTTGAACACACTAAGTTTTTGACCCTAATTGCTTATTTCTGGATCAAGAGAAATAAATTGGCTTGTGATCTGATTTTAAGTCCCAAATTTGATCTCCAATCAACAGTTCCTCCATTTTCTCACACAAACTATGCGAGCAAATTACATAATCTACTACACTTGCTACATTGTAAGTATTGCAAGTGAAATTACCAGACTTTTCCCATCTAGTCAAACCATTACAGATGACTAAATCGAAAGCCCCACATAGTGTAATAAATTGTTCTCCAAAGATATTGCAGGCTTTATCCTCTGAAATTCGTTCCCACTGATGATTACTCTCTTCTGTAAGCCAAATAGGGTCACAATCTTTTTTACAACAAAGAATGCTAGCTTGTTCACCTGCAGTTCTAGCATTGAAATCCCCCACTATAAGGACTTCACATAGCTGAGAATATATTGCAATATTTGTTTTTAGGGTTGCAAAGGGATCTTTGTGGTCAAGCCCTCTACTTTTGTAGATTTTTGAAACTTGCGGCGCAAAATAGCATGCTGCAATTCTGATGTGATTTCCATTTTCTGATATTTTAAGCCAGACAAATTGCTTATTTGGGTCTTTTTTTTCTAGCTGAATGAAACGACCTTCTTTTTCTCTTCCTAATACCATGATACCCTCGTGCCCTTTGCCATTCCCTGCTGCCTTATTCCACACTGCTATCTTCCAATACCCTTAAAACAAAGGTGTCTTGCACCCTTCATGCTCATGTGTTTCTATGAGGCAAATTATGTCTCTACCTTCCGCAACAGGTCCTCGTCTCCATGGGTAACCCCTGCAGTTGTAATAAAATAATCTTAAGGAAACCTGGGTACGACTTGATTGCTATTTGTTTTGACATGCAAGACTCATAGTTGAGTCTTTGTCCCTGCTTGCCTATACTGACCTTGCTTCCTCATTTCTTGCTGAAGAGTTTGCTGCCTCTTCTTTGTTATCGTTTTGCTGCCTTGTTTTGGAAGAAGATCCAAATTGCGCTATCACAACTTTACCTTTATAAATCCATGCTCTTTTTCCCTCATCTCTTGCTGCCCAAAATTTTGTCAATTCGTCCCTCCTTTCCTCTTGTTGTCTTATAGTTAAATCTTCTTATAGAAAAAACCGAGAACCCATCAAGAGCTGCTTCTTTCTTAGAATGATATCTTTATCACGCAAGTTGGGCATGATGACTTTTATGGGCCTGGCTCTCTCACCGTTAAGCTTACCTACTCTCCATGCGTGACATATTTGTCCTTGCCATTGGAGCTTGTCTTTCAAGAAGTCTCTTGCAAGGTCAAGAGTACATTCATTTTTCCCATAATCTTTCACCCCTTTAATAATTATGTTTGTTGCTCTATCCTGTCTTTCCTTGCTTTCTCTATCTTGCATGTTGTCAACCTGAATGTTTGTTTCTCCTTCCCTTTTAGCAGAATTGCTAATAACTTGAGCCCAGGTTTTGGAGAGTTTTGCGGAATCTCTTTTCCTCTCTTCTCTTGATGTCTTTTCATTGTTGTGTATTTGGGCAACTACTTTCCCCTTATCCTGGGATGGTTTCGCATCCATCACCTCTATATTCTCCACTGCAAATTTCTTCATGTTTTGCACTTTCGCTTTCATGCGTTGCCATTTTGTTTTCTCTATTCGGAGAGCTTTCTGTAGCAATGACACTTGCTCCTTCATAACTTTGTTGCTTTCTGCTAAAGCCTGGTTTTCATCTGTTATTATATGGATTGTACAATCTCTTTCCAGCTCTTTAGCTTCTACTACTTCAAACCTCTCTTTTACATTTAACAGTTCTTTCACATAATGATCAGATGACCAAGTGAGAAGTGTGGATGTGGGACTATATAAGGCATAATCATCAATGACTTTTCTTTTTTCTTTGGACTTGTTGCCACATGCTTGTAAAGAAGACTTGTTTGAATGTTGTTTCTTGCGAAATACCCAAGTACTTTCCCTTTGAGACATTTTTTTCCTTGTTTGCTCTCATTTTAGACGAGTTAGTCTCCGTTTTTAAATGCCCCGACACTGTTTGACATTGACCCAAACCCACTTTCCAGTTTTAACTGATGAAGCAATTTTCACTTGTCCTATATCATTTGTTTCCACGGGTTCTAAAGTTTCTTGTCCCATTATCATGATGATATTAAGGGAAATCAAAATCTCTGCCCAAAAGTATAAAAACATGCCTACAACTCTATCCCAAACCCTTACATGATAAGCCACAAATCTGCCCATTCTTTTCAATTAAAAAAAAAATAACCAACTTTGAATCCAAATTCCAAGATTACTTCATATTTTTCATCCTACTCCGATTTAACATTAAACAGGTAAACGACGTACAAATGTTGTATATATATTTTTTTAAAATTGAGATTTCTTAATCTGTCCGTCTCAGGAAATCAAGATGTGATAGTCTCTTCTTTTCGTTCGTCCTCTGCAACTGAAAAAATAGAAAAACTAGCTGAGCACTACCTATGGAAGGCCAAGGAGTCGAAAGGTCTAATAACGGTGAATTTCAACATGCAAATTTATGTTCTCCTCAACGAAACATCACTTCAAACGATGGTAAACGCGAAGAAGCTCTAGTACCTGCAGGTTCAATGACGGAACTTCAAACAGAGGACAACAGTGAGTCCCTTAATGCTCAAAGAAAAGATGGTGAGATTCAGGGTTCCAACACGGGTGCTCGGGGAGGGCCCCTTTTCATGCCCGGATTGATCAGTCCCTATACAAGCGTTCGTGAATTTGAGGCATCTGTTACTGCACAGTTAACTGTAAGTATAGTTGCTACGTCATGGTTCTACAGTTACAGGGGTTACCCGATGCTTGTGGGGTATTTTGTATTTCTATACTAACAGGGATTGCTCTGGTAGTATTTGGACTGACATCTTTATTTGCCTGCTATTGACTATTGACTTTATCTGCGACCATCCCGTCAAGAATTACGAATCAATACTAGCATCTTCTTCTATATGATTGCACATTTCAGTAAACACTATATTTCTGGCTCTTATTGTATTTATAGATTTAAACAAGAAATGCTATCTTGATGGAATTGTTATGTAATGTTAAAATCTCGTTTAAATCTCCCTTAGAGATCATGGAAATGTTACCAATATATTATTAAAACAGTTAGCATGTTATGCCTTGAGGCGTAAACCTGTCGAGATTCTTAATATTTTACCGTCCTATTCTCTTCTATTACTGCCTTGAGCCCAAGAGACAAGTCAGATTTATTTTCAAAGTGGACCAGTTACATTCTGCCAATCAATTCAATTTGGGAAAATCAGAAAATATTACATTTGGATGCTCAAGCAGGGCTCGATGGCAATCTTCCAGCTGCATGCTTTTAACTTATGCCGACGTGAATTATAGGCAGAACCATTAAGAGTCAGTTCCACTTTATTGGATGTATGCCTCGACTATAATAGACTAAACCCTACATCTCGTCATTGTCAAACAGGCATTGTTGTATTTTTGGTTTAAACTGAAATATTGTGTTCAGTCATCTGGAAAGTATGGTATCCTTACTGGGATCTTGACCCATAGAGGCATCCCTTTCCTCAGGGTTGCATCAAAGCATATATGATGCAAGATTGGGAATAAGAACCATTATGGCGATTGTGCTTTTGGTGTTCAATTAGATAAGATGGGTTGAGTTCTTCGCCTTTTTGCCTTTGTTGTTTAAGAGGATATCTCATGATTGTTTGTTCACTTGTGGGGACAATGCCGAGACTCATAATATCAGATTTAGTGGGGTGGAACTAAATATTTAACCATGCTTTAGCATGACAGTCTTTAGTGGTTAGCTGTCACATTTTTTTTTGGGTAATAAAATACTTCCTTTGACTACTAATATAAATAAGTAATGTATAAGTGATCTGCCTAGCGGCCACCTCAGGCTATCTCAATACCGGGTATGATCCGCTATTAAAACCGTCACTTGGGCATACATAAATGCTAAAAGCAGTCCAACAGTTATAAATCTATAAACAATAAGTAAGTCTGGGCTTTTGACGCACATATAAGCACTCATAACAATAAGTAAGTCTGGGCTTCTCAGATATGTTTGCAGGAGGAGGAAGATTTTTGTCAAGAATTGACATTATACAAAGAACATCAACATTATGGGGAACAAACCTTGGATTTCTCTTTTCAGCCTAAATTCCTGCCTACAGAAAATGGCAATCAATTTTCTCGCACACAATTCCAAATTAAGGAGTCAAACAATGAAGGAAGATGCCCTGTTCAAAGAAATCTACATCAGCAAAATGTTCAAGAAAAAGAGGCAGCTGGAATTTTGTCTCATCAGTTCTATGATTCAGTGGTTGAGTATATGACAAATTTCCTTGATCAGCAACAAGCTTTTATGCAGGGGTATGTACAAAGTTTTATATATGGAAATTTTTCATGTTACATTCCTGTTTTGATTTTTAAATTTCAGCAGTATGAAGGTATTAAATCTAACAAGCAGATGTTAGATTGGTGCCATTGGAAGGCTGAATTCACTTGATTAAGTTCAACCACGCATATATATATATATATATATATATATATATATAGAGGAGTTGTACATAAATAAGCTCAGGAGCTGAGCATTCCCAGTTGCAGTATTTCTAGTTTAGCATTTTCAGTTCAAGAAAAAAGATCCTATAAGAGAGAGGTTTTAGAGAAGTTTGAAATTTTCAGAGATTTTGAATTGGGAGAAAATTCAGTTTGACTTGACTCCATGCCCAATAAAGGCTACTGATCTACAAGCTCACTTTGCACATATCCCAAGTTTGCCCATCAATCTATAGGTGTGTGGACAATGTTGGTTGTGGAGTGGGAAATACTTCAGGCCAAGGTGCCATAGCCATGTGACCAACTAATATAGGTCCAACGTCCCGAGTGTATAGATATAAGAAGGGAGCAATTGTGGAGGCACGAGTTACCCCTTTCCTTGCCCTACTTTTTCCACTGCTCTGTTGCACCTGTTACTTCATTATGATTTGCTTGGATTTGGGTGCATAGCTCAGGTGCCCAAGCTTACTTTTAAAATTTTCCATCACCCCTTGAGGATGAGTCAGAGTATCACTCATCAGGGTTGGGACAATACAAGAGTTCCTTTTATAGATGAATCATCATAATGCTCGAGGAACTGGGTGTGGCTAATGAAGGGGTGTTGGTACCTGGAAATGTCCTAGTCAACAATAGGAGAAACCGCTCGATCAAGGTCCCAAAATAGACGCATACTTTTTTGGGATGGCGATCCTTACAGGTATGTGGGCTCGGTTGCCACTAATGGGATTGCTCCTTGATTGAAGACTTCGTGAAAGCTTTTCTGAATTCTATATCTAATTCAAACCTATTTGCAGAAAGTAAATAAGCTAATCTATTCTATGTTTCCCTATCGCATCCCAGGAGCGTAATTTAATGGAGTGTGAATTACGGAGAATGACTGTTTAAAAAGAGAAACATTTCATTGATTTCAAACCGTCTTTAAAAGAAACAACAATGAATAAATCATCCAAATTAGTAGTTAAATGAAAAATTACTCACTACAATATACACACAGCAATGGTCATTCACCAGTTCAACTATGAATCAACACAATAAAACGGATCTAATGATTAACAATGGTGTGAAAATTAGATCAGATTATACACATCAAAAATAGGTTGAAACAGTAAATAACTGGGATTTTTACAAATATGTCAGAAACAATTGCATGAATAACAGTACCATACATAGATCTCCAGCAGCGGAAGATTAAAATCATCAATGGGCTCTTAATTTCTCAAAAACTGAAGTCTTGACAACAGTGCACTAGGCATTTTTCCAAAAAATGTGAACCCTTCTGTAATAGAAGTGGGTTGCATAATACATTTTCAAAATAACTAAATCAAGTTTCTCCTACTTTAGCTGAAGAAATAAATTACAAGATAATTGCTATTCTAATAGAAGAAAGGAAGTTAAATGTCTTTAGAAATATGTTCTTGTTCAGCTGATTTTGCTTTGTCCAGATCTTTTACATATCGCTTCCACTGAAAAGGCATATGCATGGTTGTGAGATTAACTATGGGGATGAAGTATCCAATTTGACCTCACAATCATAAACTTTACCGTCCACATTTATTAGCTCTCCTTGTAACGTGGAGGAAATGTTCTTAAAAATTTCGGTTCAACTTCGAGGATGTACTGATAATTGACTGATGGATTGTATTGTGAATTTGTCAACCTGTTAGATTGTATTTTCTGTGTCTTTCCTTTGATTGTGCACACCGAAAATACACGAATCCCTTGTTAGTGCTTCTCCTCGAAATTGAGTGCTAGGTATGTCAAACTGAATAATTAGGTCCATGGCATTATCTATCAGACTAGAACAGTCCTTAAGTGCATCAACAATTAAAATATGGGAATGGTTAAGTCTCTATCCCCAGTTATCCAGAGTAATTTGAGTTTTGCGCTTGTCACTTTCAGAAATATTGAGAAGATAGTCAGGAGTTGACTTGTGTCTTGATTGCCAAGACATCAACCTTTTAAAATCACACTAGACTTGACCATATTCTGACAGTTTATTGGAAATAGAAAGAGAAAAATCTTCCAGAGTATGATAATGAACCTGAATCTGATTTAAATTCTGATAGAAATCTTCTTGGGCATGTTTTAGCCGTTCGTTGACATTTAATGCCTCTTTTTTAAGTAGGTTGGCATCTAAGCTTTTATCTTGCAGCTCCTTAACCTGTGACATTAATTGATTTATGTGGAATTCCTTTTCTGTTATTGAGCTGGTAGGAGCTTGTTGCACTTGTTGGATTTCCAATTTCAATTTTATTTCCTAATTTCTTAGATTGTCATGATGTTGTTTTAAGAGTGCAATAGTCCTTTGTTGATACTCAGCCTCAATGTGAGACTGTTACTGTTGCAATTTGTTTTTAAGATCATTGGTCTTGTTCTGTTGCTGTTTGATTGTTTGTCTCATCTTACTTATTGACCTCTTGTTGGCATGGGAAAATGCTCCAATAAAATTAGCCATCTCATTTGCAAACTCATCTTGAGTGAGTTTGGAGGCATCCCACTACATTATTTGTCTTGTAGGGGATCTTCTTTCTGTTCCATTCTCTTCATTTTGGGTCTTCTTTTAAATATGGCCTTCTTAGTACTGTTGAAAAGTAGACTGCTAGAAGGAAGCTCTTCTTCCTCAACAGGCTCAATAGTATCTACAAAAATAACATTTGGTGAAGTAATCCCTGGATAGGATGAAATAGGAGTTTTAGAAATAATACGTGTTGTAATAATCCCTGATTATTCCTCAAGTTGATCAAATTGAGTATTTTAGACGTAGGTGTATGAAACTCCTGTGTAGGGTTTTAACTTCTGACCTTGTTAAAATATCCTTGACTTGAGATTTCTCCAAGTGGGGTTGTTCAGTCTGCATTTGCTCAACTTGGACTGTTGAATTGGTTCATGTGAAACCTATGCCTTAGTCTGTCCTTGTATAACTTCATCCTTTTCAATTTGGATCTTCTCAAATTGAGGTCCTTTTGTTTGAAGCTTCTTTGTTGGTGGCATTTTAGTTAAAGGCTGGTCTGTCTGTACATTTTTTGAATGTGGCTGCTCAATCTGAACTTGCTTTGTTAGTAGCCTACTTGACTGTGTCTAAGTATGCTCTGTTTGTGTATCTTTTACCTCTGCTTGTTTGGGCAATGTGAGAATTGTACTTGATCCTGCCTGGTGCTCTAGAGCTTGCCGTGCCTGAATCTGAATCACAAAATTGTGAAAATTCCTAAATCTGCAATCCCTACTGCAGCAACTGATTAAATTTCTCCTACTTGCTAATCATTGAACGAATTATTTACGGTGTTACACAACAAATATCGAAATAAAATCTACTGCAGTCTTCACAACATAAAATACTGCGGAAACAAAATACTGCGCAAGAAAGAAATGAACACACACACATGTACACCGTTATTTTTGGACAAATGTGCTTGGAAAAACCCAATGCGGAAAAACCGGTGCAGCAGCTGAGGGTTTGTATTATTATGCAGTAGTTTCTGAATACAAATCTTTGGATGCCTTACTAGCTATCTGATACAGAGAATATAACTGGCAAAAATGAAGTGAAAATCAACCTCACACGATCACTGAAAATCCGACATTGATCCAGCTTCTCAATGGCTAGCCCCAAGCTGCCTCTGCGTAGTCACTGCGCTGCCTCTACATCACAACTCGTAGGGACTGCGTCACTCCTCTGGCTGATCGATCACCTGGTTGGATGCTCAAATCTCTAACCATCCGGTCTCACACCCCAACTCTCGACACTAGATCTAGACTGCTCCTCAGTAGATCTGCGAATTACTCGGAGCCTCTGCGCTGCCTCAGCGTAGCTCTGTGTTGCCTCAGCTCTGCACTGCCCAGCGTGCCACTGCGTAGCCTTTTCTGGATCTCTCTCTGCCTCCTCTACAATGTATTCACCGGATCAGGATTACTTCCTTCGACCAACTATTCCCACCCCTCACTGCAAGAAATCAACTTGATCCCTTCGGCAATTGCTGCGTTGCTCTCTTGAGAATTTGATCTCTAGATCTCTCACTCGATATGTTTTCCAAATGCCCAACAAACTCCTTATAATCTCTCGTTGACATATTAACGACCAAGATTAAAACATAATCAAAGGCTAAGATTAACTGGGAGTCAATCCTCGTCTTCATCTAGAAGATTCACACCCGATCTAATTAATACACTTTAATTAATTACATTTCCTAAGTTTAGACTTAGGAATACATTAAAAATGATTAATTATTTTAATTAAATCCTTTCCAGGTGAAATTTCCCAAAACACTTTCTGGGTATTGTGGAATGCATGTTTCTTAGTCTCTCTGCAAAATCTCAAGGCTAGAGCACATCCGATGCTACAAAAATCAACAAAAATGAGGGCATAAAGATAATTTCTTTCGCCTTTGAAAGGCAAAGAATTATGCTCTAGGAGGCTCTTCTGGGATTTCTTCAATCCTCTGCAAAACCTCTTCATAAGACTTAACCCTTTTAAATATTTCATCAGATGGCAGATCTTCATTATTATATACTTTAAATCCACTTTGTGTTTTATAGTGCTTCTACACTATATGAAGAGGATCATGCTTTTTAAATGAAATATGTGACAAATTAATTAGATCTAGAGTTGCTGCCTCCAACTTGGCATGCTTGAAATTTACCAACGTATAAATAGCCACTTTTATTGGGAGTGAAGGACAAAGCCCGTTGCTGCTGTTTGATAAGAAATTTCTCGAAGGGCTAACTTGTCTGGAACATATCTTGGTAAAGTATGAGGAGGAGCTTGGCAACCATAGATTCTAATATAAAAAAAATGTATTGTCAATGTACCAATCCCCAATAGGATCAATTCCCTCCATAACCTCATTGGTGAACTTGGGAGGTAAACGATTGAAGAAGGTTTGATGCCAAGGAATCATCAAGTTATTACAAATATCATAAAATGATCTTTAGCCCTAACATTCCATAACTTGGAACAAAAGATGTGAATTAGTTGCAAAGTGGGGGTCCGGTGCTATTTCATTAAAGGGAATGGTGTCCTGGCACAAATAGCATCTATCAGATCCGCTGACATGAAGAATTGAGGGACAAACCCAGCAGGTGCATTAACCACTTTGCCAATTTGTCTCCTTAGATTATTGGATAGGATAATAGACGAGGTAAAGATTCTTTCTTTTCCCAAAACCTAGTGAAGTAGAGGAATCCAATTTGTTTTAAAATGGTTAGGATTCTATTCTCCAAATAATCTACAGAGCATGCTAGCAATCGTGCTTGGGGGAGATTTAACTCTATGAGTGGGATATAAATTATCTTCCCTCATGTGAAAACAATCCTCATCCCAGTACCAATCTTTAATCAATTGTGGCATTTCAACTTCATAAGCAATAACTTCTGTAGCTATGAATTCATTAAGAAGTTTTTGATCAAAATAAACTTTAGTTTTAGGTACCTTTTGCATAATTTCAAGGTCCTCTAACCTGAATGATCTAACGAGTTACCTATTTCCATCAACAATGGTTCTGGTCTTGAAGTCAGCATGACTAATGGTCCAGTGCACCATGTCTGTGCAGGGAATTATGGCAAGCCTTGCAGCAATCCCGTGTAAATTATAATGCTGAATTTCAACATAACTATATGCATCTTTCTGATACTTATTAGAGAAGTCTCTGGTCTTGAGGAAATCATAGATTTCATCCTCGGTTCTACTGTGACGGCAAAGTTTGTAGGAAGTATTTGAGAATAAACCAAAATTAGGATTCTTTGCTTCTTCATCTTCTTCATCTTCAGCCTTTTGTTGCTTTGCTTGTTTGATTTATTTGCAGCTCTTTTTGTGGCCATATTAAATAATCTGCAAAAATTTGTTAAGGAAATCAAACATAAATTTTAATTGCTTAAATTGAAAGAAGTTAGGATTCAGCTTCTAAGGAAACGAAATTGATCTCAATGTAGGCGGGCATAAGCAAATTCTGTAGTTCTTGCTAATGAGTTAAACAAAAGCTCGAAGGACATAAACAGGCATATTGCTCAAATTGAGACTATGCTAATTGAATATCGTGCATGTTTCTTAATTGCTCTTTATGGACTGGAGATGCACTTAACCTTGCCAACGGATGCAAATCATGCTCATTAATTTTCGAAAAGACTGGGAAGTGTCATAATGTAGTTTACATATTAGGGGATCTTATTGTTAATTTTCCACTATTCTATGCCGTTACAATCACTTTAGCCCAATTCATAACTTCAATTAGCAATTAAATCAATCTTCTAGTAATAAATAACAATTGTAGATAGAATAGTAAATGCAACGTACAGTATAAGACAATCAAGAGCAATAACAAGAGACACCAGGATTGGTCAAAGACGAGGGAAAAACCCCACAAGGGGTAAAACCCTTTCAAATTCTTCTTCTTATTAGATTGTCATAAAATGTTCAGCAGAGAGAGTATACTGATCCAATTCATCAATCAATATCTAAGAGATGAGCTCAATAGACAAATCGGATCAAAGTTGAAGTCTCCAAAACAAATCAAAGTCTGTGGTCAACGATCAACAAAATTTTAGGTCATAGCCGTTGGGACCTAGTGACAGGTAGTGCACCTGTAGCCCTCTAGCTGCAGGGAACACCCTATCGATGTAGCGACTGTAGCCAAGTTTTCTTCGATTCAACCTTGCAGCTCTAGCTTAATTTCTTCTCCTCACATGTGTGAGCTTGGACCCTGCAATTTCAGACCTATACGAACCAATCCAAAGAAGAGAGAAGAAGATGCTTGATGTGATGTCCAAATGAGGTTGACTTGTCATGTATTTATATGATTCCAAGGGGTGCCGAATTTTTCTTTCAAGTCGACCTGTACTTTTGTCCACATGTGGGTTTTCACCTTAAAATTACATTTTTCCTTGACCAAATTAAATTCTTCGAAGGGCTAGGGGGGGTATTTCTTGATGAAGAAGGTTGTCCAAAAGAGGGAATTTTTCCCTAAGCTGCCAAATTAACACTCCCTCTCAGCTAGGGAGATTATTGACTGCAACATATGTCCCTTTTCAAATATCTCGTCATCGTCAAGTCAAATGTCGTCACTGCTCATCTTTGCTCATTTGTGCTCATCTCTGCTAAACATTCTTGAATCTAAAAGAAGAATAATTGACATCATAGGGGAGCTAAAGCTACCACCCTCTATCAATAGCTGAGATCTACTTACCGCAAGGGCAAGGATCACACTTTGTCCTATTGACCTGGGACAATAGGCGAGATCTACTCTAGGACCACACTCTATCCTATCGTAAGTGACAATAGGTGAGATTGACTTGAGGATCACCCTCTGTCCTATTGTCTGTTGATCTTCCATCGAGACCCTTAAGAGTCAAGTGGTAGAACACCTGCATCCAAGACTTGAGTGAGATCGACTTACCACATGGGTAAGGATATACACCCTATCTCAAGTCACCTCAACTCATTGGCCAGATGGGGAGGTCCAATCCCAATAAGCCCAGTGTGTGGGTAGGATGCCAACTGGGGTATACTCTGTCAAAGCAACAATAGGCAAGATCGACTTACCACAGGGTAAGGATTCACGCCCTATCATATTGTCCAGAGGTTCCTCAACCCCAGGAGCCCTTACTGCTACATTCCCACCATGGGAGCTCAACAAGGGGGAAGAGCATGCTTAGCGTTCTTGATCAGCCGAGACCCTTACCGAGGAGGGTCACATCCATCAGTCCAAACTGCTCTTTGAAGATGAAGGACTTACCTTTCGACAAAGCCTTGGTGAGTGTATTCGTTATCTGCTCATCAGTGGAAATATGATGAAGCCTCATGGCTCCTCTCTGCACCATGTCTCGTATATAATGATACCTTATCTTAATATGCTTGGTCTTATCATGAAATACAGGATTCCCTGCCAATTGGATCCCACTCTTGTTGTTGGAGTATATCTTGGTCGTATCAAGGACCTGGTCAAACAACTCTCCAAAGAGCTTTCTCAACTAAGCTGCGTTGCAACTAGCCATGCTAGCAAAAATACATTCTACCTCGGCTGTGCTCAAAGCTACGGACTTTTGTTTCCCGCTCATCCAAGATATCATGGCAGAACCCAAACTAAAGCAAAATCTAGATGTGCTCTTCCTGTCAATAGCATTTTCGACACAGTCAGCATCAGTGTACCCATGTAGTCGTATATCTCCAACAGTGTATCTTAGACCGAGGTTAATCGTCCCATGCAAATATCTTAGTATGTGCTTGGCAGCGATCCAGTGTTAACTACAACGCATATGTTCGGATGGGTGTTCACAAGGAACATCAATGCCCCAATTAACTGTTGGTACTCATAAGAGTTTTCCAAGTCAGGTCCAACAACACCTCCACAAAACTTCTTGAAGTCTATCTCCATCGTTGTGGCTAAGGACTTTCATTCTACCATTCCAAATCTTTCCAACAACTTCACGACATATTTTCCTTGAGAAAGGAAAATCTCTGCGGGTCTTTGCCACACCTCTAGTCCAAGGAAGTAATGCATCAAACCAAGATCCTTCATTTCAAACTCAGAGGTCAACCCCTCTTACATTCGAGGATCAGAGGCTCACTACTTGTCAAGAATAGATAATCAAAATATAAAACCAAAATTAAAGGCATACCTTGGACCACTTTGAAGTAGAGCTTCGGGTCAACGCTGCTTCTTGTGAATCCAAGCTTCACCAAGTAACTGCCAATGCGAGCATACCAGGCTCTGGGGGCTTGCTTCAAACCATATAATGCTTTCTTCAACCTGCAAACGTGAGTCTTCCTGTCTTTACATCCATCTGATGAAGGGTCCATCCTTGACTAGCAACGAGGGAAACACTTGATCTAATGGTAGTGTAATGGGCAACGAGAGCAAATATATTGTGATAGTCTTCTCCCTCTCTTTGGGTGAAACCTCGGGCCTCGAACCTTGCTTGGTACTTCTCAATGCTTCCATCAGCTCCATGCTTGATCTTGTATAGCCATTTTGAAGTTACGAGTACGACAAAATTTCCTTTAGGTCTCAGAACAACATCCCATACATCATGTAGTATCCCCAAAGGGAGATAACCAGTAATAAACAGAAATATGCCAGACAGATATAGAAAACACAATGCTGAACCAGATCATGGAACCAATACACATAGAATGCCAGAAAACTGAGCCATTTTATTAATCTGAAAGTACATAGAGAGGAGTACAAGAAAATCAGAATAAATGCACCTATCCTTGCCCTAGGCAAGTGGAGACCCTCTCAGACAAATAATGGTTGCAACAAGGACATCGTCCTAGCTGCTCTGAAGACTGAAGCTGGACTGCGCTACAACTACGAGCTGAAGACTGGAAGATATCTGATATCAATACTCCAAACCTTCACCAATGGAAACCGCTATCTCTGCTAGTGACAGCGCTGAAACAGATGTGATGCTGGTCACCAAACCCTCCAGATGATAAGCTCAACTCCTCAAAGCCAAAAACGCTATCAAGCCCTGCTCACATGACCCTGCTCACTAGATCAGCATCCTCCCAGATGGATCAGCGTCCTCTATGCTCAGACATGCTGGATCTGAAGCCTGCAATCCAGATCTGTATCCTGTCCTCCCAGATCTGCGTCCTCCTATATCAGATCTGCTGCTCTCTCCTCAGATCTATGCTAGATCTGGCAATATCTCTTCAGATCTGCAACCCCCAAGGCTGGATCTGATGTTATCTCTTCAGATCTAGGCTGGATCTGCCAATATCTCCTCAGATCTGCAATCTCCCAAGCTGGATCTAATGCTATCTCTCCAGATCTGCCACCTACAGAACCAGATCTGCAAATATCTGCTCAGATCTACAATCTCCAAGGCTGGATCTATCAATGTGCCTTCAGATCTGCGTCCTCCTTTTCCTGCTGGAACAGCGTCCTCACTCCCAGACTGATCTGCGTCCTTCCTCCTCCTGGTACAGCGTTTTCCCTACTCAGATCTGGACTGCGTCCTCCCTGGATCAGCGTCCTCACTCTCCAAGGCTGATCAGCGTCCTCTTTCTCCTGGAACAGCGTCCTCTTCTTCTCAGATCTGCGCAGCCACAAGAGGCTTCTTCCTCTCCAATTCTCCTGCTGAAGATGCTACCAAGTCCCACTGAAACTGAAGGGTGCTACTCAGAAAATAACCTTACTAGGGCGGGCACTCGAAGTCCCCCGAAGCTAAGGGTGAAACCAGAAATAACCTTACCAGGGCAGGCACTCGAAGTCCCCCGAAGCTAAGGGTGAGATCTCCGACCGGAGACACTCGGTTGCACTAAACAGTGCTGCAGACCGACTAAACAACCGGCGTGCTGAAGCAGACAGAAGTCTAGCTCTCAATATCAATATCAAATCAAGCATGTCCAAATGAGGTGAGAACCCCTCCTTTTATAATGCCAAACTCACTCCAAAACTTAACTGCGTCCTTACTCTCCTTTGACCTGCGCAGTTAACCTTGGGTCAGCCTGATGCCTCCCATCATACTCATGTGGACCCCCAAGGCCCCCTCTCTAAGTTATAACGTCAATCAACTAGGAAAAGAACACTTTATTTATAAAGTGAGGTGACTAAAGTGAGGTGACCCCTCTTATTTCTCACTTTATTTATTATTTCTAGCTAAAACGGCAAAATAAAGCAAAAATGAAATATTCCAATTAGCAAGGCTAATTGGGAATATTACAGTCTCCCCCGGCAAAACGTTGCTTGTCCTCAAGCAACTGAAGTGATGGATGCTGTAAGATCCTCTCATCCTCCCAAGTGGCATCCTCATCCGGCAAATTCTTCCATCTCACCAAGAACTCTCTGATCTTCCTGCTCCGTAGCTGTCTCTCCCTGGTGTCAATAATGGCCTCCGGCTGTAACACCAAGTGCCCCTCATCATCTGTAGGCGGTAGCTCCCCGGTGACTGTCACATGCTGACCCAGTGCCTTCTTCAAGCATGATACATGGAAGATGTTATGAATCCGGCTGCCTTGGGGCAGTTCCAACTCATATGCGACCTGCCCGATCCTGCGTATCACCCTGTATGGTCCATAAAAACGAGGCTTTAGCTTCTCTGCCCCCTTCTGTTTGAGCGAAGACTGTCGGTATGGCTGTAACCGTAGGTAGACTAGGTCCCCTACCTCAAATTGTCTCTCCACCCGACCCTTATCAGCATACAACTTCTGCTGATTCTGTGCTGTGGCTATGTTGTCCTTGAGAGTCCGGAGGATATCTTGGCTCTCTTGGATCCATAACTTGGCTCGCGGAGCCCTGCTAACACCAAACATCATGTCCACAAAAGATAGGGAATGATATCCATACAATGCATAGAAAGGTGTCATACCGATAGACATATGGTGGGTTGTGTTGTAGCAGTACTCGCCCAGATGTAGCCATTTCAGCCAGGCTCTCTGCTGCCCGCTGACGTAGTTACGCAAGTAGCCCTCTAGCCACTTGTTAACTATCTCCGTCTGCCCGTCCGTCTGGGGATGATAACTAGTGCTCGGTGTCAACTCGGTCCCCACTAGTCGGAAGAGCTCTTGCCAAAATCCACCCATAAAACGGCTGTCCCTGTCACTAACAATGGTCTTGGGTAGACCATGCAATCTGAAAACCTCCCGGAAAAACAACTCTGCCACCTGTGCCGCTGTGTGATGTGCCGAAATGGCGAAAAAATGAGCATACTTCGTTAGCCGGTCAACCACTACGAAGATGCAGTCCTTGCCCTGTACTGTGGGCAACCCTGTGATGAAGTCCATCGAAATACTCTCCCATTTCCCCTCCGGAATGGGAAGTGGCTGCAGCAACCCCGCGGGATGGCTCATCTCTCCCTTGTTCCGCTAACAAACCTCGCACTCCCTGACATGCTGGAGTACGTCCTCCTTGAGGCCCTCCCAAGCAAATCTCTCCCGGATGGCCCTGTACATCTTGGTGAACCCCTGATGGCCTGCCAATGGTGAATCATGTGAAGCCTGGAGTATCTTCTCCTTGAGCTGAGATCCCTCAGTCAAGAAGATCCTGTCCCTGTAATAGATGACCTCATCGGCCACCCTGTATCTGCTATCTGCTACCTGTCCATCCAGCACCTCGCATGCAAATCTATCTTTGGAGTACTCAACCAGTAGTCGAGCCTTCCAGTCAGCGTCCAAGCTCATGAGCGATAGCGTGGCTGGTCTACGGGAAAGGGCATCAGCTACCACGTTATTCTTCCCCTTGACATACTCTATGTCAAAGTCGTAAGCCTGGATCTTGCTGATCCACTTCTGCTGCCTCTCCTGCAACTGCTTCTGCTCCAGAAAGTACTTCAGGCTGTTATGATCCGTCCTTACCCTGAATCTGCCACCTACCAGGTACTGCCGGAATTTGGCCAACGCATGCATGATGGCCAGCATCTCCTTATCATATATGGGATATAGCCTCTCGTGTGGAAGGAGCTTCCAGCTCTCGAACGCAATTGGATGACCCTCCTGCATCAATACTGCTCCAATCCCCTCTCCTGATGCATCGCACTCTAGGACAAAGGGCTGCGTAAAATCTGGCAATGCCAACACGGGACAACTGCTCATCACCTCCTTGAGCTTATCAAAAGCTCGCTGTGCCGTATCCGACCAACTGAATGCCCCCTTCCTCGTCAACTCCGTGAGGGGTGCAGCAAGCTGAGAGAAGCCTTTGACGAACTTCCTGTAATAGGTGCATATACCAATGAACCCTCGAAGTTCTGTTACATTCCGTGGCTCTGGCCAGTCCCTGATAGCCCGGATCTTCTCCTCGTGGACTCTCACCCCGTCCACTCCTATAATGTGTCCCAGATACAGCATCTCTGTCAATCCAAACTCACACTTGGAGAGCTTGGCAAAGAATTGCTGCTCCTCCAAAATGTGCAAGACCGTCTCAATGTGCTGGAGATGCTCCTCCCAAGTCCTGTTGTATATAAGGATATCATCAAAGAAAACCAGCACAAACTTCCTCAGATGATCCCTGAAGATGTGGTTCATACAAGACTGAAAGGTAGCTGGTGCATTGGTCAACCCAAATGGCATGACCAAAAACTCAAAGTGCCCATAATGACACCTGAAAGCAGTCTTGGGAATGTCTTGTTCCCTCATGCGTATCTGATGGTACCCGGATCTCAAATGAATCTTTGAGAAGAACGGAACACTCCTCTCAACTCATCCATCGGCCTCGTCGATCCACGAGATAGGTGCACATTATTGAGGTCTTCTTGTTAATTTTTGTAATCAATGCACATGCGTAATGTCTAGTCCTGTCTCTTCACCGGCACTGCGAAGAAGCGGGAGTAGAGTGGCTGGTCCGAATGTGTGCCCAAGGGCGAGCAACTCCGAATGGCCGTTCTATCTCATCTGATAGGCCTTGGGATGCCTATGCAGTTGTGGTGATCCTTGCTGTATCCCTGCTCCCATTTCCGATCGTGTGCTCAAACCCCCGTCCCTGGTGGGCATCTTTGTGGGATGTCTCCAAAATTATTTTGCATATGCGTCGAGAGAAATAAGCCAGGTCGGGGTGCCTTTCAAAGTCTGTATCCTCATACTCTGACCCGCAACTCTCGCCTCTATGTCTCCTTGTGAATGTATAGCCTCCACATCTTTGTGTCTTAGATGCTTTATGCGGGGTGGATGTGTGATTCTGCCCTCGTATTTTCTCATGCTTCCCTGTCCTGGGATCATCCCACTCCATCTCCAAGGCCTTCCAATCAGTTGTGACCTTCCCCAGAGTAATAAGCCACTGAACTCCCAATATCACATTGGTGTCCGGGATGTCCACCACAAAGAAGTGATCGGTCAATGTATAGGTGCCCATCGTCACTGACAGTTCTGGTACATATCGAGCACATGCCATGGTCTGATCTCCTGGTACCAAAACGGAAAACCCATCAAAGCCTTCCGTCGGTATGCCTCTCCGTGCGACCATCTGGGCATCAATGAAGTTGTGGGTGGCCCCACTGTCGACTAAGACCGAAACCCGCTGTCCCCGCACTGTCCCTCGTACGCGCAATGTCAGATACTTGGGGACTCCTCGTAATGCTGCTAGAGCTCCCCCAGTAGGTGCGAATGATGCCCCACCTGCATCGGGTGGTGGAGGTGGTAAGGTACTCTGCGCTGTATAACATCCTCCTGCCTCCTCATCATCCACCTCATCCTCTTCCCCGCTGCTCTCGGAGAAGACCTCTATGAAATGTGCCTTCCCTGCCGTACATTTGTGTCCCGGTGCCCACGGCTCCTGGCAAGTGAAGCATAATCGCTTCCGTCTCAGCTCTCTCCTGGCCTCATCATTAAACTGTCCTCGTCCTGGATTCGCCTTGGGAGGCGGAACCCTCGTGTCCTTCCCCTTAGGCTGGAAAGCCTGTCTCTGGGGATAAGGTGGCCGATTCCTAGGCAAGACATCTTGTAGATCACGAGCCCTATTGATAGCATCCTGTAGTGTAGCCGGTTTGTTGGACCGGACTAGGCCACGAAGTGGCTCTGACAGTCCCTCCACAAACATATAGACCATCCGAGCTGTTGATAAGTCAGGTACCATCACTGAAACCCTCAAGAAGTCTGAGATGTATGCTTCTGCACTCCCCGTCTGTCTGAGCTTGGTTAGCTCAAAGTAATGCTGCTCCGGATCCTTCCTATCAAAACGCTCCACCACTCTCCTGGTGAACTCAGCATATGTCGTCACTGTGGAATGTCCCAGTGTTGCCATCCCATGAAACCACCAGTCCTGGGCCTCACCCTCTAAATGCAATGCAGCCATCTTGATGGCCTCCATCTCTGGCATCTGGTTAAGCTGAAAATAGATGTCCAGCTTCTCCACCCAGGACTTTGCCGTAGTCTTCTGCGAACCATCAAACATCGGCAAATGGAATTTACTCGCTGCACGGTGACTATCACGGTGGGATCCACGTCCCTTGTGTTGGTGTTGTTCCTGCTCATGGGCTTTGACGCCACATCGGTACTGGAAATAGCGCTCTAAGGGGAAAGCATCCATGAACGCCTGACCTAGGCCCTGCCATTCTGCAAAAATGGCCGCATATTGAGCTGGACCCACATCTCTTGGTGCTGTCGACCCCTCGTCCTCTACCGGAAAGGTAGGCATGGTGGGTCGCGTGGGTGCGGGATTGACCCTCTGTGCACCTCCCCGCACTCCTGTCTCTGTGTCTTCGGTTGTGAATGTGGGCATATAGGGTCTCTGCGCTGTCACAATGGGAATAGCGTCTGGTATGTAGCGAGACACGCCCGATCCTTCTCCCACCTGGAGAACCCTAGGGGGTTCTCTCTGTGCTACCTCTACAGCTGCAATCCTCTTGGTTACATCCTGTACGTGATGGATGAGTGCATCCAACTTCTCAGCTATGTCTGCCATCGGATTCCGCTGCTTTGTCTCTGGATCTGTTTCAGGTGGCTCCTGATCAGAATCACTTCCCCCGAAGAGACTCTTCCGATGGATGTAGGGGTTATCCCTGGTCGTCATAGACTGCTAGCACCACAGGCTGAGCCAGATCTATGCTTTGATACCACTGTAATATCCCCAAAGGGAAATAACCAGTAATAAACAGAAATATGCCAGACAGATATAGAAAACACAATGTTGAACCAGATCATGGAACCAATACACATAGAATGCCAGAAAACTGAGCCATTTTATTAATCTGAAAGTACATAGAGAGGAGTACAAGAAAATCAGAATAAATGCACCTATCCTTGCCCTAGGCAAGTGGAGGCCCTCTCAGACAAATAATGGCTGCAACAAGGACAACGTCCTAGCTGGCTGAAGACTGCTCTGAAGACTGAAGCTGGACTGCACTGGAACTATGAGCTGAAGACCAAAAGATAGCTGATATCAATACTCCAAACCCTCACCAATGAAAATGTTGTCTCTGCTAGTAACAGCGCTGGAACAGATGTGGTGTTGGTCACCAAAACCCTCCAGATGAAAAGCTCAGCTCCTCAAGGCCAAAAACGTTGTCAAGCCCTGCTCACATGACCCTGCTCATCAGATCAGCGTCCTCCCAGATGGATCAGCGTCCTATATGCTCAGATCTGCTGGATCTGAAGCCTACAATCCAGATCTGCGTCCTGTCCTCCCAGATCTGCGTCCTCCTATATCAGATCTACTGCTCTCTCCTCAGATCTATGCTAGATCTGACAATATCTCTTCAGATCTGCAACCTCCAAGGCTGGATCTGATGTTATCTCTTCAGATCTAAGATGGATCTGCCAATATCTCCTCAGATCTGCAATCTCCCAAGCTGGATCTAATGCTATCTCTCCAGATCTGCCACCTACAGAACCAGATCTGCAAATATCTGCTCAGATCTACAATCTCCAAGGCTGGATCTATCAATATGCCTTCAGATCTGCGTCCTCCTCTTCCTGCTGGAACAGCGTCCTCACTCCCAGACTGATCTGCGTCCTTCCTCCTCCTGGAACAGCGTTTTCCCTGCTCTGAATTGGACTGCGTCCCCCCTGGAACAGCGTCCTCACTCTAGGGCTGAATCTGCGTCCTCTTTCCCCTTGGAACAGCGTCCTCTTCTTCCCAGATCTGCGCAGCCACAAGAGGGCTTCTTCCTCTCCAATTCCCCTGCTGAAAAGTGCTACCAAGTCCCACTGAAACTGAAAGGTGTTACTCAGAAAATAACCTTACTAGGGCGGGCACTCGAAGTCCCCCGAAGCTAAGGGTGAAACCAGAAATAACCTTACCAGGGCAGGCACTCGAAGTCCCCCGAGGCTAAGGGTGAGATCTCCGACCGGAGACACTCGGTTGCACTAAACAGTGCTGCAGACCGACTAAACAACCGGCGTGCTGAAGCAGACAGAAGTCTAGCTCTCAATATCAATATAAAATCATGCATAACCAAATGAGGTGAGAACCCCTCCTTTTATAATGCCAAACTCCCTCCAAAACTTAACTGCGTCCTTACTCTCCTTTGACCTGCGCAGTTAACCTTGGGTCAGCCTGATGCCTCCCCATCATACTCATGTGGACCCCCAAGGCCCCTTATCTAAGTTATAACGTCAATCAACTAGGAAAAGAACACTTTATTTATAAAGTGAGGTGACTAAAGTGAGGTGACCCCTCTTATTTCTCACTTTATTTATTATTTCTAGCTAAAGCGGCAAAATAAAGCAAAAATGAAATATTCCAATTAGCAAAGCTAATTGGGAATATTACACATCATTCTTCATAATCGATTCATACTCTTCGACCATGGCATTCTTCCAAACTTGTTCTTTCACAACTTCCTCAAAGGTGGGAGGCTTAGCCTGGATGATAGTGCACATAGCTACAACGTATCCTTGGTATTGACATGGCTTCTTGCTTTCTCTAAAGGTCCCTTTAGCAGAAACATGTCTCTCAACACCCTGTAATGTATCACTAAGCCACAATGGTCTCTTCTTGGCAGGGGGATCACTTGGAGGAGCATCCAAGTGTTAAATAGGCTCCATGGGATAATCAACAATGTCCTTCTTAGATTTCGACACAAAAGGATCTTCTAGTAGGTCCATGTCATCATCTCTCTTCTCAACAGGAAGAGGTGGAGGAAGGTCCCTTGCTTTTCCAAGGGCAAAATCTTGATCGAATTTACATCCCTGCTAAATTCGATCTTCCTTTGGCCAGATATAGATATTCTAAATGCTTTAGAATTTTCACAATATCCAATAAACGTACCTTTATTTCCAGTGGCTTCTAGCTTGTTCCTCTTATCTTTCGACACATGAAAGTATACGAGACAACCAAATATCTTGAGATGTCCAATATCAGTCTTCACACTTGTGAATACTTCTTCGAGAGTCTTCTTGTCCAAAGCTTGATGAGGAACCTTGTTGTGAACATAGACCACTATATTTGTAGCTTCTCCCCAAAGGAACTTCGAATTTTTTTGATCATGTAGCATAGCTCGGGCAACTTCCACGATGGACCTGTTCTTTATTTCAGCCACACCATTCTGCTCGGGGTTGTAAGGTACAATAGTTTCCTTATTGATTCCAACCTGCTTGAAAATGTCAACAAACTCATTTGACGTATACTCTCCACCATTGTCAGACCTGAAGACCTTGATCTTCTTCCCTGTTTGATTCTCTATTAGTGCCTTGAAGTCCTTGAACATATCAAAAGTCTCATCCTTATGCTTCAAGTAGTATATCCATGTCTTCCTGGAGAAGTCATCAATAAGGATTATGTAGTAGAGATGTCCACCAATAGAGTGCATTGGCATGGGTCCACATAGGTCAGAATGAACGAGTTGAAGAATACCATCAGTCTTGTTCTTGCTGTAGGGGAATAGTCCCCTTGTCATCTTTCATTGACACATCCCGGACATACTCCATCATGACTAGCTTGAACATCAGGCATCCCAGAAGCCAACTTCTTTAATTTCAGCAAGGCTTCATAAAGTAGATGTGCCAACCTACGGTGTCATAGCTCACTTTGATGATTGACGTCGTTGATCATTGTCAACAAAGGTCTTCCATTGACTCTATAGAGTCCTTCAATTCTAGATCCCAAGGTAAAAGCATCCCTCATGCGAGATTCCATAGGCCATGTGAGGACTTTTCCTTTGATGAAAGCTACTCTCATGCCTTTGTCTTCTAAGGTAGATGTGGATATGAAGTTCTTATTTAGTCTCGAAATATACATAACATCATGAAGAAGAACGAATTAACCAAAGTCCAAGTGAAATTTGACGGAACCAAAACCTTTCACAGGATGAGTAATATTTGACTCCCTCTCAACCATGTTTGAGAGGACTTCCCAATATCAAGAGAAATGTCTAGAAGCCCCATTATCTACCAACCAACGATCATACGAATCCGGAGGGGAAGAACTAGAAGGAGCAGAAATAAGAATATATTCAGATTGACTAGCAACTACATTTTCATCCATGGAATTCCTTGACCTCTTTTGAGGATGCTGGCCTTCTTCTTGATCATCTGTAGTATCTCTTCTTCTTTTGTCATCCCTTATTCTTCTGTCATCTCTTCTTCTCTAATCTCCTTTTCTTCGATCATTGAACTTGTTGTTGTTGAAGCCTCGATTGTTGTTGTAGTTGGTGTAACGACCCATTCCCAAGTATATACAAAACGATATTAGCATGTGAACGATATAGGCATTTGATAGCTACACTTGCCTATACCGCCCACATCGCACTAGTACACCTAACTACTAATATCAAGATTTCATAGATTGGGAACTTAATATTAAGATTTCAGATTTATATTAAATTCAACTAAGTATAAAATTTTATGAAACAAGGTAATAAAAGAAATGAAATAATAAAGTTAAATCTTTAAGTTAAAAATGAGTATGCAATATTAAAGATTTATATTAAAAAGTACTTAAATAAAATCCCACCTTTATAAATGTGTATACGTACTCACATTAATGTGGATCACCCACCATAACAACATTTAATGTGAACATAAGGATGGATAAGGCCTCGGGAGGTTAGAGGCGGTGGAGGAAGATTGTTTCAATTATATTCCTATCCAAATATAATGAAAAGTATACCACCATAAATACATAAAATATCACCATTAATAAGGATAAGACCTCGGGAAGTAAGAGGTGGTGGAGGGAGATTATTTAAAGGAGGTGATATGGAGGAGAAGGGGGGGATGTTTTGGAGGAAAAGAAATGATTTCTGCTTAAGTGAGAAGGAAATGTCGGCTTGAATGGTTTGGGAAGGAGTCTCTTGTTCTTGGAAATCTGGGCACGGGGGCAGAGGAGACATCCTCTGGGTCTGGGATTGGTCCCGAATTTGGCTGGGAGGATTCGATTGTCCCGGTAATCTGTTCTGTTCACGACATCACCAGCTAATCTTCAGCCGCTTCAGGATTCGTAAATTTGTGCTGATTTTCAGGTATTCTTCTACGTATAGATTAATTATGCAAGCTGAAATTTCAATTTTTACCATTACAATGTTTTATTAGATCTGTTTTACTTAAACTTAAGTTCAGATAGGTACAAATCTTAGAACTCTGGGAGCAGGGTTATTACAGTTGGATCTTGAATCATTTCTCTTTTCCGGGCGTTCTCGAGCATAATGGCCATGCTTGTGGCAGTTTAAGCATTCAATTCTACTTCCTCTTCTCTTGGAGTCCTTTGATTCAGGGGGAGGCCTTTTTGAACTAGATGGTCTTCCTTTTCCTTTCCTCTTCTTGTCTTGAGCAACAAATGCAGAGGGCTCTTCTTCTTCATGCTTTTGAATTCTTCCTTTGGCAATCATACTTGTCTCCTCTTGAGTGCATTTACCAACGAGCTTATCAAATGTCGGAAGAACATTATTGTTGCGTAGAGTAGTAATGAAGGTTTCCCAAATAGGAGGAAGACATTGAAGAGTCACCACCACCAGCGCTCTGTCAGAGATTTGTTCACCAACAGATTGCAATTGATCCCTTAGGCGGGATACTCTCATGATATAGGGTTGCACAAATTCCCCCTTGCTCATCTTCATCTCTTTGAGTTGAGTTTTCAAAGAGAGGATGCGATTCAAGTTATTGACCTCATACACCCCGACCAACTTATCATGAATATCTTTAGACTTCTTCAAGCTACAAACATAAACAAGTAAATGATCTTGCAAACCATCAATGAGAATTTTCTTGGCTTTTAACTCACTTTTCTTGTACTTGGATTTGGAAGTAGCAGTAGCATTTTTTAGAGGTATAAGAAATGAATATATTCTTATATCTGCCCTCTCTGTTGCATCTCCTCCCGACACTCTGGATAACTCACTGATTGATAGTGGTGCTTCAAGGCACTTCACTGGATATAAAGAGGCCCTCTTTGATTTGATTGAAAAGGATACAAATTTGAAAATTATCCTTGGAGACAATGCCACCTATCCTCTGAAAAGGACAGGGACTGTGACCCTTCATCTAAATCAAGGTCAAGTCCTTTGTTTGCAAGATGTGTTGTATGTACCTGACTTAAAGAAGAATCTAGTGTCTATCTCGACAATGGAAGGCAAAGGATTCAAGGTGGCATTCATCGATGGAAAGGTACGCATTTGGAAGAGGAACTTCAAAGAAGCATTCACTCTTGGTTTCAAGGTTGATACACTCTATCAGGTTGGAGGAAGTCTGCTGGCAGCCATAACATGTAAGACAACTCTTCAATCCGAGCTATGGCATCAGAGGTTTGCACACCTTCATTATAAAGCCCTTCCCGAAGCAAGGAAGGTGGTCACAGGTATGCCCGATTTCAAAGATGATCATGAAGGTGTATGTCAGGGTTGTGTCGAAGGAAAGCATACAGGGGGACCATTACCCTCAAACCTTCTCTGGTAAGAAACCTGATGTTTCTCATTTTAGAATTTTTGGAAGTCTCGTATATTTTCATGTGCCGTAAGAAAAGAGAAGCAAATTGGATGATTCTGGAAAGAAGGAAAAGTTTGTGGGCTATAGAATCTATGTGCCTGGTCAAAGAGAAGTGGAGATATGTCATGATATCACCTTCGACGAAGATGTTGCCCCTTGGAAGGTTAGAGATCTTCCTATCTCAAAGGAAGACAAAGAAGAAGAGGCAGGAAAGTAGGAAGAACCGAAGGATGAATTGATGACTGATGTTGAAGGTCTGATGGATCCTATAGATCCACCTTCAAATAAAAGAAGATCCTCATGGCTTAGAGACAATCTCGAAGATGCCGAGAGACATATTGCTCCAAGGGGAACATTCCGTGAAAGTAGGAAGCCAAATAGGTATCAAGGGTACTTAGTAGCCATGAGCACCATTGTACAATCTGAGCCTGGAATGTTTGAAGAAGCTGTGAAGCACCAAGTCTGGAAGGATGCAATGAACGAGGAATATGAGTCGATCATGAAAAATGATGTCTGGGATGTGGTCCCTAGACCGAAGGACAAATTTGTTGTCACCTCGAAATGGCTCTACAAGATCAAGCATGGAGCCGATGGAAGTGCTGAAAAATTCAAGACAAGATTTGTTTCTCGAGGACTCTCTCAAAAGGAAGGAATAGATTTTGATGAAATATTTGCATTTGTTGCCCGCTACATCACCATGTAGGAATTTACAGGGTAACTTCCTTAGATCAAAAGCCAAAGGTCACCGCTCACAAACAGATCATAGATCAGTACACCAGTATTTGATGTGGTTAAAACCCTCGAAGAGGGAAACAGTCCACGGCTTGAGCCAACGCGACCACTTCAGGCAATTTATTAATATAAAGAAAGAAAATTTACATAAACTTTTTTCATAAACGGTCACTAGACAAATGACCCTCCATGCTCTTTAAATAGAGATCATGGACCAATCGGGTGTTAAGCCACGGATCAAGTGTCGATAATACCGAGAGAGAATGAACCGTCGGATCACTACATATCATGACCGTCGGATTATAAGTTACAAAAGTACATACTAAAGAAACACACTTCACCGAACTTTATGCTAGACCAAGTTATACTTAACTATTTACTATGTGTCGGAATATCCTAACATCCCCCCTTAAGAACAACTTGGGATAGGATTGAAGGATTTACAAAGGTGACACAATAGGAGAAGGAAGGAGGCATTAGAACCTATTCCCCCTTAATGACAACTTTCCTGAACTCCAAGCATAGATTGAAGTTTGGTAAACTTTGCTTCTGCGAGAGCCTTTGTAAAGATATTAGTAACTTGATCATTGGTTGAACAATAGTGAACTTCAAGAACACGATCATGAATGAGCTTTTTGATGAAGTGCATGTGTAGCTCAATGTGTTTACTGCGCTGATGCTGAACTGGATTTTTGCA
This sequence comes from Pinus albicaulis, assembly GCA_034641835.2. Taxonomy (NCBI): domain Eukaryota; kingdom Viridiplantae; phylum Streptophyta; class Pinopsida; order Pinales; family Pinaceae; genus Pinus; species Pinus albicaulis. The sequence continues at coordinate 235,184,959 of CM076573.1, forward strand.
TAGCTGAATGGCACTCCGATTATCACCCCAAAGTGTAGTTGGATGTTGCTGATGAAGACCAAATTCAAACAGGATATGACGAAGACACAGGACTTCCTTGCTGGCTTCAACAACACCACGATACTCTGCTTCTACTGAAGAAAGAGAGATGACACTTTGTTTCTGACAAGACCATGTAATAGTTCCAGAAAATTATGATCCAAATACCTTTGAAGAAGCTTCAGGTCATCCAGATTGGGATGCAACTATGAATGAAGAATATCGTTCCTTATTGGGAAACGATACTTGAGATCTTGTTCCTTTTCCAAAGGGAAGAAAACTTGTCAGATGCAAATGGGTTTACAAAACAAAGTTTGGACCAGATGGAAAAGTGGATAAACATAAAGCTCGTCTTGTTGCTAAAGGATTTTCACAAGTTGAAGGCATTGACTATACGGAAACCTTCTCTCTTGTTGCCAAAATGAATTCTATCCGCCTTGTTCTTTCCCTTGCTACCAACATTAAATGGGAAGTCCATCAGATGGATGTTAAATCCACCTTCTTACATGGGGACTTGCATGAAGAAATCTACATTGAACAACCCCCTAGCTTTATCCAAAAAGACTCTAGCCTTGTTTATCGCCTTAAGAAGTCTCTCTATGGTCTCAAACAAGCCCCTTGGGCTTGAAATGGATACCTTTTTCTTAGATAATAGCTTTTCTAGATGTCATTCCGACAACACTATCTATACCAAGAAAGTGGGTAAGTCCTTAATCATCCTTGTTCTTTATGTTGTTGATCTTATCCTTACTGGTAGAGATCCCAACCATATAAACCATGTGAAGTCTAGCCTCAAAAACGCTAGACCAAGTTATATTTAACTATTTCCTATGTGTCGGAATATCCTAACATCCCCCTGTAAGAACGACTTGGGATAGGATTGAAGGATTTACAAAGGTGACACAATAGGAGAAGGAAGGAGGCATTAGAGCCTATACACCATCCGTTCGATCATTGCCCTTGCTGCATCGCAAGGACGAAGTCTACATCAGATGGATGTCAAGATTTCCTTCTTACATGGCTCAATAAAGGAAGAGGTCTATATGGAACAACCTTTGGGGTTTGAAGTTCAAGATAGAGATACACATGTATGTAGGTTGAAGAAAGCCCTCTATGGGTTGAAGCAAGCCCCCAGGGCTTGGTATAAGAGGATCGATAACTGCTTGATGAAGCTGGTCTTTACTCGAAGTGATGATGATCCAAACCCTTACTTTAAGGTTGATAATGACAAGCCTCTTATTTTGGTTCTCTATGTGGACGATCTCTTCCTAATAGGTGCTAACCCTATTATTCATCAATGTAAGAGGGAGCTAGCTTCTGAGTTTGAGATGAAGGACCTAAGATTGATGCACTATTTCCTAGGCTTGGAGGTCTGGCAAAAGCCAGGTGAGATTTTTCTTTCTCAAGGAAAATATATTGTGAAGCCGCTGGAAATATTTGGGATGGTGGACTGCAAGTCCGTCACTACTCTGATGGAACTCAACTTTAAGAAGTTGTGTGGACGTGCTGATGGGCCCGATTTGGGAAATCCTACCTAGTATCGTCAACTCGTAGGGGCCCTTATGTTCTTAGTGAACTCATGTCTGGACATATGTTTCGCAGTGAACACGTTGAGTCAATACATGGTCGAGCCTCATCACATTCACTAGATTGGTGCCAAGAATCTCTTGAGATATCTCTAGGGCATAATCAACCATGGGTTGAGATACACTGCTGGGAGTATGAGGCTCCATGGATATACCGATGCTGACTGGGCATGCAGTGTGGTGGATCGTAAGAGCACATCTGGATGTTGCTTTACCTTAGGTTCTGCTTCAATCTCCTGGATGAGCAAGAAGCATAAATCAGTTGCTCTGAGCACCGCCGAGGCTAAATACATTACAGCAAGTATGGCTTGTTGTGAAACTGTTTGGTTGAGGAAGCTCTTCAGTGAGTTGTTTGGGCATGTGCTGGATACCACCGTGATCCTTTGTGACAACCAAAGTGGGATTCGACTTTAAAAGAATCTCATGTTCCACGACTGCTCCAAGCATATTGATATCAGGTACCACTTTATCTAGGATATGGTACAATGAGGTGCCGTAAGGCTGCATCACATTGGGACTGATGAGCATGTAGAATACATTCTCACGAAGCCCCTTGGGAAGGTTAAATTCTTAAACTTCCATGAGAAGCTTGGAATTGTGGACAGACCCTATTATGAGGGTCTCACCTGTAATGACCCATTTCGAATTTCACATAGAATTTGATTATTAGCATGCATACGAGGCATGCATATGATAGCTACATATGCACGCAATGCATGTACGACACTATTATACCTACTAGTCTATAATGGAACATGTCTAAGTACAAGGTAATGGATTGATTTGTGATATAAACACCTAAATTCATCAAAGTAAGATAAATGTCAAACGAGAGATTTAATAAGCATACCACCGTTATAATTTTATGACAAAATATATTTATGAATTAAATTGAATTTATTATAGATATAATTCATTATAAAAATAAATATTAAATAAATAATAATTAAATTAAAATACTTATTAAATATAAAATTTAAATCTCAAACTACAAATAATTCGAGAAGAAAATTTATGTACGATCAAGTAAGTTTAACAAAGGTTTTTAAAGAGATGGAGGAGGTAAATGGACAGGCGGGTCTCCACGTGCTGGAGGGCAAGGGAGACATCCAGTAAACAAAAGGAGGCGGTGGAAGAACAAAAGGTATAAGAAGGAGGTAATACAGAGATTGTAGGGGGATTACACGGAAGAGAAATATTGCAGGAGGAAAGAAAGAGGAGATTGTTTAAAACTTGTTCTTGTATAAGTCTCTTCGGTTCTTGGAATTCTGGGCACGGGGGCGAGAAGAGGTATGTTGTGGATCTAAGGATTTTATTGGAAATCCTGGATTGACTGGGAGGCAAAGATTAGTTTGGTAACCAAGCGCGGGAAGGCCACAACCCAACTTATTTCAATCTCACCACTCAGGTATTCTTCTGTAATTTAGTTCTCTTTCTATCAGTCTCCTATAAATGGTTAGTAAAATTTTGAACTCTCCTTCAATCTGCTATAAAATTAAATTCTTATTTTGAATGTTAGAATTAAAATTACAGTGTTAATGTTTATTGAAAATTTAGACTTTAAGGTTACCTAGAAATTATACCTGCTAGATTTCTTATGGTGAAATTCAGGAATTGAATTAGAGTAACAGTAGGCTTCTTAGTTTAATTTAGAAATTAGGACCTTACATCACCTGAGTTGGACTTTGAGCTCTGGGAGCTCCAGGGGGCTTGAGGATAGCTTCTTGGAGCTATAAGCAACCACAGGGCTAGGCTCGCCTTACCTTGTTGGTGTGCTATTTCACAATCGTTATGATATTGAGCTGGTTCACCCTCTTTTGATCTATGCCCCACATACATCCTACCCATGTAGTCTAGGACTCATGGGAAGTACCTCTCATCTGGCCAATGAGTTGGGAAATGAGGATAGAGACCATAACATTACCGATGGACACATCGTGTATTGCCGTACTCTCTATGTCTATGATGGGTTGTGTCCAAGAACTTGATTTGGGATAAAGTCTAGTTGAGGTTTTTACCTCTAAATTGACTTCGGGTTAGTGGAGAGTGGCAAGGTCTTTGTGAGTCACTCTCGATCTTATCTTTTTCATTATTTCTTCTACAGCAGAGCAGAGCCAACAAAGTACAAAGACAACAGGATGACTCATGATGACAGAATGATATATGATAGTACACAATGGTATTGGATGACAGGATGATATATGAGAGTACACGATGGTATCGGATGACAGGATTGCACAGGTTGACAGATGGATGGACAAGTGGAGTTATCCCTAGTTGAGAGGGAGTGTTAAATTTGGAAACTAGGGCCAAACTCCACTTTGCACTACTGATATGATGGAGATGATATTTTTGTTGGATTCCTCTTTCGGAGAGGTGCAAGATTGATCTAAAGGTCATCTTGTTTGGATGAGTAGAAGTTGGATTTTGAATTTATTTTCCACACATGCAATTTGTCAAGGTCGTCTAGAATTGTAATCTAGGCTCACAAGCCCCAAAAGATGTGTCACACACCCTCATTAATGGATAGAAATAGGAGAGACAAAATCCTCATTTTGGACATTATCTCCTCACATATTCTCTCTCTTCCGATTGGTTCGTACAACCTTGGAGACATTCTCTCTCCTCTGCACATGTGAAAGGGTTGCTGAAGTTTTTGCACTGTTTCAAGGGTTTCTGTTGCAGCGTTGACCAATGTTGACCTTGGGTCAACTCACGATTTTTGGGACAGATTCTGATTTTGGGAGGCCGAATTTGGTGGCACAGTAATTGAAGAATTCCGAGTTGATTTGATGCTGTGTTGACCACAACGTTGATTGCAGATTTGATCGAAGTTTGACTATAACATTGACCAGGTTTGCCTGAGGAATTGCGGACTGTTTTGGGCCGACTTTCACTGTTTCATGAGGCCAATTTTGATTGGATTTGACCGAGAAATTTTGTTGGTTTGACAAGCGTTGACTTTGCTAGATAGGGCATCCTGTTGACTGTTGAAAATTGTACTTTCTCTCTCTGCTGAATTTGAAGAATAATAAGATTTGATCAAAGGGTTTTCCCCATATTGGGGTTTTTCCCTGGCATCTGCCAAATTATTGTATCTTGTTTTGGCTTGTCTTCTGGTTATTTATTTATGTTCTATCAACATTTACTGTCAATGTTAATGTGATTTCATAACAGGAAATTTAATTGGGCTAATAAGAAAGATTGAAGTAAATTGCTTTAAGCATAGAACATACCATCGTTAACTAAAATTAACAGTTGCAACCTGGTCTTCCAAGCAACAAAGTTTGATTAGTCACCCATCTTCTTAGAATCCTTGAAGTAAGAGGTAGACACATTGACCAAATCAAATAGGCTCGTTCAGTTTCTTTCAAGTGTTGAGATTTTGGGGTAGCATCGGGTTCGCTCTAGCTCTGAAGCTTTGTGGAGTGGCTGGAACACACAAGATCTCCAAGACCCAGAAAGCATTTGGAGAAATTCTATCTGGTGTAAAAGTTATTCAAATAATTAAATTTTTCAATGGGGACTCTAAGTCTAACTTAGGGAAATTAAAAAATTAAAGTGAATTAATTTACATGTGTTGAAATGTTCTAAGTGACGTGGATCATGCATTCTTTTAATCTTAGCCGTCGATTAGAGATTAGATCACAACTGTTGGTTTCCCAACGAGAAAAGTATAAAGGAAATGCATGGGGTCAGTTGGAGAACACACATATAGCATAAGCATTGAAGCTAAGACGAATTTCTGGGGCAGAGTTTACTGAGGAATTCGAAGTGAGTTTGCAGTGCAGTGAGGGGCAGAGATCGACAAGGGATGATCTGATCCAAGGCCAAGAATACAGTAACAAAGAGGCAACATCGTACCAGGCAGTGCAGAGGCTAGTGAGAGGGATGCAGTCCAGCCAGGACCACACAGAAGACTGCGCAGAGGTTGTGTAGGGCCAACCAGGGCAGCAGAATCCTAGCCAGGGTGACGTAGGCCCAGCTAGGGCAGCGTAGACCCAGTCAGGGTGACGTAGTGGGTACGTTGGCCAGTAGAGGCTGGAGGAGTAGCGTTGGGGTTCCAGTGGGCCAGAAAGGGCTCAGATTCGTAATTCCCCGCAGAGGGTTGGATCAACCATATTTCCTGTCTCCGAGTGATGAGGTACAACTGCCGTGTAATTTCTCTATGGGGTAAATCGTATCTGGTGCCCAGATTGTTGTAATCAAATTTTGCATAATTATAAAACCCTCTAGAGCTGCTGCACTGGTTTTCCCGCATTGGGTTTTTTTGGGGACATTTGTTCGAAAAATCTATGTCATTTTGTCATATGTGCATGATGTTCAGTAAATGATCTGTATTTTTGTAGGCTGCTATTTGTGTTTTCTTTGATTTTTTTTTGAATATTTAGTTAAATAAATTGTATAAATAAATTAAGTAGGAGAAGTAAAGCAATAGTTAGCAGTAGGATTTCTGGGTTCAAAATTTTTCACATGGTATCAGAGCATTGCAGATCAAGTTGATCCATCAACAAAGCGGTTGAAGATATTGGTTATAGGAGGTGCAGCTGAAGCAACACGGATCCGGAAGAAGGTAGCGCAACATCAGAGGGATAGCAGATCCTGCAAGGGTGATGCAGAGTCAGTCTGCTCATACAGAGGCTGACGCAACTCCAAAAAGGTGACGCAGAGCCAGTCTGCTCACGCAGAAGCTGACGCAGCACCAGGAGAGGGACGCTGAGCCAATCTGCTCATGCAGAGGCTGACACAACACCAGGAGGGTGACACAGTCCGAGTTGGGGAGTTACTGTGCAGTTTCTCGAGATTGGAAGTGTAGTTTCTGATCTCCAGAAGGAAACTAGGAAAAGTAAATCAAGACACTGTAGTAGGATTTCTGCTTAGAAATTTTCACATGGTATCAGAGCATTGCAGATCAAGCTGAATCACCAGCAAAGGGGCTGAAGAATTTTTGTTGCAGGAAGGGCAGTTGAAGCAGCATAGACCAGAGAAGGCAGCGCTGCATCAAGAGGGACGCAGACCCAGCTGAGGTGACGCAGTGGCTGAAGCAAACCCTAGAGGGTGACGCAGTCCAGTTTGCAGTGACGCTGTGCAGTTTGCCAGTGTTGGAAGTGTAGCTTCCAGTCTTCAGAAGTTGCTAGTGTGGCACAGGGTTTGTCTGTGCAGAACAATGCCTAGCTATGTTGACAAAGAGCGGGAGGAGAACAGTCGCTTAACAGATTTTTGCCAAAGAAATTTGAGGATTGATCAGGAGGGTGATCGAAAAGGGCTAATTCAAGGGATTTGGCAGATTTCCAAGGAGGGAAATCAGTTGTCAAAGGGAACAATTATTATAAATGGTGCCTTTTTGCCAAGGACCCTAGATCCGAGCTTCTATTGAAGAGTAGCAACAACAGCTGGGAGAGGAGTATTTGTTTCGACAGATTATTTTGAGCTAGATGGTGCCACACAGACTGCGTGATCAGGATAGGTTGAACGACTTGTCCAACTTTGCTATTTGGAAGGCCAAAATCCTGACGGTCCTAGAGGCATACGAACTTCGGGAACATGCAGAGAACGTCTTGGCTACACCAACTGAGGAATCGCATGCTAAGCGCTTTATCATGGACGGGGTCAAGGATCATGTGGTCCCACACATTGCTGAGAAGAATACGGCTATTGCTATGTGGACAACTTTGACCACAATGTATCAAGGAAATTCTGTCCTGAAGAAGATGCTTCTGGAGAACTAGATGGGGTTGTTCGTGATGAATAAGGGGGAGGAAACCGATCTTTTCCTCTTAAGGTTGCAGACGATCCGGGATCAACTGATTGACATGGGGGTTAAAGTGGAGGATGATGTCATGGTGAGGACTGCTCTAAATGCAGTGTCAGATGAATGGGAACGTTTTTCCAAAGCATCTTGGGTAGACATGACCTTCCAAGCTGGGACAACATGTAGGCTATCCTCTGACAAGAGGAAATTCGTCGAGTGACCAAGAGACAAAACAACACCAGATCCAACAAAGTGAAGGAGCAAGAGGAAGATGCAGCCCTTGCATCCAAGAAGCAGCAAGGGAAGAAGAAGAGGGATCTATTGAAGATCCAATGCCTCAGGTGTGGTGAACTTGGACACTTTGCCACCACTTGTCCTCTAAGGAAGAAGGACATGGAAGCTAATTCCAAGGTTGTGGCAACTAAAGAAGACGATGGCTTTGATGATGATGTAGCCATGAGTGCTCATGAACCTCGAGAAGAGGTGGGGCGATATTGATCTGTAGAGCAACTACAGATGGGAAGGCAGGATCCTTGAGGAGCCCAAACTCTTGGATCACATATGAGCTACGGGAGCCTTAAGACGGTAGTGAGACAAGTGGAATAGTGGGTGCAGGAGGTCACGGTGAAGCAGAGGGCAGAGCTGGGATGCTGTAGATGGATTTGTGTAGTGTAGAGGCAGCAATAGCGTAGAAGCAGCAATGCAAAGGGGCTGATGGGACTTCAACAACGTAGAGGAGGCAGTACTCACGCAGTGCAGAGCCGTAGCAGCATAGTGGCTTCAGGAGGACAACGCGTAGCAACAACCAAGGGAGCTTCAGTGATGAGATGTAGACCCGACCGACTTGTCTGTCAGTGATTGGGTGGGGGGTCCTTCAGTTGCTTACCTCTCAGCAACTGTGTTGCAGTGCAGCAGTTAGCAGTAATAGTGCTATCGGCAACATGATGTTGCAAATTGAGAGGGAGTTGCAGTACAGATGTGGCAATGACTGTGGCAGAGTCATGGGCATCGGTACAGAGGGTAGCAGTAGTGCAACGATGGAGTGCAGCAGGCCAAGCATCAACGCGGGGACCGATGCCAGAGATCAGGGCAATGCTTCAGTGTGGAAGTATTGATAGAGCACACTCCTCGCTAAGAGGGAGTGTTGAGATTTTGGGGTAGCATCGAATGTGCTCTAGCTCCGAATTTTTGTGGAGCTGGAGTACATGAGATATCCAAGACCCAGAAAGCGTTTGAAGAAATTCCATTTGGTTTGATAGTTATTCAAATAATCAATCTTTTTAATTAAGGACCCTAAGTCTAACTTAGGAAAATTAAAAGATTAAAGTGAATTAAATTAAACATGTGATGAGAATGTTCTAAGTGATGTGGATAAAGCAACTTCTAATCTTAGCCGTTGATTAGAGATTAGATGACGGCCGTTGGTTTGTCAACGAGAAAAGTATAAGAGAAGGGCTTGGGGTTAGTTCGAGGACACACACATTGGTAGAGCACTGAAGCTAAGTCGAAATTCTAGGGCGGGGCTTGCTAAGAATTTCGAATCTAGTTTGCAGTGCAGTGAGGGGCAAATATTGGCAAGGGATGATCTGATTCAAGGCCAAGAATACAACAACGACAGAGAGGCAGTGTACCAAGCAACGCAGAGGCCAACCAGAGATACGCAGTTCAGCTAGAGCCATGCAAAAGGCAGAGCAGAGGCAGCAGCAACCCTTCAAGGGTGACGCAGGCCCAACTAGGGCAATGCAGCGGTAGCGTAAGCCCAGAGAGGGGGACACAGGCCCATCCGGGCAGCGCAGAGGCTGACGCAGGCTCGAGAGGCTGAGGCAGAGGGCTGAGGGACAGCGCTGGGGTTTCCGGTGGGCCAAAAAGGGCTCGAGTTCTGTAAATCCCGTTTGAGGGTGTGAATTAGCCATATTTTCTGTCTTTGAGTGAAAGAGGTACTACTGCCGTGTAATTTCTGTGTAGGGTGAACCATTTTGGTGCTCAAATATTGTTGTATTCAGATTCTGCATAATAATAAAACCCTCTAGAGCTAGCTGCACCGGTTTTCCCGCATTGGGTTTTTCCAGGGACATTTGTCCAAAAAATTTGTCACTTTGTCATGTGTGCCTGATGTTCAGTAAATGATCTGTAAATGTGTAGGCTGCAGTTGTGTTTACTTTGTTGATTTTACTGAATAATTCAGAAAATTAACTTGTAATTTAATTCAAGTAGGAAAAGTAAATCAAGACACTGCAGTAGGATTTCTGCTTGGATATTTTCACAGGAAGCATTTGATTCCAATTTCCAAGGCAGCAGCAGCAGCGAAAGGGGACAGTGGTAGTGATAATGATGTGGCCATGAGTGCTCATGTGCCTCGAGAGAAGTGGTGGGGCGATATTGATCTGTAGAGCAGCTACAGATGTGAGACTGGATCCTTGAGGTGCCCAAACTCTTGGATCACATACGAGCTACGGGAGCCTTAAGACAATAGTAGGATGACTGGAGCAGTGGGTGCAAAAGATCATGGAGAAGCAGAGGCAGAGCTGGGACGCTGAAGTCTGGAGCAATGCAGAGGAGAGGCAGCAACAGCCTAGAGGTTGATGGGATTTCAGCAATGCAGAGGCAGTGCTTACACAGTGTAGAGCAGCAGACAACGCAATGCTTCAGAGAGACAGTGCAGAGCAACAACAGATGGTGCTTCAGTGATGAGATGCAACCAGACTAACTTGTCTGTCAGTTGTTGGGTGATTGTCCTTCAATTGCTTACTTCTCAGCAACTGAGTTGCAATGTAGCAGTTAGCAGTCGCAGTGCTATAGGCAGCATGATGCAGCAATTTGAGAGGGAGAAACAGTTTAGATGTGGCAGTGTCAGTGACAGTGACATGGGTAGCAGTACAGAAAGCAGCAGCGCAGTGGATGGAGGGTAGCAGGCCAAGCATCAGCAACACAGAGATTGATGCTAGAGGTCAGAGCAATGCTTCAGTGTGGAAGTATTGCTAGAGCACACTACTCGCTAAGAGGGAGTGTTGAGTTTTTTGGGTAGCATCAAGTGTGCTCTAGCTCCGAAACTTTGTGGAGGAGCTGGAACACACGAGATCTCCAAGACCCAAAAAGCGCTTGGAGAAATTCCATATGGTGTAAAAGTTATTCAAATAATTAAATTTTTTAATGGGGACACTAAGTCTAACTTAGGAAAATTAAAAAATTAAAGTGAATTAATTTACAGATGTGATGAAATGTTCTATGTGACGTGGATCAAGCATTCTTTTAATCTTAGCCATCGATTAGAAATTAGATCGCGATTGTTGGTTTCCCAATGAGAAAAGTATAAAGGAAAGGCTTGGGGTCAGTTGGAGAACGCACACATAGCAGAAGCACTGAAGCTAAGTCGAATTTCTGGGGCGGGGTTTGCTGAGGAATTCAAAGTGAGTTTGCAGTGCAGTGAGGGGTAGAAATCAACAAGGGATGATCTAATCCAAGGCCGAAAATACAATAACAAAGAGGTAGCTTCGTACTAGGCAATGCAGAGGCCAACAAGAGGGACGTAGTCCATCCAAGACCATGCGGAAGACTGCGTAGGCCTAGCCAGGGCAGCAGAAACCCAGCCAGGGCAGCGCAGACCTAGTTAGGGTGACGCAGTGGGTACACTGGCCAGTAGAGGCTGACACAGAGGTTGGAGGAGCAGCGCTGGGGTTCTAGTGGGCCATAAAGGGTTCGAATTCGTAATTCCCCACAGAGGGTTGGATCAACCATATTTTTTGTCTTTGAGTGATGAGGTACAACTGGCGTGTAATTTCTCTGTAGGGAAATTGTTTCTAGTGCCCAGATTGTTGTATTCAGATTCTGCATAATCTAGAGCTGCTAGGAGGGATGTTGGCGGAAACCCTAGGGGCCTGCAGGTTTTTGGCTGTATCCTTTGCCATCACAGGTATTCACAGGCGATGTGACAGGCCTTCAGTATCGTCAGAACTCGACACACACCTGGGGTTCTCTCGTTTGGCCACGAGGTGCACGGTTTGGAGAGGGAAGGCCGTTTCAATCTAACCGTGCTCACGATGGAGGTTAGTGGTAATCTTTTGTTTTTTCTTGCAATACGGCATTTGGTGGTTAGGGTTTCAGAACAGGTGCGAACTTTCTGCTTCTGTGGTGTTGGTTTAAGGAGATAACCCGGTGACATAAATGGGGTTTGATAGCGAGTACGTGGACGTTGAACCTGCGCCTGAAGATTTGCTTACCTGCTGGGGGCATGAGGTATCAGAAAAAAACTTGGATCATTTCTTCCCGAAAGTTGCAGAGAACCCACAGAGTTTGAGCGAGGTAGGAGGCACTCATGGGTTTTTGAATGGAGCATCACGATTGGAAGAGACTCTGTAGAGTACCTTAAGTGGGAGGTGGAGGGTTGGGGTTTCCACAGCACATGCTCAGTCGCTAAACCCTCTGGTTGCAGATGGCGGGGGCTCGCAACATCGCGACTTCCTCCCCACAACTTTCGTGTCGGGACCAGGTATTCCATACTTTCCTTCCTTTACAGGAGGTTTAGAAGATATCGTAGTTAGTCACAATTTGCAGGGTTTTGGCGGGCCAAAAAACCCTAGGGGAAGAAAGGCCGTAAGGTCTAGATCTCACTGGAGGAAGTGCTAAGGTTGAAACCCCCTGGTATCAAAACCACCCCCGAATCAGGGCTTGAATATCACAAATCTCCCTTTCTTTCTAGCAAATCAAGCAGTCAGCTTGATCCCTACGTCTGGAGAAGGTCAACCTTGTCTGATTCAGGCCGAGATACAAAACCTTAGTCAATCTAGGGTTTCGTCAAATGAAGTTGTAGAAGGGGAGCTACAAAGATTGTTGGAAGGAGCCCAGGGTTTAGGCCAGAGTTAGGATTGCGGGCCTACATGAGGATAGGCTTTTGCAAAGGGCTCGGAAAGGGGGGTTTCTAGAGAAGCTGCAGTAGGGCGACCTGGGTCGCCTGTGGTAGAAGTCAGAGATGCATCCAATAGACAGGTGGAAGGCGAGGAAGAAAGGAGAAAGGCGTTTGTGGGAGAAAAAAGAAAAAAGAGCAAGGCGATCAGAAGAAAAGAGGAACGTCCTAGCTGTGTTCTTGGAGTGCACATATGCATAGACGAAGTTATGGAGGCCACTGAGACCATTTTGGTTGGTAGAGTCCGGGGAAGGAAGTATTCGGCGGATTATATAACGGAGTGGTCTTCGACGGAGTGGAAAGAAGCCCCTTGGAGCCCTATTGAAATCAAAATTCTGGACAGGGAATGGTTCAGTATCAGATTTGAGCAGAAAGATCACTTGGACTAGGTATTAGAAAGGAACTGGTGCTTTGGGAAGGGACCGATCCTGTTTGGAAGATGGACTCCTCTGTTTGATGCACAAAAGGAAAAAATGGCAGAATCTCCTGTGTGGGTAAAATTGCTAGGGCTACTAATGCCTTTCTGGACTAACTCTGTTTTTCACTCCATTGGTAACACGTTCGGCAAATATCTTGATGTCGACAGATCTTTTGAGCAATCTAGAGACCTAAGTGTGGCGAGAATTCTTGTTAGTCTCAACCCTAGGGAAGGGTTAGCTGATGCTATGACCTTGAAGTACAAGGATTTGGAGTTTCTGCAGACTTTGGATTATGAACACCTCTCTTTTCGATGCCACAGATGTCATAAATATGGCCACCTAGCCAAGGATTGCCCTCTTGGGCACCAGAGAAGAAGAAGGATGAAAAAATTTGTCAAGGAAAATACTGCCTCAGTCAGAGCTGAGGAAAAGAAAGATCCGGAGGAGGTCTTGATAGAAGAAGTTGCAGGTTTGGAAGCTGATAAGGCGGCCTCTTTGTCTTCAGGTCCCAATCTCTCCTCGCTCAATCTGTCTGAACCAGACCCTGCTCTGGAGTCCTCCCAGGTACCCCAATCTGAACCAGGGGCAGATGGTGCTACTCAGACGGGTATGCCTTTCATTCCTCCTTCCTTTTGCACATCTTTTTGTTCTTCTGTTTCGAGTTTGTCTGAGCCTGGTCCCTCCAGGCTGATCCCTCATGAATTTCAAAGTTTGCTTGGTTCCCATCTATCTGCTGATAGTATTATCATGTCTGTGACTCCTCCCCCTGGGTCCCCACCCTTAATCTCTATGGGAGAGTGCGATCTGGTTCCTCCACCCTCTGGTCTTCCTGAGGCACCCCATTATAATCTTAGACCTCTAGCCATTCGTACTTGTAAAGGGATTGCTGTAGGGGGTTTATCATCTGATCCCATACCTTTTGGTCCAAGGAAGTTGAGGGGTAGGAAGTCGGAATTATCAAAGACTCAGTTGAAAGCTAAGATTGATATAGCAGATGGGAAGCAAAGGTCTCTGTCTGGGGTGCTTAGATTAGCGCTGCCACCCAACTCGGGTTTGAGATGATCTTTTTATCATACAATTGTAGGGGTTTAGCTAGTCAGCCTAAAAAACTAGCACTCAAAGAGCTGGTGAATTCTCATCATCCGGAAGTTTTATTGCTTCAAGAAACCTTGGGGCAGGGAGAAGAAGTTAAAGGAATCCTCTCTAAGATGTTCCCTGGTTGGGTGTTTCAAGTCTTAGATGCAAATGGTAGATCTGGGGGCTTGGCAACGGGGTACAAAACAGGGAAACTTAAAGAGATGTCCTCATGGGGTTCCGAGAACACTTTGGCGGTGGAACTATACTCAAATGAACTTTGTCTCTCGTTTCTCCTCCTCAATGTTTATGGCCCTTGCATTGAAAGAGAAAAGTTCTGGGAGCCTTTTTTTATGAAATCTTGTCTGAGACATCCAAACCTCATTGTAGGTGGGGAATTAAATTTCTCTTTAGGTGCCTCGGAGTCGTGTGGACCTTCAGCAAGAGCAGATCACCTCACTGAGTATTTCACAAATAAATTTGCAGCCTCTCGGTTGGTGGATGCTACCTTAATCAAACCTAGGCCAACCTAGAGGAATAGAAGAATGGGGGAAGCCTGGGTGGCTAAAAAGTTGGACTGTTTTCTCTTGGGTGAAGATCTGGTGGAAAGAATCCTAGTTTTCAGGCGTTGGGTAGGAGAAGGGGGGTTTTCGGACCACCTTCCAATCTTCCTGGAAGTCAAGGGAGGCTTGAAAAAACCTGGGACTTCGTTTAAATTTAACTCTTCCTGGTTAAAAGATGAATCCTTTAACTCCTTGTTCCATGCTACTTGGAGGAAGGGAAACTTAAGGGATTCAGAAAGTAGAAGTCAGAATCTTATGGAAAATTGAAGAGAATGAAGAAAGCAACAAAGGAATGGGAAATCAATAAAAAACTGAAAGAGGAGGAGCAGCTAAGGAAAGTAAATGAAGAATTAGATATTCTTGAATCACCAGAAGGAGCGGGATACTCTACCCAAGAGTCCAGGAACAGAATCAGAGAGCTGGAATCTGCGAGGATAAACATTTTTCAGTCAAGGGAGGAAAGCTGGCGACTAAAAAGTAGAGCCATCTGGCTCCAAGCTGGGGATGAAAATACAAAGTTCTTTCAGAACTATGATAAAGGAAGGAAAAATATTAACACCATTTGGGAGATGCAGAAGGACAATGGAGAGAAGGCAAAATATTTTGAAGATATTGCTCTTTTAGGGGTTAATCATTTCAAAGGCCGCTTCAGAGCTCCGGAGGAGGTTTCCATAGATGAAGTTATCAGGGTTGCTCAATTTTTTCCCAGTTATATCGACGAGGAAGGGAATGATAACATTATGGAACTTGTTTCAAAAGAGGAGGTGGAAGATATTCTAAAGGCTATGCAGAAGGATAAAAGTCCAGGGCCTGATGGTTGGACGGTTGAATTTTTTCAACATTTCTTTGAATTTTTAGGGGACGAGTTGGTCGCTGTGGTTGAGGAATCCCGTCACTCTGGAACCATCTATCAGCCTTTTCATGCAACATTCCTAGCCCTCATTCCCAAATCAGATCATCCTTCTTCTTTTGCTGAGTTTCGTCCCATCTCCTTATGCACCTGTATCTACAAGATTATAGCCAAAGTGATTGCATCCAGGATGAAACCTTTTCTATCCAAACATATCTCGGCTGAACAATTTGGTTTCTTGGATGGAAGACAAATACACGAAGCAGTGGGGGTAGCTCAAGAAACCCTTCATAGTCTCAAGAAAAGTAGGAAAAAAAGAGCTATTGTCAAAATTGATCTTTCAAAAGCTTATGACAAAATAAGCTGGATGTATTTGAGACTTCTATTGGCTTTAGATTTGATTTTGTCAGATGGGTCATGGGTTGCATCACAACCTCCTCAATTGCTATTTTGATTAATGGTGCGGCTACAGATTTTTTCAATCCTCAAAGGGGCCTTCGCCAAGGATGTCCACTCTCCCCTCTTCTTTTCTTGCTGGCTGCAGAAGGATGGAGCCTAATGATCCATGCAGCAAAGAGACAAAGAGATCTCAGAGGAATTGAAGTGGCAGTTAATCTATGGGTCACGCATTTGCTGTTTGTTGATGATATCCTACTGTTTAGCAATGGCAGCCTTGAGGACTGTCGGTGTCTTAAGGAGATTCTTGACCTATTCTTGAAAGCAACTAGACTCTGTATAAATGAGCAAAAATCGTCCCTGCAGCTTGGCTTTCTAGGGAAGAGGTGGGCAGGATTGAAGCGATACTGCACTTTGAAATCAAATCTCTTCAAGACCCCTTCAAGTATCTCGGTTTTATTTTAAAACCGGATTCCTATCTCATTAAAGACTGGAAGTGGATTATAGCAAAGATAGAAGCTTGAATGCATCACTGGAGCTACAAGTGGTTGTCTAGAGCGGGAAGATTGGTCTTGATTAAATTTGTGGCAATGGCCATCCCAGTATATTGGGCTAGTCTGTCTTGGGTCCCAAAAAGTATCTTGGCCTCGATCAATAAGATTTGCAGCAGATTCCTTTGGGCAGGGTCAAAGGTAGAACATATGACTCCTTGGGTGGCTTCGCAGAAAATTGTTAGACCAAAAGGTTGGGGAGGCTGGGGAATTAAAGATCTTTTCCCTTTCTAAAAGTCTTTGGTAGCAAAACTTGCATGGAGACTAATCACAGTGGAAAATCTTTGGACTTCTATTACTAAAAGAAAATATATTGACCTAATGCCAATCCTGGAATGGATGCAAATGCCATGGAAGTCATCAAAAACTTCTTCTGTTGTCTGGAAGGCAACCATCGCTTCTGTTAAGGTTATCGAGCAGGGTTTGGCTTGGCATGTCGGTGATGGAGCCCAGGTCAGACTGGGTTGAGACCCATGGGTGGGTTGTTCGGGGAGCTTTTCTTTAACAGGAGATCTCATAGTTTTCTTGAATAACAGAGGTCTTTTAGCCTCAACCACATTGCGGATCCTGAAAATTCCTCTATTTGGAGACAAGAATGGTTGACAAGGAATGCTCTCCAGTTGGAGGAAAGATGGATGGGGGAGTGGGAGAATTATATTTTGGACCTGCACAACTCAAGCATAAGGATTCTAGATAAACCAGATGAGCTCAGATGGGTCCACTCCCCGTCAGGGCTCTACACTCCGAAATTGGGATATAATTGGCTTATGACTCAAAATGGATGGGGGGAACCATATTGGTGGTCCAAACCGCTCTGGAAGCTGAAAGGACTGGCAAAGTCGAGGCTGTTCTTCTGGTGTATACTACGGAAAAAAGTCCCCACCTGGGACTTCTTACAAAGAAGGGGGAAGATAGGCCCCGGGTGGTGCTTACTATGCAAAGATAAGCTGGAAACGGTGCATCATGTCTTCCTCACTTGCCCCTATAATATCAGCCTCTGGAATGAAACTTTGCGGCTGATTAAGATACCCCAGAAGTGGGAAACACAGGATGTGGAGGAAGCTTGGCAAAGGTGGTGGCAGGAAGCTCCCGACGACAGGTTATGCATAGTCCCTCTTCTGGTTGCATGGGGCACTTGGATTGCGAGGAACCATGTGATTTTTAAGGACTCTCCTTTCCCAATCTGTAAGCTGGCGGCTGAAGGCGCATCCATATATGATCACATCCCTATCCCAACTCATCCCCAGCAAGCTCGCGTTATTCAGCAGGAAGATATCAGGGGAGACATTCCCTGGGCATATTTTGATGGCACCTCAGATCCGCACAGAAGGTGTGGTGCAGGGCTGGTTATTCACCTTCCTATTGGAAAAACTCTCAAAGCCTCAATTGGTTTGGGCCAGGGGACCAACAATTTTGCAGAACTAAAAGCTTTTCATCACCTCCTTTGCTAGTTATCCCTTATGAACATGCGAGAGGTTCAGATTTTTGGGGACTCTATGAACATTGTGAAGTGGTTCAATGGGAATTTTACTTCCTCTGCTTAATGAGATCACTTGTTTGAAAAATTATTTTACTGAGATTTCTGTTTTCCATATTTACAGGGAAAGGAACCATGATGCAGACCGCCTTTCTAAAGAAGGCGCTGAGCAAGATATGGGGTCTTGGATAGTTGTGGAACTGGTCGATGGGCTAGTTCGAGTCATTGATCAGCCTGTTTTTGCTTAAAAGATTTTGGGCTCTGTTTTTTCGTTTGTTTAACGAGATGTATATATGTTGTATCTTCAAAAACTTCCTTATACAAAACAAACACTTTTCTCTTGATCCTGAGCTATTTTCCTCTCAGAGGAGGCTCGGGTCTTGAGTATCATTTCATACTTTTCTTTGGGATGGAAACTGGCATAGTGTCAACTTCCCGATTTCTGCTCTTTTGAAGTTTCATCCAACTTTTGACTACAGTCTCTTCTCCCCTTTGTTTCGTGTGTTTTTTCCTTAAAGGAAGCCCGGGAGGTGGGAAGGGACGAGGAGGAATCTCTCCAATATTTTGATTTGGTTGGATGGTGAATATGCTCATACTATTTACCACAGCTGAAACTTCCTTTTTTCCTGAAAAGGGAGAAATGCAGTTCTCTGGAATGCTTTTGCATATGCTATGTAACTTTCTATATTAATAGATGGTTCAATTTTTTTTTTCCCGCATTTGGTTTTTCCGGGGACATTTGTCCGAAAAATCTGTCATTTTATCATATGTGCGTGATGTTCAGTAAATGATCTGTATTTGTGTAGGTTGCTGTTTGTATTTACTTCGAAGTTTTTCTGAATATTCAGTTAAATAACTTGTATAAATAAATCAAGTTGGAGAAGTAAATCAATAGTTAGCAGTAGGATTTCTTGGTTTAGAAATTTTCACATGGTATCGGAGCATTGCAGATCAAGCTGATCCATCAGAAAAGCGGCTGAAGATATTGGTTGTAGAAAGGGAAACTGAAGCAACACAGATCCAGAAGAAGGCAGCGTAGCACCAGAGGGATAGCATACCCTGTAAGGGTGACACAGAGTCCGTCTGGTCACACAGAGGCTGAGCAGAGCTAGTTTGCTCATGTAGAGGCTGACACAACACCGGGAGAGGGACGCTGAGCCAGTGTGCTCACGTAGAGGTTGACGCAACATGTAATATTCCTAATTAGCACTGCTAATTGGAATATTTCATTTTTGTATAGTTTTGCCGCCTTTAGTTAAATTCATAAATAAAGTGAGAATTAAGGGGTCAACTCACTTAATAAAATAAAGTGCTTTTCTAGTTGATGAACGTTGTGACTTAAAGGAGTGGCCTTGGGGGTCCACACACACATGAGGGAAGGCCTCACGCTGACCCTAAGGTAACTGCGCAGGCAAGGAGGAGGTCAAGGACGCAGTTAGGGTTTTTGAGGGAGCTAGCACTATAAAAGGTGGGGTTTTCACTCCATTTGGCATTATTGATATGTTGATGATATTGAGAGCTAGACTTCTGTCTACTTCAGCACGCCGGTTGTTTAGTCGGTCTGCAGCACTGTTTAGTGCGAACTGAGTGTCTCCGGTCGGAGATCTCGCCCTTGGCTCCGGGGGACTTCGAGTGCCTGCTCGAGCAAGGTATTCCCTTCGCTCGTAGGTGGTTTATGGGATTTGGGTGACGTTGCAAGAGAGCCGGGCTCTTGAGTGACCGGCGTTGCTCAGAGAGAGGACACAGCTTTCGCTAGGAGGACGCAACATTGTTGAGCAAAATGTTGTTGTGTGGTGATTTGGCAAAGGGTTCCGCATTTTTCACCTTTGAGGAGATTGCTATTTCAGCCGAGGTTTTGCGGTGAGGATTCGTGCCCTTTCTCGCCGTGTTTCTTTTAGCTTCGCGCCGTTCCCCGGGAGAGACAGCTCGTTTTCACCGAGGAGGGTTTATTTGGTAGATTTTCGGAGGTGGAGCACTTGCTTCACGCGTTTCCGGGTTTTGTCCTGAGGTTGAGTACAAACCTAGCCTTCCGATTTTCAGCTCATTCCGTGTGGGGATCACCCCTTAGTTCCGCACATTGCGTTGTGCCACAGCTTTTCTACCAGCAGCTTTCTCTATAGCCTAGACGCAAGCCTCAAAAACATCTTGTAGCCATTTCTTATTCCGAGAGGGTCTCCACTTGCCTAGAGCAAGGATGTGCACTCATTCCATTATCTCTTGTACCCATATATATGTATTCTCGCATTAATAAAAATGGCTTAGCGTTCGGTATTATATGTCTATTTGTTCCATATTCTAGTTTCGTATTTTGTCTCTATATATAGCCGCTTGTTGTTTTGCCGTGTATTACCGTTTATTTCCCGTTGGGGATATTACACACTACATCTGCTTGCACCTCATCAATGGGTAGACCCAAAGATGGATGCACTGTTGTCTCCCTCACCTGATAGGAAACTCCAGGCTCCTCTAGCCCACCAATCCTCTGCAAAATTTCTTGCCAGACTCCAGCATCTCCTGAGGACAAGTGTCTGTAAATACTGCCACCCTTCTAGTTGTTTGTACATTTGTCTACTCCTCATCAATGGTTGACCCCAAGGGTGGCTGCTCATCCTCCTCCATCACGGGCTCAATGTGAACCTCCGACTGGCCCTCCATAAAAGGCTCAACACGCATACTGTACATATCATCCTCCTTAGCTGACTCATGCTCCACTATATGCTGCTCATGCTAAATCATCACGAGTGACTCATCATTTTGAATGTTTCCCATAGGGCCCACTGGCTGCTAACCAAACATACTGGAATATAAATCTGGCCTATTGTCCAGAACTTTGCATAACTATTTATGCTCCCCAGAGGTACCCTCGTATGACCTTATGGACTCATCCAAAGAAGAGGCCTTCTCCTGACATACAGAAGGAATGTCCTCCTGCTCTACCTCTGCATCTCGCAATCATGAGTGGTCAGGTCCCAAAGGTTCTTTGCAGATGAAGCAAAGACCCTTCCTTCTCAGCTCATTCTTGCTCCATGGTCCACCAATCCTCCGCAACTCCTCTTGTGTCAATCGTCTCCCGAACAACTCAACTATGCACATTGCTCCACATAAGATAAATTCATACCACAATGTTCCAACTCTACAATCTTGCAAATTCTCTGCAAAAACACCTCCTCAAATGAGAGAAATCTCCTGCAAAAAAAGTCCGGTAAATAATCTGGGCTACAGTAAATAAATTGGGCCTAACAAATCAACTTAGCCTCAATATATAAATTTGGCTTTGGCAAATGAACTAGGCTCAGAAAAATAATTTAAGTTCCAACAAATAAACTTAGCCCAACAAATGATTTCGGCCCATCAAGAGAAATTCCCCACAGAAGAATAATTTTGGCCCTGCAATATAAATTTGGCCCAGCAAAATGCTCTCAGTCTAGAAAGACAAATTCAGTCCAGCAAAATAATTTTGGCCCAGAAAAATGAATTTGGCCTAGCAAAATAATTTCAGCCCTGCAATAAATCTGGTCCAACAATATTTGACACACCTGCAACAATTATCTTGCTACAAAATAGATTGAAATCTTTGATCCACAAACTTGGCTCCCTTATTCTTCAAGAACAATACGACAAATTTGATTTTAACCCACAACTATCCAAAATCATGCTCTGATACCACTGTAATATTCCTAATGGAAAATTAGCAATGATAACGAAGACATGCAATTATATGCACCACAAAAATTTTCATAAATTAACACATGAACTAGAAAATGTGACCAACTCCACAAACTGACCAAATTTTATTATATGATAATGCTGTGGTACAAAATAGTTGGAGAAAATGCATTTGGGCTTGCACAAGAAAAGCTACAAGCACTAGGTGATGAGTACGAGCAAATCCAACAACTCCAATAGCAAGCCAGTCCAAAAAATTGCGCTGCTGCTCCAAAACTGCATAGCTGCCTAACTTCGATCTCTAATATACCCACTGAAAACTACTCAGAAAATTTTAGGAATTTAGGAAGGTGATGTTTGCCCAAAACCCAAAAAGTGTTTCCTCTAATTCCAACCTTCAAAATATGACCCTTTGTAGCTGGCCCTCTTCCAATTTCGTTTTCTAACACTGCAGCTGCTACTGTCAGTCACTGCTCTCCAAAATCCCAACCAACCTCCTCAAATGGCTCTCCTATCAATCTCCCAACATCCCAGCTCCAAAATCTCACCAATGCAGCTTCCACAAATGAGCCTCCTCCAAATGACTGTGTAGTCCAGAGAAGGGCTTACGCAATCTCTGGGTGTTCTAACTGGAAAATGCGTGAAGGATGCTCCTTTATAGTTGCTGCTACTCCCACACTCCTTAAATGTGATACCAATGCTGAAATGACAAATAACTGAAGTAGCTGAGATAGAATTGGCCTCAAGGATTTGCTGCAATGTTGCACGATCCTCCACCAAAACTGAACCAAACTGTCGCTGCTAAGCTCTCCTGTGAATTCTGGATGAATTTAGCAAGGGGAGATGGGTGCTTGCCCAATCTCTCTAAATCACTCGAGGGTTTCTGTCCTGGGGCTACCAATGGAGTAGAGAACCGGGTTCTCAGCCTCACATACAAGAAGAAATACCAAATCCAGGATGATCTCTAATGGCTATTCCTCCTCATTTTATAAATCTGATGGAATCCTCTAGAATCTCCTATTTTATTATTTTTCATCATTGAGCACATTTCCCTTAATTAAAATATTATTTTTAATGTGGGAAAATGGTTAATTGGCCACCATGCCTCCTCAGGTCACTAAAAATCACTCCTAGCCATCCCATCTTGTAGATCTTCTCGTTCCGGTTCCAACGAGTTATTACACTAATGTGTTCAGCCAAGAATTCCTCTCGAAATGCCACCTTAGGCATAATTAATTGAGTTAGGGCCATTACTTACTCAATTTTCTGGAAGTTGTCGGAATGCAACAGAACAAAAGGCAAACTGTGCGGATGGTGGAATATACCAAGTGAATGCCATCGGACCTCATAAGAACTCCTCAAAACCCCTCCAAAAGCCCTTAGGGCCCGTCGATGATGCCAACCTGCACTTGTGACCTGTCTGCCCCCAACTCTGAAAGTCCATATTAACCATGTCATAAGGAATACCAGAAAAAAGGAACATTACATTGATGATGTGTATATCGATACGGTTTGATGTTGATGGGATTTGATCCTGTTTGACTTCTATTGTATGCTCGATTTCTCTTTTAGGAGGCATCTTCATTAGAAGGTTACTTTTTCGTGCTTTTGAATTAGCTCTTGGACTTCTAGTGCTTCTTCGTTGACCAGATTTGAAGTTAACATTTCTAATTGATGACACTATACTACATAAGCTTGTGCTTCCTTCTAAATCATTTTCATCATCTGGGATGATGATACAATCTGATTCTAAGGTGGCTGGAACCCATATAACTTGTACTTCTGCCCTTCCCATTTAAATTTTATAAATTGCTTTTGATGGTTGGCAGAGTAAGTGCCTAGGGTTTGTAGCCATTGGATACCTAAGACCACATCCACTCCTAATGGTACAGTGTAGAACGAAGATTCTAGATTATAGTCTTGAATCTGTAATTTGACTTTATGGCATTTCCCTACTTTTTCAATTTTCTTACCGTCAGGTACCATAACCTTCATGTTGGGCATGGGAAATGTGAAAATGTTGAGTCTTTTCGCCATGGTTGAGTCCAAAAAATTGTGGGTGCTACCGGTATCGATCAGAATCATTACATTGTTCTTCTTGATATGTCCTTTTAATTTTAATGTCTGGGGCTGTGATATCCCTGTCATGGCCGATAATAACACTTGCGAAATACTCTCATCATCTGGTTCTGGAGAAAATTGTGGAGAATCTTCAATTTCTTCTACGTCTGATTCTTCATTGTCTGAAACATTGGTTGCTTCACATGTATACAGGTTCTTGATTTCTTTTCCTTTAGCACATCTATGTTTCAGGTCACATTTTTTGCCACAACGTCTGCACTTAATTCTTTCCATTTCCAAATTAGTTTTGTCTCCGTCACGAAGATGTGGTGGAACATATTTTTATTATCCGTGTTTGCAGTATGGGGAAATCTTCGTCTCAAATATACTCTTTCAACCTTTGGCAACTACATCTTTTCATGTTTCTTTCAACAACTTTTTCTTTTTGTCTTGCTTCTTCTATCGAAGTAATGTCATGAAGCTCAAATTCTGCATGTAGATGGGGTTTATGTCTTGTGATGTATGATCTGTTGATTTATGGTAGCATCGGATGTGCTCTAGCCTTGTAATTTTGTATATAGGCTAGGACACATGTATTCCATAAAGCCCAGAAATGGTTTTGGAAAATTCCACTTAGAGATGGTTTAATTAAAATAATTAATCGTTTTTTAATGTTTTCCTAAGTCTAAACTTAGGGAAACTGATTAATTAAAGGGTATTAATTAAACTAAGTGGGAATATTTTAGATAAAGTCATGGATCACGTCCAAGTTAATCTTAACCTTGATTATGTTTTAATCTTGGCCGTTGAAGGTTCAACAAAAGAATATAAGGAGGGTGAGGGGCCTATGGAAAAATACAATTGCGACACTTGAACCATTGAGCATTTTCGATTTGTGTGAGGAGACACAGCTTTTGATCAAGGATCAAATCAATAGGGCAGGGTTTGCTGAGTGATGTTGATTCAGTGATCAGATCCTTGTAGGCAAAAGCAAGAGGATCAAGTTAGTTGGACCAAGAATACATTTCATAGTGAGATAGCATTTATGCAGAAGAGAGACAGCGCAGTTTTCTGGAGAGGTGACGCAGTTCCTGCAGAGAATCACGCAGAAACAACGTAGTGTCTCTTGGAGTAAGTCTGGAGAAAGCTAGAGGCTGGGGTTCTAAGCCAGGAGGGCCAAAATCTAGCTTCAGATGCCAGTCTCAGTTGCAGAGAGGGGTGACGCAGTTCCTCAAGCTTGCCTACGCAGGCTTACGCAGATCCAATGTAGGCAATCATATAGAGGCAGTGAGGGCTTCACCAACACTGTTTTTGATCAGCTGGAGACTTGCAGAGTGAGGTATATCTTAGTTATTTTTGTTGTCTAGATTTCTCTGACGGGTTTTGCCCAATGTGGGCACTCTAGTTGTATTCAAGATTCTGCTGCTTAATAATACAAATCCTCAGATCTGCTGCATCAATTTTCCTAAGTTGGGTTTTTCCGGGGACTTGATCCAAAAACAACTGTCACATGTGAATGTTTTTCATTATATTTTGTTTAGATTGTTTCAACACTTAGATTTATTTCGCAACATTATTTGTGTAGACTGCTTCAGAAATTACTTTGATATTTCACTGTAATGGAATAATTATGAAACATAATAGAAGAAGTAATTCAAATTTGTTGTAGTAGGAATCCAGATTTAGGATTTTTCACATGATCAAGTGAGACAAGTTTCAAATATTCCAGCTACTCGTGTGGCTAAAGTTTCTCATTCCCGAGTGTATTCATCCACATCGCCATTTTGCTGCAGTCTGGTGAGTGCTGAGAAGAAATCTTCTTCCTTGACACCTTGGAACCTCTTAAAGAATGCATTTTTGAATTTATTCCAACTGATGGCAAGTGTTATCTTTTCCCACCACAGATACCAGTTATATGCTTCACCTTCCATTTGCATGGATGCATGATTGATCTTTTCATCATCATTGTCAATACCGTAAATCTCGAAATATTCTTTTGCTTTATTGAACCATGCAATATTGCATTTCTCGTTACCGTCAAATTTGGATTTTCAAGTTTTGCCCTTAGTTGATATGTAGCTATCAGCAGAGCGAAGAAGGGGTTTTGATTTGAGAGTGACATACACCGAGACACTGAATTGATCTAAGATCGAAATTTCTGGGGCGTGGTTTGCTAAGAATTTTCGAACTAGAGATCTGAGCAGTGAGGGGCAGAGATAGCATCCGGAGGGGAAGATATTTTATCAATCCGATGGAGCATCAGTCATAGAGAGGCAGATGTGATCTAGCCTAGCCAGTGTTGAAGGAAGGGGTTGATGCAGTGACTGCGTAAGCTCACGTAGAAGCATCGCAGAGGTTTCAGAATTTTGCTGGTGGATTAGTTTCGGAGGCCGGGATCTGGAAAGTGGCACCGAGAGGCTATTCCTCAACATCCACAAAGGAACAACGACTTGGAGGAGGCTAACACTGAGCCTAGAAGTGGGTGATGCAGTGGCTGGAAGTTCCAGTGCTGGATTTGCGCAGAGGCTCCATAGAGCTTGTCCAGGGCAGTTTTTCCTTCATCCGAATCAACTGGATACTCAGTGATTGAGTGAAGTATTTCTCACATATTCTTCTTCCAGTGTTTCTTTCTATAACTAAATAACCCTTGAGGGTATTTAGAGATGTATTCAGACATTGCTACTGCATAATAATAAAACCCTCAAATCTACTGCACTGGTTTTTCTGCATTGGGTTTTTCCGGGAACGTAGTCCAAAATAAAGGTGTCATATGTGTGAATGATTTCCTTGTCTAGTTTCCTTGTTTCTGAATCAATTTTAGTGTAGGCTGCTTCAGTAGTTGCTTCAATAATTCATATCTGTATTCATTATGTAATGTAATTTACTTAATAGGAGAATTACGCTCAGCTGTTGCAGTAGGATTCATTAGATATGTTTGGATCTAGGAATTTTCACAGATCTGGTAACGGGTGCGGAAAGGACGACGACAAGAGCAGCGATCTGGCAGCGGCAGTGGAGAATGACGGAGATAGTTACGTCGATAGTGGAAACCGGGTGGAGACACAAGGCCCAGGGGGGTGAGGGAACTGGGGACAGGAAGACCGGGACAGAGCGTGGACGACATAAGGTGGTGATGGGGATGGGGTCACACGGAGGATTGGGGAGAGATGGGCGGGTTGTGAAAACAGCGACGACAACACAGGGGTGGTGAGGAAGCGACTGATGGATAGAAGAAGGGCTGAGAAGGGTTGTGGGCGGTGGACAAAACTGTACGAGCAGCGAATGCAGTACAGTGGTGTTTCTGATACGAAATGAAGCACACAATTTACTGATTGACAGAAATAAGAATATATATTATTAATTATTGAATGATGCTTACAATTGTGGAAGGCCCCTGGCTTAAATACTGCCTCGGGTGCCTCTTGGTGAATGGGCATGATCTTTGATCATGCCCTTTGCCTAATTAATTAATAATTACAGACTAACTAATTTTTACATAACATCATTGTAACTCCCAAATATGTAATCTACCTAAATGGCTTAAGATCAGTCCAATTAAATCTACATGTTCTTTGTGCACAATTGTTAGATCAATTTTTTTAACTTGTATTGCACATTCACCTCCAGGCACACTTTGGATTAAAAAAAATGAGGATCGTTGTGTTATTCTTTATCCAAATCATTTTAAATTTATCAATGTGAAAAAATAGTTTACATGGGGCAATCTATAGGTTAATCTGAAGTGTCAATTTCCATATAGTAACTTTTAGAGCAGTCAAATAGTAAGTTGGGTATATCAAGATAAACAATAATCATTGTAGTTGATATCTTGCAGTTACCCTTTAAATGATGTAGCTGCCACTGTGAATGAAATAGGAGTGACTCTGAGAAGAGTTATGGGAGGCACAAGTGGTATCCTGTATGTTGTTCGTTCCCTGGCTTCCTTTTCTGTTTTCCCTTATGACCCTTCTTTCTGTCTGATTATTCTGCATTCTTCTTTTTTCTTCAATATATTCTGGGATTTGCTTATTTTACAGGTTTTTAAACGATAGATGTGTTTCTGAACCACATTATTGTGATTATAACATTCTCTATTGCAGATATGATATATTTTTCAAAGCTGCATATGCAAAGTTGAAGGAAAACACTTCTTCAAGCATCTCAGCCGAAATATGTGAGAAGCACAACCAAATCTTATATTAAAAATCTTTTAGGGCTTGGTTTCTTTTTAACGCTAATTTTCTGAATAAAATAATTTTGTGACTCCAGGGACAGCTGTGCTAGATGCAGCTGTGGTTTCTGTGAGCAAGTATGGTGGTGCTGTTGCAGGTTATCGCACAATGTTAGATGCTCTGCTTCCCGCATCTACCTCTCTTCAAGAGGTACATGAATGATTGTTATGATCAATTTCATTCTGTTTATTCTTGTATGTGATTTCTTATGTTAATCTAGCCTACTGGCATCTTGGTTCTTCAGAGATTATCTGCAGGAGATGATCCATTGACTGCTTTCATTATTTCATCTGAAGCTGCTTTAGCCGGTGCTGAGTTCACCAAGACTATGCAAGCTCAGGTATATCCAACCTTTGGATTTGTTCTGAACTGCAGTATATGTACCTTCTATTTTGAATAGTTTCTGTGATTTATGTCTTGATAGTCCTCTGATGTTGGCAAGCAACATATGTTGCTGGTCTACACTGCAACAATCTGTAACCTCCTCTTTCATTCATCTTTTCTTTTTGAATTTTTAATTTACATTTAAGGAATAAAGTAATATGTTCATATCCTCGTTTGATATGTCTAATATACAAACATGCAAGATGGTAATGAACTCAACAACATGAACAAATTTACTCTTCTACTAAATCAGTGACTAATCTATACAAGAGAACATTTCTAGCTCATATGAATAGGTATTTCATGACTATTCAATTCATCTCTTATGTACAAAAAGACATCCATGAAAATATGAATTCATGCTTTATATCCCGTGCTGAGGAAATTCCAAGGCAACTGGATATAAAATTATAAATTGTTATATTATTTAAAAAATGCCCATTTAGAAGATGCAAAACATGACATTACTCTGTATAAATAAAGGAAGGCTTCAATGGTGAATATGACCATCATAGCTATACATTGTGTGCACAAAGCTCAACAAATTTTATACAATAACAAGATAAATTCCATTGTATGCATTGATGGGAGAATTATGAAACCTATATATATATATATATCCTGTACACAAATTTCACGGAATGTTGCTTTAGGAATTTATGCCGTCAATTTAATAAACAATTTGCACTGTAAAATTAACGAAAAAAGCTAGAAATATAATCTGCAACTGAAGAATAAACAAGATAAACATGCAGAGGAACTCAGCCTTATTTTATTAATATAAATAGTACATGCAAATACTGGAAATGGCTGAGAGTATGGCCTCCCACAAATATCTGCTACAAGCTATACCCGGCCTCCAAAATGAAAGCTAAACTGATAAAGCACCTGTGAATTCTGGATGAATTCACCAAAGGGAGAGATGGGTTATCACCCACTCTCACTAAATCACCTGAGGGTTTTCATCATGGGGCTACTAAAGCAGTGAACTAAATTCTCCAATCTACACCAAAGACAAATCGTCAAACCAAGATGTCCTCAAATGATCTCCTCCTTTTAAAGACTCAATAGATAGATCTCCAATCTTGTAGAAGTATTTTATTTTATTATTTTTCTAGAATCTCCTCCTTGACTTTGTCTTAAGTGACTTTTTAATTTATTTAAGTCACTTTTGTCCTTTTCCCTTTTTAATTAAGTGAGTAATTAATGTCACTTTTAATCTAGGAAAATGGTAAATCACCCACCATATTTTCTTTGGCCAGTAGAAATCACTTCTCAACATCTCATCCTATAGATCTTCTCGTTCCGGTTCCAACAAGCTACTACGCTAAGGTGTTCCATCAAATATTCCTCTTGGAATGCCACCTTAAGTGTAATTAATTAAGTTATGCTCAATAATAATGCCACCTACACCATCAAAGGGATAGGGACCGTCTCTCTTCACTTAAATCAAGGTCAAACCCTTCATCTACAAGAAGTATTGTTTGTACCCGATGTTGAGATTTTGTATAGTTGGTGTAGCATCGGGTGTGCTCTAGCCCTGAAATTTTGTGGAGGGGCTAGGACACACTTGGTCTCCAAAATTCAGAAAGGGATTTGAGAAATTTCAGTTGGTGTTCAAGTTATTCAAATAATTAATTATTTTAATGGATTTTCTAAGTCTAAACTTAGGAAAATAAAATAATTAAAGTGAATTAATTAACACATGTTGAAATTGTCTTAAGTCACATGGATCAAATAGTCTTATAATTTTAGCCATTGATGAATGATTTAGTCTCGGAAATTGAAGGGTTCAACGAAAAGTATAAGAGAAAGACTTGAGGGTTAGTTGGAGGAGACACACAGTTGCAGAATTGAGGAATAGATCTAGAATTCTAGGACGGGTTTGCTAAGAATTTTCGGAGGAATTTCCTACAGTGAGGGGTATTATTGGCTGAGGGGATGATTTGATCCCAAGAGCTAAGAGACAACAAGAGGCAGAGGAGCAGCAACAAGGGCAACGCAGAGGGGCTTCAAAGCCCCACAGTCTAGCAGGGGCAGCGCAGAGGCAGTTGGGGCCACGCAAGGGTGACGCAGGCCTAGGAAAGGCAGTGCAGGGGCAGCGTAGACCCTCCATGGGTGACTCAGGCCCTCCCAGAGCCACGCAGAGGATGACACAGGCCTTCAAAGCTGACGCAGGGGATTCACGAGTAGCGTTGAGGGCTTCTGGGGTCAAATCCGGGCTAAGTCTTGTAAATCTTGTTTGAGGGTGTGGATCAGTGTGATATTTGGCACTAGAATTTCAGGTTAGTTGCAGATTTGATTTCTTTTATTCTCTATCGAGTTTTCCAGATCTAGAACCCAGATTTGCTGTACTCAGAACTACTTAATAATAAACCCTCATATCTGCTGCACCAGTTTTCTCGCTTTGGGTTTTTCCGGGGACTTATGCCCAAAAATCCATGTGTCACGTTGTTGCATGAGCATATTATTCAGTAAATGATCTGCATGTGTACGTTGTAGTTGAGTTTATTTTCAATATTTTATGAATCTAATTTATGGAAATAACTTGTATTAATTAAATTAAGTAGGAGAAAATAAACCAATACACTACAGTAGAATTTTCACATGGTATCAGAGCGATAGCAAATCAAGCTGAATCTCCAGCAATCAGCTGAAGAAATATTTTTCTGCAGGGTGGCAGAAGAAGCAACAGATCTAGAAAGGGCATCTTGACAGCAGGAGAACGCAGATCCAGAAGACAACGTTGAAGCTGGAGAAGGCCTTCAGGCTTACGCATACCCTTCCCAGGGGAGCGTAAGGACTGCGTCACCTAGTCTAGGGTTACGCAGTCCACTTCTGAGCAACGTTGGGACTGCGCTGGGCCAGCCAGGAAGACGCAGTCCAGTCATTTCTCCAGTTGTAGAAGAATTTTTCCAAGATCCGGAAACAATGCTTCAGATCTTCAGCAACGCTGGTGGGGCAGAGATTCTGAAGGCGCAAAATTGTGCCTAGCTAGGCAACAAGGGCGGGAGGAACACAGTTATTCAACATATTTGAGCCAAACAGATCTGAGATTCAATCAGGAGGATCAGAGAGTAGTGTCCGTTTGTGTTTTGGTGGAAGATTTCCAGGAGGGAAATCAGTCTTCAGCAGAAGCAGCTACTAGAGGGTTTCTAGTCACCAAGAAACCCAAATCCAGAGGGATAAGTACTGGTTCTGTCAGATCTGAGCAAAGATCGCTCGATATGGACTGAGGGATCAAGATAGATTGGACAACATGTCCAATTATGTTATCTGGAGGGCCAGAATCCTCTCAGTTCTGGATGAGTATGGTCTCAAAGAGCATGCAGAGAAAGTCCTTGCTGTACCAACCGATGCAGGTCCTCTCAAGAAGTATGAAGAAAATCAAGCGCGGACGAAGCGTTTGATCATAGACGGAGTCAAGGACCACGTGATTCCTCATATTGTTGGTAAGACTACAACAAATGACATGTGGATAGCCTTGGAGACGATGTACCAAGGATTTTGGTCTAAAGTTGTCATTGATGTCAATATGGGGATCAATATTCTTGCATGGTCCTAATAACCCACATCATGCAGACCTCGTATAAAGATGTCCTTGCTCATAATGACAAGTCCCTCTTGGTTATTTAGGATGTCATTAATGATGATGTGCTTACTCTTGATGAAGAAGCCTAGAACCAACATGCTGTCAAGATGGCGAATATTCTTAAGGTGCCAAGTGTCAGTGATGTAACTTGGTAACCTAGAAGACTACACTTAATGATGTTATACGTGATGACACTTGATGAAGGTCTTGATGACATGATTGGAGTCTATATGTTGGCATGAGGACCATTTAATGACATGGACAATGATTGGTGACATGACATGAAGTGACTTGGAGATTACTTAATTGGTATTCATGGAAATATCAGTGATGGAAGTATATATACTTGATGAAGCTATCCATATACACTTAAGGAGCTCATTGTTCAGCGTACTGTTCATCCTTTCATGCACAAGAAATACAAGGACAGTCACCAAGAAAATACTTAAGAAGATATCTCTAAATGAAGGCAAACTGTCCATCATTTTTATGCACAGGAATACAAGGACAGTCAACAAGAAAAATGTTGTTTTGGGGACCTTGAAGGAAGGATATCAAAATGAGCCCTTGTCCATCTTAAAGAGGACTCCTTCCTCTTTCCAACGAGCCCTCATATGCCCCAAAACTCCCCGTGGTTAGAAAGATATTGATTTTCGAAGTTGTGCAATAATTATATATTTTTTTGAGCCGACTTGTCCTAGCTCCTTCATGTCAGCCTACATCTAGAAAGATGTGTCCATTCATTCTAACGTCAAACCAGTCTTAATATGAGTTCGAACACCTCATTTTAGCACCAAAAATTAAGGTGATTTCTCAGAGATAAGATACAAAACAGGTAGGAGACCGAGGAGAATGT